>OX465259.1:8257121-8857121 GCA_949987775.1 Aproaerema taeniolella | reverse complement strand
TGTAGACAATCCACAATAGCCGGGACCGACTGCTTAATGTGCCCTCCAAAGCATGAAAATGCTCGTGATAAATTGCCACTTTGGTCACCCATCAGGTTCCCTGCTCCTGTGGACGTTGCTTAACTCACTAATAGGTTTAGATCAGCGAGCGCCACTGGGCTATGAGCGCTTCTTGCACCTGTGCTGTCTCTCACTACTGGGACAGTAAATATGTAGGTCAAATATGTATCCAAATAAAACACCAAGTACTAGCAATGCGCCTGCGACACGTCCGCTCGCCGCGAGCTCTTGGCGGTAAGTGCGGGGCGAGCGGGCGGTTCACAGCCACTATATTTATTATATATCTGTATACCACATCTCTCCTTTTCAATTATTTGAAATAAACTATTCGAACTTAGTCTATTAGAAATAAATACATTATCTGGCTAGACGAATTTTACAAATTATTACAGATCAAAAATAATCAAGAAATTTAAAATAACTAACATTCTAAGGAGTATACAATACAACGAATCAGTCAATCAGTATAGGTACATTCCAACAGTTTCAACACAAATTATCTTCGTCTGTTTCCAATACTGAACTACTGTCATTTCCAATCTCTTTCTCGTTCTGAATCTTCCACTGTCCTTTAACCTTTTTTTTAAATGTATTATTTTTATTCTTAACTCTTGTCAAGTTTCGTTATTCCTTATATTTACGTCTCCTCCATTTTTTCTTTAATCATATTATTTTATGTAGACCTTCTCGCCTACTTCAATGTCGCTATCCTTTGCTCTTCTTTTCCTGTCTTCCTTATTCTTCTCCTTTTCTTTCATCATTTTGTCTCTATCGTGTACTTCTAAATTGATTTGTTGGTTTTCAAAGGGAATTTTGTCTCTAAACTGTTTGTTAAGAAGGGGTCTTTCCCGTCGTGCTATGCGGCGTGCTATATTGTACATCATGAGGTAGCTTAAGAGATGCTCCTTCCAATCAGACTTCTGGCATTGGCTGATTTTTAACCGTTTTATGATATCTCGGGTTTGCCGCTCGACGGCACTGTCCTGCTGCAGCCAGTATGGAATTATAAAGTTGAATGCTAAACTCTGAGCAGAAGGACTTGAACTCCTCGCTAATTAATTGCTGTCTATTGTCTGAAGTCAAACTTATTGGAATGCCTAGCCTTGAGGATCAAATCAAATCATTATTTTATTATAAAAAGATAAAAAGAAATGTCAGTACAAACATGTTTTGCTAATGAACAATCAGCATGCAAATGTCATTTTGGTTACTTATTCATTATTACAGTGAAATAAATTATTTATCTATCTAAACCTTTACAATTGCACTTACACAAATTGCACAATGTCATGAAATTAAGATGATTGAATTATACATTTTCCAAGATAATTTCACAATAATAAAATGTCATAAGAAAATGTAAATACTAGGACTAAGCATGGATGTACCAGACAGTCGTCACCACAAGGTCACGAACTCTTTGTATATGTTTCCATAACAAGATTTCCATGTGTATTCAAAATTTTCCTTTGGACAAATTCAAGACAGTAATTAAACAAAACTTTTCAAAAAAAGGCTATTACAGAATTTCTGTTTATTTAACAGACAAACAAATAAAATAAGAAAAATTGTAATGCTATTAAAAAGAGCACCCTCAAGAGTTTCCTGCCTATTCCTCTCTGGGGAAGAATGCACCCCTGCGAATAGGCGTAGAGCCAGTAGGGTCAAAAAAACGAATGTGAATGTATGTATTTAAATCCTTCAATGTATGTTTGTATGTACTTAATGTAATTTTGACTTATTTTAAGTAACATCCTGAATGTTCCATAAAATAAAGATTATTGAGTTTAAGTTTGCTAAGGTGCAGCTCTTGCAACTTTTTACCATGTTCTTTATCTATTTTAGGCTACCACACCTTGGTCCGCAATCTGCCGTTCATGGCAACGATGCCCGGGTGACTCTCATGAGCCGATGCTAGCAACTGTTTACGTAGCTCGACCGGTATAACGATTTTAGTTCCACGATAAGACATCATCATGATGTTTTCCTTCACGCTTAAGCAAGCGACAATTAATGAGAAACCCGTAAATAAATATGAAGAGATGAATTTTGTGGTTCCAGTTACGAGACTGGTTCTTTAATTAACTTGGCTATTTGCTAGTATGTTTTACTAAATAAGTATGGTGAAAAATGGTAGGACATAGTTCAAACTCGCATTTTCTAGCGAGAACTCGGACACAGGGTACCTATTTGTCAATTCGGTGATATTTTTAACACGAAAGAACGGCAGTAATTTCGGAGAAGAAAACTCAACTTGGGTCCTTGCGTCAACCAGCAAGATTGAATTAATGCTTTATACGTAGTTACAAAAATTGTTATGATTGATTTAATAGATAAAAAGTATAAATTTAGCTTATGTTACCAGTTGAATAACCGCCAAAATGCTTAAACATGAGCAGTATACGCCGCAATTAAATAACATACTTATGTTTTATTTTATGGCGAATGTTTACTTCAGCGGAATTTTTTCTACACAAACAAAGTACTACGTATCAAATCGATATCCAGTGCTCCAAGGAAGAACCTTTGAGTATGTAGAAGAACACACAAAATGTTCATGATTTTTCTCATTTTTTCACTGTTTATGTGCAAAGAGAATATAACTACTAGCGGTTTTGATATGTCATATTTTATATACCTATTTTATTTACATCGACCAGCAGCTCTAGTATGATAACAACGAACTCGCGCTCGGCTCACGCTGAAACTACACTTTGCTTGCGCGAGGGTCCCGCGCAAAGGATTGCTCGCCCTATGCCTTGTCGATGTTGACATTTTGACTTAGGACCGCGGAGTTATCGCGGTGCTGTCGCTATCGTACTCGGCCTGCTATTAGTCATAGGAGAAGATTAGTTATAGATAGCATAGAAAGTGTACGATCACAGCTGGTTAAAGCCCCCCAGAACACCAGGATCGCAGCCTCAATAATACAATTATTTGCTGTCGGTGTACGGAATACTTATGATGTGGATATAAAATTATGAAGATTAACTGTCAAACGTAGCGTGCAGTGGTGCTAGAACCAGTGATGCTCTGCCTACCCTGTTAGGGATTCCAGACGTGAGCATGTATGTATGTGTGTGTCTATGGAATTTATACTTACCCCTAATTTGAGCACACTGGGCTTCATAGCCGTTTCTTTGCCCATTTTATGTGCCATTTTTATGACGTAAAATTTAGCGGAACTGGGTCCAAACCCTTTTGTTGATTTGACGCAACGACACCGATTGACTCAAGTTTTATCGTCGATTATGTTGGTTTTGGTACCAGAGAATCAATGAGCATGCCCACCTTGACAACCCCAATTTGACATGATATTTTTGCGTCATCGACTATCTATATGAAACACATGGTTTACATTAGGTGTGGATAGTTTACATTAGGTGTTTGGTTCTTTTTTTTTTTTTTTTCTTGTTTGTTTAGTTTCTTTAGGTTGATCATTTGGTTTCATTATTTTTACATCCTTGGATTTATTAGGTAAGATTTGCCTTTATTTTTTATTATTACTATTAAGTATCCTTTTTTTTTGTTTTTTTTTGTTTTGCTTAGTCCGACATTGATTTCAGCAATGGACTACCCGCATTTTTTACAAATTTTATATTTTGCGGGACATCTTTCATAGTCACTATCGTGATAAGAACTTTCGCATCTAGTACACCGTATACCGTCTTTTTTCGGTCTAGTTCCAATTTTGTTCCCATCAAGGCTTGTCCTTCCTTGAAATCCTTTTGTCTTTCGACAGTCTCAACCGAGTTTGCTTCCACAATTATTTTGTCTATTGTAACTGTATCTCCTAGCTTCAAAATTATCTATCTGAGGTTCGACGAACTACACGACTTGTCGACTATTTGATCCATGAGATCATCTTCTTTTCGCGCGAAATTACATTTAGAGCTCTGATTACGCAACCTAACCAGGAATTTTTTCAAACTTCTCCTCGGGTTCTTGCTTCATAAGCCAGAACAAATGTCTATCTTAGAGGAAACTTTGTGGCGAGAAATACGCGTCAAACTTCTCTATCCAATTTTTTTTAAGAACCTACTGGGTAATTACTATTTTTAAAATGGAAGCAAACTCCCGGTATGAATTTAATTGGAACTACCTATCACTTGCACAAACTAGCAATCAAAACATGTTGTTTAACATGTGAAGATGCCAGTTAGTGTAAACTTGATGGGCTTTTCCCATACGATAAATTGTACGGTGCACTTTCTTTGTCGGCTAATTTGTGTTTACAACACTCCGACTTGCTAATATATACAGGCACATCTTGTTGTATGTATAGTTAGGAATTTGCCAGTTCTAGTAAGTAAATAGATCTTTCGCTGCAATCGTATTTAAGTATAATAGTAATATATTGTTTTTAACAGACTAAACTAGAATAAAAACATATTAAGGTATTTCTGTATAAACTGTAATCCAAGGTAATAAATAATTAATTATTGATTGTAATTTCTTTTTTTTTTCACTTTACGATTAGAACCTATCATAAATTAAGGAATTACTTAATACTTGATCATTAGTAATCATTGTTAATATTGTGTTCTACCAGCAACAACAAAGTGCAAAATATTTAGTTAGACTCGGTACATAAAATTGGGATTTCAGACCAATGCCTGCTTATAAACTGGCTGATACTAACTATACAACAATGGAACATTTTTTAGGTATATATTAGTTGAATTGCGACTACTTATATGCTTTGTTGACCTTTTGTTATCAGTACGAATATTTCAATTTAATCGAGTCTTACGGGATCTATGTAATTACCGTTAGTAAATAGTAAAATTCCAGTTGGGTTTGGAAATACAAAAAAAAAATATTTTCAATATACTTAATTGCTAAAAGTACACAGTGGTTGTTACCTCCTTTTAAGCTAATAAGCCTGTGTCAGGTGGTACCGCTCTTCCATTTGTAATAAATAATTGGTTTGAGTAAAACTGTACCTTGCACCAGCTTTTGTAGGTACTATTTATTGTTATGCTACTTTCGTCTGATAATTTCAGGTTACTTTATATTGTAAGTAGTCGTGACACATTATAAAAATGATCATTTTTTATTATTTAACTCACGATCTTTTTCCTCGTCGCCAGTTTGTGCTGTCTCTCACTACTGGGACAGTAAATATGTAGGTCAAATATGTATCCAAATAAAACACCAAGTACTAGCAATGCGCCTGCGACACGTCCGCTCGCCGCGAGCTCTTGGCGGTAAGTG
The DNA here is from genome assembly GCA_949987775.1 of Aproaerema taeniolella. NCBI lineage: Eukaryota > Metazoa > Arthropoda > Insecta > Lepidoptera > Gelechiidae > Aproaerema > Aproaerema taeniolella. Next base: position 8,851,844 of record OX465259.1, on the reverse strand, counting down.
CGGGGCGAGCGGGCGGTTCACAGCCACTATATTTATTATATATCTGTATACCACAGCACCAAACAGATGACAGATACAGAAGAGATGTTCATGTTCAGCTGCCCTAGCATAGCAATTTCACTCTCATAAGATTTAATGTCCAAGAAAAACATAACCTTAAATATACTCGTAACAGTAGTAGTTGGCATTTCTTTTGCATTCGATTGAATTTGACGAATGATCTTGAATTGCCAAAAGGACGTATGTCCCAATCCCTAACGGGTTAGGCAGAGCATTAGTGATTCTAGAAAACCACTTAATGCCACGTTTGACACAAATGGTGAGGGTTATTAGACGTATACAAAATAACTTAAATTTAGTGACTAATTCCTGAACTGAAATGGTATTTCCGACCGCATATTATACATTTAACTTTAGATAATTCTTAATGCAACGGAAATAGTTTAGTCCTTTAACTAAATAGATTTGGTTCATATGTTTTCTTAGAAATCATAATAAGTATGAAGGTATGTTAAATAGAGTAAACATAATTTACTTTATTATCTTTTTAACCCCCGACGCAAAAAGAGGGGTGTTATAAGTTTGACCGCTATGTGTGTGTGTGTGTGTGTCTGTGTGTCTGTGTGTCTGTCTGTGGCACCGTAGCTCTCAAACGGGTGAACCGATTTGGATGCGGTTTTTTTATTTACAAGCAGGTTTTTTGGCGATGGTTCTTAGATACGTTTTATCAAAATCGGTTCAGCCGTTTCAAGGTCATCAGCTCTTTTGTTAGCTGCGGTAGGGTTCTTAGACTCTTAATGTGTATTTACTTTACTTTCAAACATACATGTGACCTAAAACTTGAAACACTCATGTATGCTTAATAACTATGCAGGGAACTCTTGGTCTGATGCTGCAGCCAGGATATCCAGAACACTAGCACACTCTTAAAAAAATAATAGCAGATATGTCGTGTTTGGACTCGTTTTGTTCAGTATTTGATTCTGCATACAATGCAATGGTGGCAACACGGTGAGCTGATGCTGCGGCCAGGATATCCAGAACACTAGCACATCCTTGAAATAAGTTAAAAATTTTGAAATAAAAATTAAATTAAAAATTTAAAAAACCCCCCCTGCAAAAAAGTAAAGAGGACATTTAAAAAGTAAAAAATAATACCTTTCGTTGAGCCATCAAATTCATTTCAGAAATACCTATATATATTTTAATTATCGAAATCGATGGATGGCACGATAGGGTTTGCTCATTAAAATGGCGCTATAATGTCGCGTCGGGGTACCGCTTTAGTGAATCAGACCCAATCAAATGAAGGGTCAATCAAATGAAGGGTCTGATTCACTAAAGCGGTACCCCGACGCGACATTATAGCGCCATTTTAATGAGCAAACCCTATCGTGCCATCCATCGATTTCGATAATTAAAATATATATAGGTATTTCTGAAATGAATTTGATGGCTCAACGAAAGGTATTATTTTTTACTTTTTAAATGTCCTCTTTACTTTTTTGCAGGGGGGGTTTTTTAAATTTTTAATTTAATGTAAAGTTTGTTTCAGGAATTAATTTCCAAGTTTCCAAGTTATTACTAAGTTGACCAATTTTCAAATTACTACCATAAATGCACCACTAATTTGACAAACCTTCAGTGTTAGGGTAATCACAACACATTATTGTTCAAAATATTTTTAAAAAGTGTTATACAATGATGTTTCATCACAAAATCTTTTGTCAAACATGAAATCCATGTTTTCACACTTTAAGTTTAGTACAGTTGTAACTCTAGATCTTTACCTATAGTAGTAGCATTAACCGTATTTAAATTAATTTAACCTAGCTAAAAGAAAATACAACTCCATCAAGTAAAATTATAGCATGCTATAAGCACAAAAGACCTGAAGGAATATCAATATATGGAATCACTGATTTTTATCATAACAGACTTTTAAAATTTTTACTTCATAAAGTTAAATACTTGAAACCCTTTCGGACTACTCGTAATATTATGTCAGAACATTTCTAGAGAACGGGAGTCAATAGAACGTAAGATTTCCCAGTAGAGTTCTCTACAAGCATTGCACCACAAGTACCGTATTCATATTTTATCAATCGACATTCTGTTTTTGAGATTTCTTAATCTCCTATATTCATTCGTTCGTTTTGACAAGTTTAATGTTTGTAAACTTATTGTATGCTTTTCTTTATTTTTAACCCCCGACGCAAAAAGAGGGGTGTTATAAGTTTGACCGCTATGTGTGTGTGTGTGTGTGTGTCTGTGTGTCTGTGTGTCTGTCTGTGGCACCGTAGCTCTCAAACGGGTGAACCGATTTGGATGCGTTTTTTTTATTTACAAGCAGGTTTTTTGGCGATGGTTCTTAGATACGTTTTATCAATTTGAGGTATTTCTGAAATGAATTTGATGGCTCAACGAAAGGTATTATTTTTTACTTTTTAAATGTCCGCTTTACTTTTTTGCGGGGGGGGGGGTTTTTAAATTTTTAATTTAATTCCATTTGTAATAACTGCATGGCGCGCGAGCACTTTTTAATCTTCCATTGTAAATAGAAAAGTCCACAAAACGCATTCAGCTGTAAAGAGCTCCATCTACTTATACAAAGTGATAGAATTTACAATCTTTATTCAATTATAAGCTTACGATTTGACATAGATTTTCAAGACAAGGTTGCGAGAAGTATCTAAAATTATAAGAAATACAGTCAAATATCAATTACATGTAGATAAAAGACAGAGATTTGTTACTACGAGGCAATTCCTTTAAATCTTTTAATTTATATCCTATCATATTATAGTATTCCTTTTTCATAGAGAATGGTTTCGTAATTGACCACAATCTAGCTCAGGAGTTAAGATGTGGTCGAGGATGTAGCAAGCTCACCCAGAATTCACTCGAACTATTAAAGAGGTTCGGGTTATAATGAATGCGGAAATACACATGCAAGTCAGAGAAAAGGATTCCCTAGCGACAAATCCATTTATTTGTACCAGTAACGATTTGTCCGCAACAGTACCAGACACAATATTACATAACAATAATAACGATTATTAAAAAGTAACACAACACTAGACGCGTATCAACCGTCAATTTACTCATACCACCACTATAGCTAGTTAAGCTTGTTAAGCTGTGACGCATAGCCTCTGGAATGGTTTGTTACATATTGGTGTCATGGTGGTAGCAAATGAGATAGGAGTTCTACACGAATATTATATTTAGGACACGAGTTTTTGCCCTTTGTGGTGCAGCTGAGCTATGTGAATCAGAAACATAAATAGGTTTTTATCTATATTATCTTATAGGGTTGTAGATTTTATTAGTTCTAAATGCGTTTAGTTTTTTGACTGCGATTGACTACACCTATACAAAAACAATTGATACAAATCAGTCTTCAGTGGCTTTTCATTGTTTTTAGCGAATTGGAAAAATATCCTAAAATCTCTTCAAAAGATTTGACAAGAAATAAGGCTATTTATTGCACGTTCAGAATGCTCAGGTTCAGAGAGAGAGAGAGAGAGATTCAATAGTTCCCACCTAGTTTCTTTCATTAGCTTAAAATATAGTTCTTGACCTACGACTCAGAAAATTAAAAAGGGACGGTGAACCGTCATTAAAAGCGTGATATAAATTCTCTCAAAGTAATTTGAGTCGAACGTATGTTGAAATATCTGCAGTCTGCCGCTCTGATTTGTTAATTTATATTGGCTCCTGTGCCAAAAGAAGTCAAGAGTTCTTCCTTCACAATTTTTTAACTTCTTTTTTTAATATTTTCCAAATTTATTTACGTGCATCCTATTGTTATTATGACCCAAAAAGTATGTCAATTGTAAAAAAAAAACGTAATAGTTTCAAGTTAGTCGATGCTTCTAAAAGACGAAACGCTTTGAAAACATTATCGCTCATTTCATAAATTAGCTCGCTACGCGTATCGCCTTCCTGTTGTCATATTAGTTTATTAATCCCCTTAATATAATAAGTTATTTGTTGAAGCTATTTTGGCGTGTTCCCTCACGTACACGCCCCAATTAAAGCGTATGTGGAAACCAATAATGATTTTACGTCGTTACCTGAATAGTTCGCCTAATTATAGTAAGTGCCTCACCTCAAGGCTTTGTTCATGTTCCAGCGATTATCCTCCTAATCTTGTCTTAGGAGTGAATACACAGTTTTACTTCTGTCGTGTGTGCTTCAAAGGTTCTTCATAATCCAATAGTCTTAAAAGCTTAGGATATATATTTTGGTGATTCGTTCTGAATGGGAAACAAGCTGTTTATCGACAGCCGAAACGACAAAGAGAATAGTATACTACGACGTTTTTTCTTTTGTGACATTTCAATAAATGGTAAGTACCTAAAACAATTTCACTTGATGATCTATTTTATTGTCAACAGTATATTGATACGAGTAGTGGGAATAATTAAATGTATATATAGAAATTATCAAGTTCTTTATTAATATTGTCAACCATTCTAAAAGCATAAAACCTGTTGTTCAGCAGTAATAGACTCATATTAATTAGAGGTACTATCGTCGTGAGTAATGGGGCGCCAATCACGCTACCCACAAATTAATTATTACAATAATGGGAGTGCAGTTGTGAATGTATAAAAGTCCAACTATAATGGGGAACTGATATTCTGAAACTTCTTGATAAATTAAATGTAAAAGTCCATGAAAACTATCTGGATTTCTTTAGATGTATTTTCGGTATTTTTCTTACCGACTATTCATTATACCTATAACTTAGGAATTTGATCCCTATTTACTATACATCCGTGAATAAAGGGGATCTAATTAGATTATAGTAAAGTCCCACACTGCTATGAAAAGCGTGTGAGGTGTGTTTCATTCTTGTTTTATTTTGATGGACGCGATGACTAATGCCAATGTCAAATGTTAACAATGTTTGGACTTGTTACGGATTAAAATCATTATCCGGTCTTTTATTTATTTATTTATTTATTTATTTGGCTGACCAACAGCAAGAACACTGGTACATGTATTACTTATGCTAACTTAATTTAGAACTAAGTGCCTTACCACTTACAGGACAGCACAACATGCACAGTTTATATTAAGCGACTTAAACAAACATGAATACATAAGATCTAAAAACAATGAAGTTAAGTTTTACTAAAGTTATACATAGCAACAGTAGAAAGTACAAATTCGTTAAAGTAATTTATAAAGCAGCATTTTTATCTAATACATTCTTTTTAATCTTAGCCTCTGAATCTATATTTAAATCTAAAATATCTGAATACAACTCATGTAATTTATACATTCTAACAACAGAGTAATGCAATTTTAAGTTAGTGCGGCAGGGACCAGACGCAAATAGTTTTTTCTTAGTGCTTTGTCGCGGTATTTTGCTTGGAATGTAGAAACTAATTTTTGATAATAACTCTGGACAGTCAATTTTTCCTGTGATTAATTTATGCAGAAATACCATGTCAAGCATTTGTCGACGGGATTCGAGAGATGAAATTTTAAAAAAATCAAGTCTTTTTTTATACGAATTTAATCTTCTGCACATGTTATAATTATACGCAAGGTGTTTAGTGAAACGCTTCTGCAACCTTTCTATTCTATCTATGTGTTTCTTATAAGTTGGCGTCCAAACTATACTACAGTATTCCAAATGGCTCCTTACTAATGCATTGTATAAAATTTTCTTAGTTTGAGGTTGTTTAAAACTTTTAGATTCTCTTAGAACAAAACCAAGCATACGAGAAGACTTTGAGATTAAATGATCCATATGATTAACAAAAGTTAGTTTACGGTCTATTATGACACCTAAGTCACGAATCTGGTCAACTTCAACTAGTTGTTCATTGATTAAACTGTAGACTGTTTTAATTATTTTACTATTCTTTGTGAACTTTATATGACTACATTTTTTGACATTTAGAGCCATTTTATTATTTGCACACCATACAGTTAACCTATTTAGATCTGCTTGAAGAGCGTTTGAATCAGCTAAACTTCGTATTTCTTTTATAGCCTTCAAATCATCCGCAAACATGTAAATTTTAGAATTATGGAAACAAGCCTCAATATCATTAATAAAAATTATGAAAAGATATGGCCCTAAGTGTGATCCCTGCGGTATGCCAGAATGCGCAAAGGTGATGAACTGTGACCATTTAGAACAACTTGAAGCTTTCTGTTTGTAAGATAAGATCTAAACCAACTCAGCAAACCTTCCGACACACCATAGAGACTAAGTTTATTTAGTAAGATATTGTGATTAACGGTATCGAAAGCCTTGCTGAAGTCGGTGTATATTGCATCCACCTGTAGACGATTATCCATTGCCTCCACCAAACTGTTTACATAGGTAAACAGATTAGAGGCGGTAGATCTTCCCTTCAGAAAGCCATGTTGGCTGTTACCGATGAGTTGAGCTATATGCCATGATATATGAGGGCAAATAATTGACTCAAACACCTTTGCAGCTGTTGAGATGATAGCTATTGGCCTATAATTTGTGACATCACATTTGTCTCCACTTTTGAATACAGGAACTATTCTTGTATCTTTCCAGATTGATGGAAAAATACCACAAGTTAACGATTTGTTATATATTATTGTTAAGGGAAGTGACAGTTGATCAGCGAGCTTAGACAAAAAGATCGGAGGTAGGTTATCTGGTCCAGCTCCCTTACCAACATCTAAACGTTTTAAAGCTTTTGCAACTTGATTCTGGCCAATCAAAACATTACTCAAACTAGAATTGCTTAGGCAATTTTCACTCACGCTTGTAAACTTGATAGGAGGTGAAGCGGCGTAAACGCTTGAAAAGTGTGTGGCAAAAAAGTTGCTGATATTTTTAGGGCTATTGGAGCTCTCACCGCGGTAAGTCATATTATCAGGGTAATTACTAGTTCCACCTCTTTTAATTTTAACATGACTCCAAAAATATTTGGGATTTGCAGAAATGATTGATTCAATTTTATTCGTGTATTCATTATAACACTGTATAGTCATTCTGTCGCATCTATCCTTCAAAAGTTCTAAGACAAGTTCGTCCATTGGATTTTGATATTTTTTGAATCGCATTCTAATTCGATATTTCTCCCTCAAACATTTTATTAGTGATCTCGAAAACCAGTAAGGGTAGCGTGACTTTTTAATAGTTATAAGAGGTACATGTTTGGAAATATATGTACGAATAACAGAGTAAAATTTTTCTAGTATATCATCTATAGACGTAAGCATCTTGAATTCATGATCCCAGTCTACTTTATCCAATTCCTTGCTTAAGACTTCATAATCAGCTTTAAAAAAATTTAATTTAGTTTTAGGAATGAAACCTGTAGCACCAACGGGGAAACGCTTTTTGAATGACTCTTAATTTGCATCAGAGAGAGGTTCCTAGTGTTTATATTATCTTGTTGGCAATCATTTCTATAAGTGTTTTATATTCGTCAAACTAGATTAGGAAATCTAGCTAAATTAGATTAGGAAAGTATGTCGTACGTACGCCTTGAAGATGCTATCCCATCGTCATTGGTCTCAGTCCACATCAAGCCACTGCTGAGTCTGGGCCTCTTTACAATAGCGGCAATTGTCACAGGTCTCTCCCAACCTGATTCATTGAGATCCCGTTGATTTTATGATAAATTGTACCTACCAAAAAGCGTTTATAGGCACCTCTTTTCTTTTGATTCTGAGAATCTTATAATAGAGCTTGATTGGTCAAGCGTCGCGGCACACGACAACACTAAACTACACAGTTGAACAATCATAAAACTCATAAACTTATTTATGTCACTATTCCACTTAGTTGGACCATGAATTCTGGAAGCTGTTGCTGGGAGTATTATGACCTAGTTCATACTTTATAATGTTATAAACAGGTTTTGGCATATTGAAAAAATGCGTTGACTAGGTAAGTTTTGAGTCGTCTAAAAAATTGCTGTAATGGTGTAGCTTGAAACTACCTTGAAAGCTCGAGTTTTTCCATAATGGCTACATACTCATATAGGTAAATGTAGTTGCTTAATTCTTACTTATTTTTTAATGACATATAAAAATAAATTGACTAACTAAACATTTATTTCCCAGCAATGAGATATCACCTTATACAACTAAATTCTGGGCCATAATTTAGCGTACTCTGAATATAAGTAACTAAGCAGAGGCAAATCACAGACAACATAATAGTACTAAGGTAAAAGTACTAGAAGTCGAAGATAATCCACGAATCAAAATGAAAAAGGTATTCATTATAAACAGGATACTTAATACATTACATCGCCCAAAAATCCATAGTTATTTGAATGCCTCATAACCGTTTCCTCTGTGATTTTAGCTCTGAGTTTTTCAATAGCTAAATGCACCGACCACAGACTTGGCTATGAAGACGTTGTTTATTGTAATAGAAATGGTTAGGTTAAATATTTTGGCCTTGAAGCACAATAAGTCCTGTTATTAGGGGAACAACGTCCAGACAAAAGAATCTTTGTTGCTTTTGACATTTTACAACAAATCATCAATATAAAGGACACTGAAATATGTATCCGCAAATGAAATGCTTTTTTAAGCTTTGTAACGGTTATGATAACAAAACCGTTACAAAGATCTAGTTACATTTCTTCTAAAACATAATGTAAACATAACATAATGTGACATTACGTTTTAGAAGAAAATACATAATTTCTTCTAAAACATAATGTCACATTTTAATTTTATATTTTAGAAGCCTGCTGAAGCTATATTCAAACCGAGTGACCTGTCAAATACCCATATTGAATGATTCCCCTTTCAGCTGTAAATCATTTGATTCGGAACCAGCATGACGTAGACAGGCTCAAATATGGACACACTGTGATAGTGACAGGTGATTCGTTTCAAGTCAGTTGGTGCGGACTAGTGCTTTAGGCGTTTTGCAGATATATTATTAGGATTCTCTTTGAAAAGCCGATTTCATCATTCCATTTATATTACAACTGCTTTATTAATATGCTCTGAACTAATTGAATAATTTGAACATGACTCATTTTGTAATCAACATTAATATTACAAATGTGTTAATATTACATTTTGTAATCAACATTTCGTAATACATAATAGGTCTTTACCTATGAAATTGAAGATTTTTTCTCAAGCTTTATTTTATTCATAATTTATTTGATTGAACAGATATTACTAAAATTGTTTTTTATTTAAAGCCTTGGCCATTTAACGGAGATATTAAGTTAAATTAATACATATTTATTGTAGATTTATTTGCTGAAAAAGAAGCTTAAATATAGCTCGTTTCATCCGTTGCCCGTTTCATTGCTTATTTTTGCTGTACCGTTGTTACAGTTACAACTTTCAATAAACTAAGTAAGATGAAAATTAACTTAATGTTGTCCAAACCTTCCCACAAAATTTTGCTAAATTTGGATTTCGCATTCCCGAGAAAAATCCAAAAACGTTAGTATGGGAAATTCAGTTTTTCAAAAATATTTTATGAAAAACGGCAATTTCATAGGTAAAGACCTATTATAATAGGTCTTATATAGGCCTATTATAATAGTTACAAAATGTGTTAATAATTATCAACACATTTTGTAACTGACGCTATTAACAGAGGAATATGATAAAACTTCAAGGTTAACAGTATTGCGAATATTGCGATATACATTTATGTACTAAAAGCATGAAGGAAACCTTAAAAGTCTTATTATTTATTTATTTCACAATTTTTTACGTTGACATTAAATTATTTACTCCTTTATTTTAAACTTTGCTAGCATTTCATAGAACTGAATGTAATTGTGTTTATAGCACCCTCAACATAGTCCAGTCGTTATACTCGATATATCGTTTCCGATATTTTCCATTACATTCGTAAAAGTGAGATTGGCAAGGGCCCGTTCCCTCTCTACATGTTTCCCAATGTGCTAATTCTTCCACCAGGGAGAAATAACATTAAATCGTAGCGGTTGCCTCTATTCCAATGCTTTTCTACTAACGAACCGATAATTTAGGGGGATGAAAATGTATTTCTTCGAACCAATAAGATTTTTAGGCGGTTTATGGCACAAATGGAAACATTTTAACAGACTTGAATAGGAACTGCGGGAATTCGGCGTATTTTTATCAGATTCGGTTGCAAAAATTGTTAAAATCTCTGCTTTGTTTTTACAAAATCACTAAGGCCCGTATTACTGAAGAAGACTCAAGTCCGCATCTATACTTAAGTATTGATTGTCTCTGTCTCTCACTATATAAATGACAAAGACGACTGCTACTTAAGTATAGGTCAGAGTCTGAGTCGCGCTCTGTAATACGGACCTTACTCTTAGTTGCAGAAACGTTCATAAATGTTAATGCATAAAGAATTGAATTTATTGCCGTCCTTGTTAACGGTGACAAGATGGAAAGTAATAGCATGATATTTAAAGTACCATTAACTTTAATGGACGTTTCTGTAACTGAGTGTAAGCGTGTTTGTTGTTAAAGCTGCTTATGATGTAATGTTCACAAATTTTAAGTAACTAAAGTGTCTGAAATAAGTATTAAGTGCATGTAATTTTCATGAGTGTCAGAGGTGTAAAAATCTCCAATTATAATTATGTAAATGAATAACAAAATACTTTCAATATTGAAACAAGCTGGAAACAAGCCACAAGTTAGACGGCAGTTATAAATCAATGTCAAACTTGTGTTGGTTTTGATTAAAAGTTGAAAACTTAATAACAGTACGAGCGAGTTCTTGTAAATCTGGAGATTTTCTTCTGAACTTAAAGATAAAATTCAAACCAAGAATCGGGAATCATTTATATTTTAAATGGATTTCCATTTGTAATGTACCGTTATCTGTCAGCATGGACTTTTGAGGAAATAATGAGATGTTTATCAGGATAAAATTCCTTTGTCACTTTTCAGTAAGTACAGTGCGAAAAGTCGAATCTTTTATCTCGCTTTAATATACACTCTTAAGTCCGTATTGCAGAACGCGACTCAGACTTTTATCTATACTTGAGTAGCAGTCGTCTTTGTCATTTTGATAGTGAGAGAAAGAAACAATCAATACTTACCTTATGTAATACGGGCATCAATGTTTGATAAGAGTCTTATAATATCTGAAAATAGAATTCTATGTTTGTTTGTCCTTTTCATACAACAAACAAATAAAAAACAGAAACCATTCGTACGTCTGAAGGGAAAGGCAAACCTGTCGATGAAAATTGCTTCTCTAGGGTATGTAATGTAAATCTACAACCGATACTTAGAGTTGTCGAATGTCAGTACATTTCCAACTGACAGTGACAGGTAGTGACAGGTAATCAATCGTACGTCGGTCGTTCGTTTTGAGACTAACAGAATAAATGCCCTGTTTTGCTTTCAACGACATCTTCAAACCAATAAATATTTTCTCAAACGTACGTAAGTTGTACTGTGTAAGACCCCTATTGCTGTAATCTGTATCTTTACATTTTTTCTGCGCTTTTAATTTATTCATGTTTTTGTGGTTATTACGTTTTACGGCTCATAATAAAAGTGGTAGATGATACTTAGAAGAGAGTGTAAACATTTTATGATAGCGTTCAGGGTTCCCTGGGTAAGAAAACTTTATTAGGCACTCTACATCCTGGACTTTTCACTGAACAAATTTCAGTTCCGATAAAGATAAAGTTACCTTTGATAGAGCCTCCGTTATTATGTATATAGTTTTATTAGGTCTTTATAAATATATTTTTTTGCTGTTTTCGACAGTCGGCTGTCAAAAAGTAGCCCTAAACTAGATTGTCTAGTGTAGAATACTTACTTCAAACAATAATACTTCCTTACGCATGTTTCAAACTCTTATAACGGAACCCAACACGTTTTTTTTGGTAGAGTACTTTATACCTACTCAGTGTTTTGTTTATAATAAACTGGAATACGGCGTACTGGCATGCTCCTCACATAAATAACAGCTGAGTTTATAATAAACCCCGACTTTTCATGTTTTAGAGGCAAATTGAGGCAATACTCACTCATCGTATAGAGTTTGATGCACTATCATGATAAATCGACTAGCTTTGATTTTGATTTATTCCTGCTTTTATTGGCGTATGCTAGCAGGCATAATTGACTTCTGAAGTGCTCAATTAAAATGTTTCAATGAACGGCGCTGACCACAAAATCTGTGTTGTCAATTGGTCATGGAAAAAATTGAATCCTTTGTTTATTTTAAAAATTACTAACTCTCAATAAATCTACATTAGTCATCCACTTAGGATTTAAGGAGATCTTTTCAAAGTTAACTGAGAATAGGTAATTTGTGAAGTGCAGGTTTTTTTTAAGTATGACAAAAACACAAACAAAGATCCTATATCTAGTATAGGATCTTTGTTTGTGCATTAAAATGTAAAAACAAACTTTTTTGTAAAAAAAGCCACGTGACCAAAGAATACAAAATAATTAATTTGACCTGTTTCCACGCACCAATAAATTCAAGAATCGAAGGCATAAAGGATCCCGCAATAGGACTAATTAACTACCTTTGAATGTGGCTTTTCAACGGCTTCCCAAAGTTTCCCTTAAATGTACAGAGGGCCGCACATCAAGTTACCACACGCGTGCACTTTGTCCTGTTAGTATAAGAACGGTTTTGCAATGAAAATGGGCTAACCTTATGCGTTAGCCTCTGTACCACGAAAACACAGTTCTTGAGTTTGTAACTGACTCTTATCTAGAGGTGGTAGGGGCTTTTTTCCAACGAAAACATGATAAAATGATATGTAGGTCACTGTTCGTAATACTCTATAACTATGTCCTTATTGGCTTACGAAGTCAACACACCCAAAACGAATTAGAGTCGTAAATGTCAAGTGTCAATACCACATTTTTATGTCCAGGAAGATCACTGGATGATTATAGGTTACCAATTATAACCTCTAATTTTCACCCTCACAATTACGCTGAATGATAATAGATTTTTATATAAAATAGCAAAATAGCAAAGAAAATGACGTTCATGTTTCTTTGCTTTTTAACCAATAATTTATACATACATTATATATTGTCCCCATTCTCCTATTTGTAAAGTGCATCTTTTTGTTTATTTATCAATTTTATATTTAATATGCATATATCTTTGTCTTGGTGCCATATCTTAACGTAATTTTATGAACCTTAATTCTCAAAGCTCCTTTCCCAACTACATTTTAATTAGTAATTGCACTCTTTTCAGTATTCGCCAAACTGTCGATTACACACTGTGTACAGTTATGTAGACTACTGTCTTCCTACACAAAACTAAAATAAACATAACCACAACTCTTTTTCTAGTACCTTTATTAACATTATGACTGTGTGGTTTGTACCACATAATGGCCCACTTCCTGGTGTTTTAAATTGTAGACTATACATATTTTGGACACTGTTCTTTTTGTTATTGTTTTTTGAATCGTGTAAATCCAGTAGGAACATTTTGTGTTATTCATATGACGCAGTTTATAAGATGTGTTTTGTTTCAGACTCAAACACATGTTTCACGAAAAATGTTCATCATGACGTCACCATTCTGAAATCAGGGGACACGTTCTATCAAGAGTGTATCTGTGAAGAGTTTGACAGAACTCTTTCGACGAAAAATCTGAAATGGTACGGGCCAAACAACAAGGAAATTCCACTCGATTCTGGTGCTGGGTAAGATAATCTCATACTTAGCTATTAATGAAAATCAATAAGATATTATAAAAAGCGCTCCGGATAGTGGTCTGGTAACTTAGCAATATAGCACACAGTATATTTAGGGAGTCTCACATTTGACTCTTTTAACCCGAACCCTAATACCTAAGCAGATATACCTCTACAATTTACATCGGATAGTACCTAATGTGCTTAGACTATAAACACACCCAGTATGTTTTCCAAGTAACCCTTTCCCAAGCGTGTGACGTTGGATATTAGAAATAAACTTTAACATCCAAAATTTTCTTTCATATAAACTCAAAATAATGAATTTTAGTCAGGCAATTTTCTGAAATTATAAATATTTTCTAAGTCATGAAATTATTAATAAAATCTTAATTCCTGGATATTTAAACACCAAACTGTTTTCCCAAGCCTAGGAACCGCACAAGCAGCATCATCGGAGTGGGGACATAGACTTTTAAAGCTGTACATACCCAATCTAAGCCGAGCCTTGGCAGGGACCTACAAGTGTGTGTCGCAAGGAGAGAATGGACAACGGTACACCATCTCCTACAAAATCGATGTGTATGGTAAGGCATTTACGATGAATTAAATGATAATCTTGTAATCTTGTAGGCCCAAACTCAGCGAAGTTTTATTTAACAATAAAAAAAATCAATGAAAAAGAAAAAACATTATGGAAATTGAACATCAAGGCGTCCATTTCATTAAAACAATTGTAGCAACTATACTTATAATTTTACAATTATTTTTAACAAATTATAGTCGCTCTTTAAGAGCCATAGGAGCCGAATTCTTAAAATTCCGCATAATTTTAAATACAAGCGATTTTCAAAAAACTTTTGAATATCTCAAGAATGTCATGCACGTAAATATGAAACAGAGACATACATTTGTTATTTTGGTGTTGTAACAGTTACCTAATGATTACCATGAAAACAATGCCTTTAAGAAACAAATAGTTAAAATGTTTGAGCTGAATAGCAGAGTTGTAAATTCTAAACACGTGCCTTGCTTTGTGCATCGAGTCTGAATAAGATGAAAAGAAAAGAAATGTGTACGTAAACGATAGCGTAATAACTTATATACGAATATATACACTACACCATATCACACTGTACTGCTGAAATAGAAACTAGGTAATTTTTATAGAACATGAAAAGTGTTGATAAGCTTAAAACGTCTACTTTAACACTAAGGCAGAGAAGCGAAAAGTGTTTGGTTATATTAAACCAAATACTTTTCATGTCTCAATGTTCATGTCTCAATGGGGTGACATAAACTTGGTGAGTTTCAACGCCACTAAAACCCAGGCGTGCCTGTTCTCCGCTAAAAGGAGTCCATTCAACTTGACTCCTACTTTCCGGAGTACATCTTTATCTATTACCGATGAGCTAGAACTCCTTGGCATGAAGTTGTCTGCCAACCTCAACTTTGGTACCTCCATCGAGTCTAAGGCTCAGACTGCGGCCAAAAAGCTGGGCATCCTTAACAAGGTTAAGCGATACTTCACGCCGGATCAACTTCTTACCCTTTATAAGGCGCAAGTCCGATCGTGCATGGAGTATTGTAGCCACCTTTGGGATGGTTCGGCCAAATACCAACTAGCCGCTCTGGACTCGGTGGATCGCAGAGCCAGGAGGCTTATTGGTGATAAAAAGCTGGTTAAGGATAAGCTACAAAGCCTAGCTCATAGACGCAAAGTAGCTTGCCTATGTGTTTTTTATAGGATGTACTTCGGAGAGTGTGCTCAGAGGCTACATGAGCTCATTCCGCCTGCCCCTTTTTTCCATCGGACGTCCAGACGCACTGCGGGGTACCACCCTTATCTTGTCGAGATCCCTCGGATATGTACTGAGCGCTATTCTTCATCTTTTATATTGCGCACTGCCAGGGAGTGGAATTCCCTGCCGTTCTGTATTTCCGAGTTCATACAACCCAAATATCTTTAAAGTGCGAGTGAATATGCTTCTACTGGGTGAGCTCGCTACATCCTCGACCACATCTTTGCCCTAAGCTAGATTGTGGTCAAGAGCGAACCCATTCTTAATAAATAAATAAAAAATATATTTTCAGATCCACTGTATTTCATACGTACAAATCAGACGCAATATATAATTAATGGACAAGACTCACTTGTAAGATGTGAAGCTAGAGGATACACGGCACCTTTAATAAGCTGGCACAAAGGAAAAGACGGTCTTACATCTGTAAGTTTTACGTTACTTATTGCTTACATAAAAGTGAATACTCATCCTGTTATGCACAAACTCGGTAGACGGAGTAAACACAATAAATTTTCTTTTTAGATTCAGAATTTGGTTATTGATGTTTCAGATTTCCAACAGTGACAAATATGAATTAAAACCCGATGGGTTACTTATTAAGAAAGTAAGCAGAGATGATGCTGGGGACTACCATTGTAATGCAAGAGTCAGAGATACAGGCGAAGATGTAGAAAGACATATTAAAGTTGATGTAAGTTCTGTTCTAATCCCCAAAGCAGGTGTTGATCATAAAAATGTAACTAGAAACAGTATTTTTTCAGATAATGAAGCCTCCAGTAGTAGAAGAAATTATTCCAATAGTTGATACAACAGTGACCGAAGGCGAACCGTTAACTTTGGATTGTAAAGCAACTGGATTCCCATTGCCAACTTACTATTGGCGGAAGCTTGAAAAGGTAAATTAAAAAGTAGAATAATGCAAACCGACTGTCCATTTATTGTAAAAAATACTGACTTTATGTAACAAAATTGATTTCAGACAGAAGCTAATGAAACTTGGCATCAAGATTTCAACAAACTTTTGTTTGAAAATGTAACGATACATGATCAAGGAACTTATCAATGTATTGCACAAAATACAGCTGGCGAGTCAAGGATGAATATAAGTATTAAGGTAAGATATAGGATATCAAAAACCTTTTTGTTTAGACAATAGTTAGTTTAATTTAACTTTTAATAAAAAAACAAAGAAAAAGTTTATGTAGCTGTGAATCAAGTGTCATGAGTGAATGGAGTTAGTAAATGGAAAAGAACTAGTAAAATATTTTTAATTTTTTTAGGTATTAAGTCCACCATCTATCGTGGAGTTCAATGACATTGAAGTCGCCGAAGAATCACCAGTTACCATAGCTTGTGGAGCAATAGGTAGACCTCAACCAAACATAAACATCACATATTACGCTCCTGAAGACGTGAGGCAAGAATATAATGTATAATTAAGAAAGAAGAAGTTACAAACAATGATTTTGTAAACAGTAACTTTACTCAGATGTTATATTTTTCAGACCTCCAGAGTATACCCGAATTTCTAATGATACATATATGGAAATCAAACTTTTATTCGACAGAGTGATGAGATTTCATGATGGTTATTTAGTTTGTAATGCTAGCAATAGCGGTAAGAATCGTTTCAAATGAAAATTTTAGCGAAAATCCCATTTTAGTAAAGAAAAGATGTTCATGCTATTTTATATGGTTTTAGTGGGATATGACATCAAGACAACGAATCTGACAGTTTATTACAAGCCATATTTTAAAGTGCCTGAAGAAATGGTTTGGATTTGGAATGACAAAATTGCAAATCTGAGCTGTGAACATGACAGTGAGCCCAAATCTATTATTCAATGGAGGTAATCAGCAATATATATTTGACCTTAGCTAAAAGAATTTAAAACATGAGGAACTTGTATTAAATATCAGTAACTGAATTAATGCCAAAAAAAATGTACAAATGTTTTTGATTTGTTTAATTAACACGAATCATGAATATTTAGATGATAAAATGATTCTTTTCAGTTACCAAGGAAACACAAACAAGATTCCAACACCAGAAGAAATTCAAACACATCAGGTGTGGAGCGCATACGTGGCACAAAAGACAGATAACTTCCTAACAGTGAGACCAAACAAAATGCTTTATGGCACTTATGAGTGCCTTGCCAAAAACCATTTAGGAGAAGCAAAGAAAGTGTTTCAAGTTAAAGAAGGATTTAGTCCGTCTCAATTAGCAGATGTAAGTAAATGCTTATCCTTACTAATAGATACTACGAGTGTGAAAGCGTGTTTGTTTGTTCTTCCTTCTCGTCATAAAGGAGAAACGGATCGACCTGATTTTTTGCACAGAGGTAGTTGGAGGGCTGGGAGACTACTTTTTCCAAACGAACGAAGTCGAGGGCATAAAGCTAGTAAGGCATGAAACTAAAATATTCATAGTAGGTAACCGCTGTCGTGATGAAACCCGCACGTCTGAGAAAATTACCCGCATCGGGCCAACGAGATGGACTATGATTTTTCGAAAGGAGGCCCGGGCCTCTTGGTGGGGATGTAACATGGGCTAGTGATGAATCATGGACAGGTATTCGCTAGTTGATGATTATTGGTGGAGTCGACGCTTAAAACACTTTGAAAATGATTCACTTAAATATCTGGCGTTGTTCTTATCACTCTTGTGTCCTAATTTACAATTTTAAAGGGTTTGCTTGTTGTGATTTCTTATTTTGATTGTAGAACTGTTTGAAAGTTTTAAATTAAACTTTCTTCAATAGGTCAACGTCACTGAAATAGCAGCTACTTCAGTCACTTTTGATGTAGTAGGTCCAGGAGAATACCCTGGACCACCAGTCATTGGCTACACGGCAGAATACGACGAACTTGAGATGTTCAACAAAACACATATACACGTGAACAGAACTTGGGCCGTTGGAAGACCTTATAAAATGGACAAACTCAAGCCTAACACGAAATATTTCATCAGATTTGCTGCAGTAAACCAAGTGGGAAGTGGCCCGTTTTCGCATTATATTTTATTTGAAACTCCCGAAAAGTAAGTTCAGAAGTCGCTTTTTCTTTTAAGCAACGTATTGTATACCTTGCTCTCCTTCCTTTGTATTGTCGTTTTTCGCATTTTTTCTGTATTAGCAAAAATTAAGGAGCCCACTTAACTGAACAACTTTACTACCCAAGCAACGAAGGTCGAATTATTTAAAAAACATTCACCTCTTCATACAACTTGCGAGAATTTCCTACAGGTTTCCTGGGGAAAAGTGTCTAGCTTCATGGGGAGAATCGCCCTTCAAAGTTTTGCTAGGTCATTTAAGTGACCTATGTCATTTTTCTATGTAGGCATTTTTATTTAAAGATATAAGACGTTATTATACCTCGTCATTATTCGTTTAAGACATTAGTCGCCGAAATCCCCAAAAATTAATGCTTTTGACACTCCATCTCTTTTACTATTTGACCAATTAGTTTTGCTTTTCGAAAAGTTTTTTTAAAAATAATATTTTAACAAATGTTAACTCCACAGGTCAGCTCCTGAGCCAGTGCCGATAGAGGATAATTTTGAACCCATTCTAATACCAGCCAACAATAAGAAGTTGAAATTCAAATCCCCCGAACACAATGGGGATCCCATTGATTACATCGCCGTCAAATATT
The DNA here is from genome assembly GCA_949987775.1 of Aproaerema taeniolella. Taxonomy (NCBI): domain Eukaryota; kingdom Metazoa; phylum Arthropoda; class Insecta; order Lepidoptera; family Gelechiidae; genus Aproaerema; species Aproaerema taeniolella. The sequence goes on along the minus strand of OX465259.1, from coordinate 8,832,744 downwards.
GCCAGGTGATGTATTCTTTATGCTTTTGTGATTTGAATGTGTGTATTATGTGTGATATATGAGTTACATTTTCATTTGCTCTTTATCATTACAATTTCCTCTTTTGTGAAGACAAAAATAATATTAAAAGTGTATCGTGAAGTTAAAAGTGTCCACCAACCCGCATTGGGCCAGCGTGGTGGACTATGGCCTAAATCCCCTTCGTGCTCTTCGGTGGGGAAGTATAGGGGCTGGTAAAAAAAAATTAAGTATCGTAAACTTCTGGTAAATTAAGTTGGTTTAAGCAATCACACAAGAAGACTAGAAACAGATACTTGACAAAAGTTCAGCTTTCATTGTTTTGGCTTGACAAATAGTCATTTTATTGTTTAAGCAACCCCCCGTATGTCTCACGGCAAAATTAATGTTACCCCCTAAAAGTTAAGCTTTTCAATTGTGAAAGTAGTTTTGGAGCCCACCAACAAACTAAGAAACACAGATTTTTACTCTTTGTAGGCAATATTAAACATACAGGTTGTAAGAGACAGCTTAGCAAAAACTGATACCCAGAATTCAGATCATCAATCATTCTAAATTATTTTCCAGCGGACAATTCTTTAGATTTTTTTTCTATTTTCTGCTTTAAATTATGTATATACCCCATTTTGTAATATTAAACAATAATAACCGCGTAAAACATGAAAACCAGCAAATTAATCGACTACAGGGCAATGTACAGGGACAACAGCACATCATGCTATCCAAAACTGTCAAATTTCTTCAATCGATTTTCAATTTTATCTTGAAGCGTTAGAGTTTACTATCCATTGGAGAAATTTGACAGTTTGTGGTAACCTGATGTGCCGTTGACTACATCAATAATTCTGATAGATTTAGGTTTTAATAGCGAATTGTTCACAATTTCAGGAGAATAGCACCGATTGCATTGAAGAGAAAATCACTCCAACAAGTGAACTGCAATTAGATCATCTGACGCACAACACGTCCTATTACATTGAGATGGTAGCTCATAACTCCGTTGGAAATTCGACCCCTACCAAACTACAAGTTATTATGGAAGGTAAGAGACGTTGCAGTCATAAATTGCTGCCTTAGCATATCTAATGAGAGTTCAATCTCATGAGAGTATAGACTTACGAATCAGTACAAAGAAAAAAAATATTACCTATAAACAGAAATGTTAATTTCACTTGCGTTTGAATTGGGACATACGTCCTTTTGGCAATTCAAGATCATTCGTCAAATTCAATCGAATGCAAAAGAAATGCCAACAACTACTGTTATATTTAAGGTTATGTTTTTCTTGGACATTAAATCTTATGAGAGTGAAATTGCTAGGGCAGCTGAACATGAACATCTCTTCTGTATCTGTCATCTGTTTGGTGCAAGAAGCGCTCATAGCCCAGTGGCGTTCGCTGATCTGATCTAATCAATGAGGTCAAGCAACGTACAAAAGGCAGGAAACCTGATGGGTGACCAAAGTGGCAATTTATGACGAGCGTTGCCGTGCTTCGAAAGGCACGTTTAGCTGTCGGTCTTGGTTGTTGTCGATTGACTACAGCAGCCGTCTAATCACGTCAGAGGAGATTTGATTTGGCGGTTTGAAAACTCTGTTACTAAGGTCAGCCAAGTTCGCCACATATTTGATTATACCTATACGATTTGGAAGCGCAAGAAAGAAAGATGGATACTGACTAGTCTGAAATCCGATACTCTCGTAGTTTTGGTCGAGGACTTCGATTTCAAAATAATTTATTAGGACTGGCAATGATAATACATAATATAACTAGACATAAGAGTGATTAGAGTTGGTGTTAACAATAAATACATTTACAAAAGTTATCAATTTATTTCTATCCACAGCCAACAAAGAAGAAGAAGCTTTACCTATGTCAGCAGGAGCAATTATCGGGGTATCAATAGTGGTAGTGGTTTTGGCTATCATTGTTATGGACGCGATTCTATTCGTCACGAAGAAACAGGGGATAATAGCGAGTTGTTACCAAAAGAAGAGCAAGAACAAAAAAGAAGATGGCTTGCAGTCCAAGTAATTTTTTTTAAAGTGTGTTGATCGATGTTTACTGTAATCATGGACTTCACTTGGTAGGGTTTATGGATGGCTAGCTATCCTTGTTGTTTGCGTAATTATTAATCTAGTCAGATTTTTGTCCTATTTATCACTGTTATACCCTTTCAAATAATTTATCTTTCTCTTCTCCTAGCCTTTCCATTACTTGGGGTCGGCTTTATTCAACACATGTTCAACACTATTAGCGTCATTTAGTCTGATGGTCGCTGCATGACGTGCCCATATGATCTTAGTCGGTTCTCCTCTGATTTCTCAGGGATAGGTTTCACTCTGAAGCTGCCTTCTATGTGTGCAGTACTTCGTATGCGGGCCAGCAACTTTACATCTACCACCCATCGCAGCATTCTCATTTCCGCAGTATGTGGGTAGTTTGTTCTCTTGTAGTTTCTTTAGTTTAGAGGCTAGTACTCAAAGTTATGCATCATAGCGGAAAGGACTGCAGCATTATACTACACACTTTACCTCTGGTATGTTCTCAAATATTTTCAAATTATTTGTTTGCACCAAATAAGTAAGTAGTCACCAATCAGATATTCGTGTTTCGAAGAGAGGCTCGTTTCCCTCGGTAAGGACGTATATGGACCGATTAAAAAAACAAAAAAGGTATTACATCGGCCGCTTCAGTCATAATGATAATCCGTCAGTCGAATTTAGTATTATAGCGCAAATAAACACCCTGATGTAATTGCTCCAAATTTTGACCATTAGCTGAACATAGAACGCTGTTTCGTAAGTCAATAATCCATTCCTGTAGTAGCCATAAGCTAAATGCATGCCCCATTGTTTTATGCTCTCATTGTTCTGCAGTGCATGAGCATAATCGAGTTTGGTTCATTTTCTCATAAGCTGGTCGAGACAAAAGAAGATCGATGGAATCGGTTATTTGGAAGCAAGGCAATAATTACTTACTAGATACGAATATTTACTATATTTTTTGCATACTCATTACGATACTACTGTATGACTTACTTAACGAAACCCTTTTTGACCTAGAGAAATTTAATTTCAGGTAAAGTAGACATGCTTTATTAATCACTATCCTTGTTTGCTTCTTGAGATGACTAATTAATGAAGTTGGATTTGGCACTAACATTTCGTTCTTTCGAGATCGTAATATCCTAAATCGCCGCCTTTGGCTAATACTTAGCAACATTTATCCTACAGTTCGGAGCTAAATAGATTTGATCCCAGATTTGACTGTTTCATTTCCATAATCTTTTTTGTTTGATTAGCGTGGGTTAGAATTTGTGTAAATATACCTTGATAGTTAATTATTTTTTTCCTAAAAGCCTAATAACTAAAAAAGTTTCGAGAATCGAAATGAAAAACGTTGAATTTTATTTTTTTATAATTTATATTTTAATATTTTTTTTATAATTTCAGAGACAAAAAGGGCCTGCTCAAAGACAGCGCGGAATCAGCTGAAGCCCTAAAGAGAACTGACAATGGGCACAAAGAGTTCGAATACAATAAATCTACAGGAGTTATTACCGGGAAACATTCGGCCGTGTAGACGAAATGAGGGGAACATCGAATTGCTTTCAGCACACCTGCAGACAGATCACTTGTCTTGTACGATTCTCATTAATTTATACGATGTTTTAAGACTTTCGATTTGAATTATTTAAACTTGGTAGTCCCGTTACTATGACTAACAAGCTCATAGTCGAGTAATCTAATATTTCATACTTATGCTCTTTGACTCACAATTCAGATTTCGGTCCAGCTTCCGGAAAACCTGACAAAACTTAGATACAAAACAGGACAGCTATTCCACTAACCAATAGCGTCTCAATGGCAGCTTTTCTGGTGGCGAAGTTAGGGACTATCGTTTCATACATACATTTAATGATACCGGTTGCTTTTACTAGCAGCGCCACTGCCAATTGAATTTAAGTTGCTAGATAATTTGTAACTTAACGTTCGACTGGCGGTGGGCCTGCAGGTCGGGACGCCATTGATTAGGGGAATAGACGCCTTGGAATGTTGAAAGTATTACAAATAGGACAATTTATAATTCGGAATGAAATGCCGGTATGTTATATTCTGTGTAAATCAACGACCGATACTTAATGCTATCGTATGTCAGTATACATGTACTCGTATATTCTCTCTTGCGTTTTATATAGCAGTGACAGTTAGTGCCATTAAGTAACTGTCGAATATTCATCGTAGACTTACTGATGCCTACTTAATAAAGACTTGGTACTCCCTTATTGTATGTCGCAGGATAATTATTGACAAGTGATTGCTTTTTGTTTTCGTATTCTCTGAAGAAAGGTGCTTCTTCAGAGAATACGAATACAAATTCGTTTGAAGAAAGGTGCTTATTTTTTAAGTAGTTTTTGGACATGTATTGAAATGTTTGTGTGAAATACTATGTTGATATTACCGATCATAATATGTAGCAAGTAGATGGGCCCTTTACAATTCGAAAACGGCACGGCAAAATTGTGTTACCACTACCTCCTATGTAATAATAATACTAGAAGCTGATAACAAAGAGGGCAATGGTAATTCAAATTTTGAAGTGCCGTGCCGTGCCGTTCGAATTATAAAAAGGCCCTATGGGTAGTAGTATTGTAATCCTCAATTAAATGCCATAAGGCATCCAGTCATTGATAAATATTATGTGCCTTAAGTAGCGTAGTTATCTCTACATTTAGTTATTTTCCAGTGTTGAGAAAACTATAAAGCCGATCAAACGAACTACAGTGGACTGCTTTTAATTTCTTGCTTTATCCCGGCAATCATCGATTTTCCGAATGCACACGAATACAAATTTCTATGTCTATGTAGGTATTGCAAGATGTCTTTTGGGGGCGATTATTAAAACAGCTGGATTCTCCTTCAATCACAAATATAATTAAAAAGACTGTTTCTTCTTCGTTACAATATAATTTGTTTTTATATAACATCACATCTGAAAACTAAGACACCGCTTATTAAGTGCTATCGCACGCCTATGCTCGAAATTACACTTATTCCGCGAGCTAATCACAATGAATCCGCAAAGATCAAACAATCAATTCTCAACGATCAAACACTGAATGGCGCAAGGCCAGATCTTCAATCATTTCGAATCATGACATCGAAAACCATTTCAAACCTTTGAAATTGATATTCGAATTATCTTCTTCGAAATGATCGAATGAGAAAGAAGTTGCGTTATGCCCGATCCTCCGTGAAGGTCTGCATACCACAGTATTAAGTATTAGATTTATCTCCATAAACAAATTAAATGCATTTTTCACTTTCCGCATCTTTGCCTTGAACAAGATCTTTTTTTCTACAGCCATATACGTCCTCACTGGGGGCATGGGCCTTTCTTCAAAACACGAAGACAGGCCCATTCGGAAAAGCGGAATAAAAAAAATCAGAGCTACTTACTTTATTTAATAATTCAAATAGTTTTGCTCACGTTACTTAGTATCTACTGAACATAGAGTAGGTCGCCGGCACGTAACCTGCCTCACTCCCTGATAAAGGATCAAAACTGTTGGCCTAATGTCGATTTTATATAACATTAATGAAACCGTTTAAATTGTAAATTATGTATAGCAATCACGAATCGCTGTTTTGTTCATTGTTTTTCGGAGACACGAAATTTGCGGAGAAACAATACTCGTAAGAAAATACTAAGCTCTATATTAATGGATTGATGAAATACATCTTACTTCAGTGGATAACTGGATACCAGATTTCCTCTCAATTTTGTTTGTGTGGTATTTAAAGGCTACCCTGATAAGACATTTTTGATGGTTTACCTTAGGCCAATTCCACGCAGGTAGTCATGACCAGGACCTAAACCAGAGATAAAATAATAATATTTGATTCCAGTATTTTACGAACTTGTTGCGCGATACTTACAGATTTTAAGATTTGTTAAGAATATTCCGTTATTTTATAAATGTATGATAAAAGTGTTATTTGTTAAGATCTATTGTAAGATAAAATAAGATTTTAATCGTGTTCATTTTCTATGAAAATCTGTAATTTTGTTAGTAATATGCCAAAGACCACTTGTATATGCGATCAATAAAGTTTCTTTGAAATTATTAGTTTTTTGTTCTGCACCTGCAAGCTCTACCTACTTTTTTTTATTAGAAATCTATATAAAATACAGAATGTACAAATTTTAACTAAGCGCCTAGCGCAATAACCCTTTTTTTTAAATAGACGCTACACACTGAAAGGCACACACTAAGGTTCTCCCTTTTGCCGTGGGCTCTTTGGAACATTAAAAAAAAAACAGACACGAACACCCAAGACCCGAGACTAAACATCCTGCCTGAAAATCGAATCCTAGACCCGTCGATCAAGACGCACAGCGCCACTACCACTCAACTAAACCGGCCGCCAAACAATGTACCTACATCTATGGCAAACCCGTAACCCGTTGTATTTAACTTAGTAAGATTATAAACGCTCGGTAATTTAACAACTGAATGTAGGCATGTATTAATTATTTATTCTACTGGAGCATAAGTTACACAAGACACGTTATAAGAACAGTTCAAAGGTGGACTTATCTCACAAGGGGAAATACTATTATGTATATATACGTTAGATCTATCGGATAGAAGGCTTAAAAATATCTGCTTTCTTTTCCAAACCTAAGTTGTACTTTTCCACCATCCAGTTGAACTACTTTACGTCCACATCAGTAATTTAAACAGAATTTAAGATGCGGTTCACTTACTAAATGATGACGACAGCCTAAGCTTGTGGGAGTGACTGTAGTAACTCTAACGTTAAAAAAAATGTGCTTATTTCTGTGGCAAAAGGCTTAAAATAACTTTTAACACACCAAATTACTAAATCATCATATCATACTATCTATACTATAAAACTAAGTCTCGCCGCGTCTGTCTGAACGCGATTAATTCAAAACCTACTGAACGATTTTCATAAGATTTTCACCAATGGAGGGAAATATAGATACTTAAATACTTTATTGCATACTTATAACAAAAGACAAACAAAACGAACTTATAACTAAAACTGTGCAAGGGCAGCCTTATCGCTAAGCAGCGATCTCTTTTAGCCAGTCCAAGGCAAAAGGAAAATACTAAACACAATAGCGCTAAAGAGTTTCAAGAGGAAGATTTGTGTGTACAAATTTCAAAAATTAATTCCCCAAATTCTCACGGGAACAAAGTCCCGGGCGGGAAGTTCGTGTTTTATAAAATACCTCCGGAAACTGTTCTATGACCACTTAAAGATATGAATACGAAAGCTCTGTTTACCCTGATAGGGATCGCGTGTCAGTTGGAGTTTCATCAAAATTAATATAAGTACTTGACCTGTTTAAACATGATGAGCTTCCCTCAAGATATTTTTCTGCACAAGATCGAATCACATATTATTTGAGAATCTGTAATGAATTTGGCGTTAATAAGGAGCGCACCTGTTATTGAAAATGAAAATTAATACTTCGGAGGGGATTAACTTTTAGCATGGAGTATGTAGTAAGCGGAAAGCGGAAGAAAACTGATTCTCAATGAAGATTTTAGTTTATTGTAAAGATTATCTTATAATAAGCTACGATATCACATTGTCATGTTAATTTCGAGAAAATCCAGGTACCCAATATACTTTTTTGTTTTGTGAATACATACTTATAAATTATACATAAACTCAGACCCTAGACAAATACTTTAACATTGAAAGTCAACCAAAACCCACCCGTTTTCTGCGAATAAATATTTTAATGTACGGACGGCCGCAACTCAGGTTTTGTAATGTAAATGGAGTAACCTGATGCGCTGGCCTCTGTAAATTGTACATTACCTGCATAGGTTTCACATGCCAGAAAAATGTGAGAAGCTTGCATTTAATCAAATTTTGTTGGCCTACCTATGTACCACATTTTATGTGAAATTATAAATAAACTAGCTTTCCGTCCGGGACTTCGTTCCCGTGGGAATTTGGGAAAATTATGTAGCTTATGTGTTAATCCAGGGTGTCAGCTGGCCGTTTGAGCGTGAAAGAGTAACAAACAGCCATACGTCCAAACTTTCGCGTTTATTATTAGTAAGGATTATCCGTCATCGCTTTTAATTTAACTCATGCACACCTGTCTCTGTAACCGAAAGATATTAAAGTTCAGGTGAACGTGATATTGGAAATTTGTGATTGTTGCCAACTTCACCACGGATTGCGCTGTCGCGATAGCGTACCTTATTTTACCGCATCGGCACGACAGCGTCTCGATTTCATCTGGAGGGAATTTATTTATTTTAATTTATATTCAAAGACCTGCTAGAAAATTTTTTGTCAATAATTTGTTTAAATTTCTAGAGGTATTAGACGGATTAAGGACACCTACTCTATGTAGGTGCAGTTAGGTGCATTTATATGTTTCATTATCGTACGTATCACGTAGACTTCCTTAACTGTCCATCATTTGTTTTGTAGGTATTATTGTGTATAGTATTACTGTGTTTAAACAAAGTTATTGTCTATCTATTTAGTTTTCAGAACTAAAAACACACTTCTTCCAGCAACAAAGTTTAAAATATAACCGCCGGGGAAAATCTTAACAGTCCAAAACGAGCCATTACGACCATTTCATTAGTGGTTGGAACTAAATCTGTAAAACGAACGTTTCCCTGCAACTGACGGTTCCCACGTGCACAGGACTATTAGCTCAATTTATAGGCTCCCTGGCAAACGATTGCCTCACAGGTGTCAATAATGGCCACTATCAGTAGTACTGCGTGTATTTTTCTTAGGAGAAAACTTTAGCACGAAAGATGTACAGGAAATAAGTTAGGTTAATTGTATTTTTATGGAATTGTTTACGTATCACATTAGTTACGTTGTTGTCACAGTACTTTTTCATCAGCGTCTACACTACACAGTTTTTTTATTTTATTTTACAGAGTATATTATTAAAGCAGTGTGGAACTTCAGAATATTGTTAATGAAGTCGTGGACGGAAGGAAGGAAGGTAATATTTGATGTTAAGTATTACGTCTTACCAAAAGTCCAAAAGTTGATTTTTTTAAATATTGTCAAACCCGTGAGATTACTAGTGGAATTGCACGGATATTTCTTACATTTTGACGGACTTATTTATTTATAGTGTTATAGTGTTACCTAACCTCAACGAACCTATAATAGCCTCACGTAACCTAACATGACCTTACGTAATGTAATGAAGGAGGTTGACAAAGTTATGGTGAAATGTGATACTCGTAATAAGTTTGAGAATATCCCTGTGACAAATATGTAAGGGTCTAAAAGTAAATTTAACTAGCTTTCCGCTCGGCACTTCGTTCCCGTGGGATTCGTGAAAATTATGTAGTCTAGATGTAATGTAGCATCCTTAAAAAATATTTCACCATTTAAATATTTTATCGGTCCAGTAGTTTTTATGTTTATTCGAATATACAAAAATACAAATATTTCCTCTTTATAATTTTAGTGTAGATTGAACATGGTTACTTAAATATTGCTAAGATCTTTCGGTTTCTGTGTCTACAACATTTCACAGAAGAGAGGGGAAGAAAGAAAAGTAAAAAATGTATCAAATAAATAAGTCGTTCAACAATGTTCAAAAATTGAACACTGCATTTCGTGACAAAATCTCAGTAAAAGTATTAAAAGAACAAAGAATGACGTCGATATTACGCCTAACTCCAGACACGAGGATATTGAAGCTCGCTCCTCGGAACTTCTGCGATTGGAAATGTTCAAAAACTCATTCGTCTCGTCTTCAACTCGAATTTCAGAAAATAGGATTACTATTAAAGTACCTGTGAAAATATGCCAATGAATTCTTTCGGACGAATAGAAATAGTTTTTCATTTTTTGTTGATACTTTTGGAATTTTTTATCATCGTAAAATTAGTAACTCTATGACTTTAAATTGGGTGACTCTGAATTACGGAGAGAAAAGTAAGGATATGAATCAGTTCAGTACTTAATTAAACAACTTTCTTCAGACTTATTTTAATCGAAATTTAGAAATAATTAGCAACTCTTTCATATAGAAATAGGTTCCCTGGGGAAAGTTGTTAAGTTTAAGTAATAGGGAGGATCAACACCTAGAGTTTTGCTAACCAAATTAAATCACCCAACATTAAAATTAAAATCATGCTTTAGTTTCGCTAGTTAATATAAAGTTTTAACCGTGTGGTGATCGGTTGAGAATAACACCACCCCATCTATCTCCGTGGGTGTCGTAAGAGGCGACTAAGGAAACACAAATGAGACCTGCCTCCTAGTAATCCATCCCAGGCAACGACACTTCATTTTTTTCTGGATCTGAGGTGTCGTCCTATGGTCTCATGCGGTGTGGTAGGCTCTGTAAAAGGCCGTCTGGTTCGCGACCACCCTCCTACCGAAGTCCGACGCCAAACAGCTTGCTGTGTTCCGTCGGTGCGTAGGAGTACCAGTGCCTTTATAGGCATTTTCTGGGTTAACTCGCTCCATCGTCGACCTCATCTTTGACCTTATGGTCAAGATTGAGGTCAAGAGTTAACCCATCTTATAATAATAATTTAAAAAAAAGTCACCCAATATGAGATTCCTAATAAAAATACCGTAAATAACAGTGAAACCCGTACTCAAATACGTTCGTATTAACACAATAATTATTATTAAGTATATTTAGGTAAACGTTACAGATTTGTAGCTGCAAAATAACTTATCTCTGTTCATTGGTTTGGAATTGAATGAATTTATCTAAATCTTCATTTACTTAATTTGAACATGTTTTCATTCCAGCAGAACGGCAGAAATGTAATTAAATCAGTCATTTTAAATTAAACAATTTATGTAGAGACGACATTGTGAGTAATTAGAGCGCAGAGTGTTGCTGTCCGCTAACTGTGATTTATGTTGCCCTAGTAATTTAAAACCGATGAAAGAACTCCTATATTAAGTAGAAAATTATTAGAGACGAGAATAGTGTAAGGTTTTTGGTTACTTGCAAATTCAAGGAAATAAGCGCATGATCAAACCTTCCCCAAAATGTGCTTGTATATTTTCGCGACGTTCTATTTTAGCCTTATAACTAATATTTTTGTACAGGTGAAATTAAAAACCCGAGAATGAATCGTGGTAAGAACCCGTTATAATAACTAAATTAAAAACATTCGTAATGAAAGTGTAGATTACCTGTGTAAAAAAAGTTCAGTTTTTTTAAAGAAGGATACCTATGGTTGTTTTTTTCCTGTGGTCTCGGGCTAATTTTGATTCGGCTACTTTCAACCTTTTAAAAGTGTTTTTATATTTTCATTAATTTCTTGAAAACGTCTATGTGACATATTTCAGATATCCTTCCATAGCATTAAAATTTCCCAGTTGACCTGAAACTGAAATGGCTTTAAAGCAGCAGTGTGTAAGTAGCGCATAGTGCAATGATCACGTACGTGCCGCGCCATTAGATCTTTGTAAGAGCCTCGTAGAGTAATGCGGGATACGTGAAGACCGTTAACAAGACTCGGTACTTCATTGTACTGAGACGAACGCATCAAGTTTAACCTATTTTTGTTGCAAAAGTGATCTTATTGTAACAACATACAGTTCACATGTTTAGCAACTTAAAATGCTGGCTTCTCTGTACCTAGAGGGAGAATATTTTAATACAATGCAACTTGGTGCATGCAGTTGCGATAGTTGAGAGACATAAGCACAATAAGCACATATGCTTGAGCTTATATGGGGTGATATTAAATTAGTTAGCGAAAACTAATTAAATGTTATTAAATTATCGGGGGGGGGGGGGTTGTTGACACAGGATAACCCGACGCTGGTTACAAAGTGTTCTAGAAAACCTGTAATCTGTAAATGAGGGGGAGTACTGACACATTAATTATAAATAAGTACCTAGTGTCAAATCAAAATTCCTACTTAAAATTTGTTAGCAAATCTTTAGCAGGTGATTCTCTCCAAGAAACTTGAAATTCGACTGTTTCTAAGGCAATCGCTCAAGTTGTATGGAGTGCCGATTTTTTTAAAAATTACGACCCATCTTCTTTTGGGAAAATTGATCATTTTCGTGGTCTGTTTCTCGTCCTTAACTTTAGCTAACTAATTGAAAGTCATCCAGTTTAAGCGCTTCTTTATTCTCAGTTAGAGAAACAAATGAATTATATGAAGAGTAGGTTGTAAATAGGGTTGCCACCCGTACTTTATAATAAAGTACTATACGTTATTTCAGGTAATCGTACTCTATACTTTATGAGAACAATAAAGTACACAAAAATACTTTATTTTGCATGATTTGATTTCTTTGGTAATTTGAAAAGTTTAGTCGTATATGTTTTTCGTTAAATGAAAATCGATTGGTCGAATCGGTGTCATGAGTTTTTTCTGTGATGAATATTATGTGGCGAGACGAAAGAAACAGAGTGGGTCTGAATTTGATAAAAAATGAATTACTTATTGACTGTAATTTAAATATAGACTGTAAAGATGCTGTGCAATTGTTTAGTAGGGATACTAATTTGATACAAGCTGCAAAAAGCAATAAAAAATGTATTTTTAAGCATAGTAATAAAGAAAAATAAATTGTTCTTTGTTTTGATACTGTGTACTTTTTTTCTTACCTATAATAACCAATGTACTTTAACTGCAAAAAGAGGTGACAACTCTAGTTATAAGCACAATAAGAAATCAGTGAACTATGAACTTAAGTTCTTTTCTTTTCCTTTATTCTCAGAACTTTATTTTAGTAGATTTCTTACGAAATTGAACTAGTGGACATTGATTGATTAAGAGTCAAAGAGAACCGACGGGCCCCAACAGATTGAATTAAATAGAAAAATTGGAGAGTAAACGCAATAAAGCCGATTTTAGATCAGCTATTCATCCTCCTCCTTATCGCATGGGTATACTCAATACGTAGCTAATTTTACTAACCCTAGTGTAATTTTTCAAGTTGCCACATGACCTCTGACTCGGTTTAACGACTGTAGTTAATCGTCGACAGCCAGGAAAGGCGTCGGTTTAAACGTGCCGTCCGCAGCACGAAAACGTTCGTGGTAAATTGCTGCTATGGTCAACCCATCAGGTTTCCAGCTCCACTGTATGTTGCTTTACCACCAAAACGTAGAATTTAGCAGATCGGGAAATAATTGTCAAATTACTGCTTGCCACCTGCCATTAGGCCATTCAATTCAATACACACAGTCAATCAATACCTCATTCCTGTGTTGTACTAATGACAGCAACATGGATTATTTTACGTCATATCAGCGCAAGGATCGACATTATTTTTTCTATGGATTTCTTCATCTTCATCAGCAAAAATACGTCCCCACTGCTGGGGCACGGGCCTCCCTCAATAACATGAGGGGGGGGGGGGTAAATGCCTACTCACCACGCTTGGCAGACGGGTTGGCGAGGATGGACATGGATTTAAGTAAGTTATATTTACTGACTTAATATACACATAAACTACTCAAGAACACAGGTTGGAAAGCAATTATTTTAAAATAGAAGGTCCGTGCCCATCGATAGGGACGTATATGGGCTGATAAAAATAATAATTAATAAGCTAACAATCATCTTTCAGAGGTTCTAAACCTATAATTTGCGTGTGATAAAGACGGCTAACGAATGGCTTGTCCCTTTGGCGGGACAAGAGATGTGATTACTGGGGTGTCCCGAATGTCCCTCCCCGTCCCGCAACTGATTGCAGCTATCCTGTGACGTGCATACGAATTGCAGGGACCACTAATTCGAATAGCTAGAGTAATTGAGTTAAACAGAATCTGTTATATGAAGATGTACAATATACAGTTATCGTTAGTATTAAATAATGAAGGGGTAAATACTAAAAACCTATTTTGTCAACATACGATGCAATTCGAACTGAGCGGTTTCAGTAAGTAGGAAGTACTAGATGGAGGGATCATCAAGGAGCCATATAATTAAAAAAAAAGATACAGTAGTCTGTTCCCTCTGTTAAGTATCCACCTATGTTTCTTGTCTACTGGTGATAAGGTTCAAATTAGAATGAACTGGGCCCTTTTACTTGGGACATTGAGTGTATCTCAGTGTAAATTACTAACCCGAATAGTGTGTGATTAGATAATTTTATAAAACGCTAACCGATTAGAATCTGCAAATGAAATTATAGATAAAATCTTTACAGTAACGATAAATCTAAATTAAATTCATAAAAAATTATCTATTTCCCTGATAGGAGAACTTAATTTTTATTTTAGACTAGCTTCGTTCCCGTAGGAATTTTTGAAAATTATGGAGCCTATGTGATATTCTGATGTAAAAGCTATATTTTTGAAAATTTCATTAAAATCCATTCCGTAGTTTTTGCGTGAAAGAGTAATACAAACATCCATACATACAAACTTTCGTGTTTATAATATTAGTAAGGAAGGATGATTAATATTGTGAATGTTAACCAATAGGTTATAATTATAAGTATTTCCATCCAGCCTCCGTGGATACCATGGTATCCAAAGCCACTTTGTCCAAAAAACGCCCTCTAAACATTGATCCCGATAACTTTACTGCAGGCTGCTTTTAGTAGATCGCCAGTGTAGAAAACAGTTCATGTACTACACCACAAGATGTCGTGGCAATACCAGCGCCTGTGTCAGTCATTCACATAGTAAATATTAGAATTAAATGTTATAGGTAGGTGTATGTAGTTTGCATATTTAAAAAACATTTGTTGGTGAGTTCATCTATGGGTTTGGTCGTTTAAGCTTCGTGGTTCTGCCTGTTATTGATTTTTGCATGAGAAAAGTTTTAGTTAATATTGGGCGAACTTAAAATAGTAAACGATAATTAAGAATGTGAGTCAGCTCACGAAACTAAATAACTTTCCCCGTGGTCTATATGAAAAAACGTCGCCTCCAAACAATTCGAGAATACAGGAAGATTTTTTATCACCATCCAAATTTTTTGTATTTACGTAAACTTTATGGAAATGTAACAAACCCGTATTTTTTTGTTTCTATGTTTCATATAAATATTTCAAGCTAGATCGTCTGAAGCATGAAAATAAATCAAAATTTTTGTATGGAAAAAAAAACACCGTCCAATTGACTTGAAACTTAGGTGTTTCTACGTTTTACAAAATTCATCCTCTAAGACGTTAAAAAGGGGTATAAAATCTGAAAATTTTGGGAAAAAAAATGTTTCCTCCTTATTTACGTTCTATTAACGTTACTGACACCGTAAGAAAAATTTGGCTGGTGATTAAAAAGTCACCCTGTACATCCAATTATTAAAAAAACTCTGGAAAAGTTGTTTAGTTTCAATGGAAAAATCGCCGCATAAAGTTTCCCTAACTAATTTAACGTTATAAGAAATAACAAGCCCTTATACCTCTAATTAGTATCAGTAACGACTACAAACAAGCTGTAGCAACTAGCTACAATGAGCTCTACTTCTCGCAGTTGCCTTAGCCAATCTATTTGTTCATGAACAAACAATGTACCGATACTATACAATGCACATACCTACATACAATGTAAGTTCACTGTTTTAGCAGTGAACGTATAATTTTATCGCTTTCTTAATAGTCCGGTCCCTCACAAAAAGGTTACCAAACTCGGGCAAAGGAGATAGGTATCACTTGATGGCAGGACGACAGAGAACATACCTAAGCGGGATCATAGGAAATACTAAAATCCATCATGGCTCGACAAAAAGAGACCTAATGGATAGAATAAATGGAGAAATTCATGAATTTCAATTTCAGCAAGTACGTAAGTATACTGTAGCGTAGCTCAGAGGAAGCAACCGGGGATCGAGCTGATGGAGACCAGGAAAAGGCAAAGAATCAGTGTTAAAGCATTTATTGAGGAACCTACCGACCCGCGCGGCCGAAGCCACGGGAGATACTGTGCCAGACACGTATTTAGTTACGCGCCAAACCACGCGAATCATTTTGATTATAGAACCTTTCGCTAAAGGCGTTCAGTAGATTGTTGGAGGTAGAAACATCCACAGTAGGTACCTAAATAAAATCGGAACCGGAATATTCGCATAAAGGCTAGTTACGCTATCTAACTGCGACATTGTAATCAAATAGGCAGTTGACCTTGGACGAAGATTCTGAATAGAGTGGTCTATCGTTTCGTATATTGTGTACTTGACTTGCACACATATTCGCACGCTATTCGCTTACATAATTTGCCGGTGTTAACACGTAACTTAAGTTTGATAATCAATTAGTAGTGTCTTTACGTTTTCGATCTCATACAAGTAAGTAACAATTTAAATTTGTAATTAAAACGTCTAGTTTAATGAGTGAATAAAATGTTCTGTATAATGTTGTTCTAGGTGATAAATAGATGATATTTAGTGTGATTAGGCGGCAGAACGCCGGCCGGCAGACTTCAACGCGACATTAGGTGCCTATCGCATAATACCTACAATAAAAAAATCCTTATTATTAACGCGAAAGTTGTTTAAATGGATGCATGTATAAATGTTTGTTACTCTTTCACGCTCAAACTGCTGGACCAATATGATAAAATTGGTATGGAGGTAGCTGACACCCTGGGTTAGGTTAGGTTAGTGGAATTCCGGAACATAATTTTCCGGAATTCCCACAGGAACGAAGTCCCGGGCGGGAAGCTAGTAAACATATGAAGAAGTAGGTAGTTAGTGATATTTAGTTCTTGTGTGGTGGAAAAACTCACATTAACTCCTTTTCGATACGTTGAACCGGCTTGACTTGAAGCTTTTCATTGTTTACGTCAAGTTTCTGGTACTTTCTCTATATGATAAACCTTCGCGTGCTTTTTGAACACATGGTGTACGAGATTTGTATCGCACGCGGCGCGGCGGCGTAAACAAGCAAGCGACGACGGGTTAAATCTAAGTTTGACCTTTTGGAGTTAGCTTTGGCTTTTTCTACCACAATTTTGGATATTTTTGGATATAAAGACTTCGTTTAAGTCTATGCTTCTTTCTAGGCCTTAGGCATAATGGCAACAATAACAGTATGGCAGCTGACAGGGAGCCCCCCTTCCTGGGCCGCCCGCATAATGGCTGACATCCTCGGCTTGAAAGTAGAACTCAAGGATATTGATTTTGCTTCCTTAGAGCACAAATCTCCACAGTTCAGAAAGGTAAGGTTTTACTATTGGATTTTCAATACTATTGCTCGATGTTTTTTTGAGAAATTCTTCGGACTAACTGTTTTTTCTTTCTAGTTTTTTTAACAAACTCGTATCCTGCTGTCACTAGGTGTAACGTAACACAAGCTTTTTTTTTCCGGAGAGTATGTTTGTAATCGACTGCTTTTATTAGGGATTTCGAAGCACTTTAATTTATTATCTATACCTATTTGCCGATTTTAGTACTTTTTTTTTCTGTTTTAGCTAAATCCAATGGGAACTATTCCAGTTGTCAAAGATGGAGATTTCACTATTGCTGAAAGGTAAATTAAACAAAAGTATACATTGTTCATACTTCGTTAGTCATAGAATATAGTTTTGGAGCGACTATAAGATCTTGGTAGCAAATACTCTGCTAACCTATAGTTTTTCCTAAAGTTAATATTATTTTTGACACTGTGACGTAAACTTGAATATTACGATAATATCCTCTAAGCAACAAAGGTATTACCCCTCATGGTGGTGGTCCTCATCGTTTAAGGTCAATGAAAAATGCTAAATCCTAAATTCTAGAAACCCAGAATTTTCTTTGATAAAATTTTCCAGCGAGTGGAAGAAAACTTCCTAACTGACTTGACTTCTGGTGCTAAGACATGGCGGTTTACCAAAGGGAATATGCATAATTTAAAAGTAGCATAACGGGCAATGAAGCATGCCATACTATGTACCCATCAGACTCGTTGAAATTCGGAAATACGATTTAAAGAAAACCTATACGATGGCGTTTTGCCTTTTCAGTCACACCATCATGAAATATCTGCTGGACAAGTATGGTAATGAAGAACAAAAAAAGAAGCTGTACCCAACTGACAGGAAACTCCGTGCTCTTGTTGACCAAGCATTATTCTTTGACACCGGAGTCGCTTTCATTAGAGTTAAGAACATTGCTGTAAGTATTTTCGATTGGAGTTTGATGAAACACCGCAGTTCTTCATTATGTAAAGTATTTTATACACCACCTGCATATGGAGCACGTATTATACGTCAAGTATTCTATATTTAAAAGTAAGCCATTGAAGCTTAAGGGAAATAAAATTGTATGGAACTAACCCCTTGGGCATTAATGACATTTAAATATGGAACGCCAAAATTCCAACAAAAACTTCTATCAAAAATAATTTCGAAAAAAAAACAAGGCTGTTGAAGGCTTAACTTCCTTGGTCCAAGTAGATTTTAACTATAAAATTTGACACATCAAAGAGATTTTACTTTTATTAAAAATATTTAGTATAAAAACTTGGCTCTATGTCTTAGCTATTGACTTTCCTTTGCCTACGGATCTAAATATTATAAGAAAACGTCGTCGGTGATTTTGGATCTGTGATTTTTACCGCGAATTACTAAATTGTTTTGTGGTAAGTTTTTTAAATAAATTTTAAAAAAGTCCAGTATGTAATTCCAGCGACTCTGACATAGAAACGGAGGCTCAAAACATTATTGATGGGATGAATTTAAAATTTCTTTTTTATTTAACCTCACAGTAGGTGTATAAAGTAGAGTAAGCTACTAGGGGATAAAAGTGTCTTAGTCTTGGGCAGACTTGAATCCTTCGCTTCATTCAGGATTCTTACCATAATTCCCTCGCACCGCTCGGGAATTAACTACAGAATCCTTCATTTTTCTCAGAATTCAATATGCTGCCCGTGACATAATACACTGTTTTATCCCCTTGTTGCTTAATCTACTATTAATCCCCTTCGGCCACATTGAAAACTGAGATTCGTAACCAGTTACCAAGGAAGAAAAGATGGTACTCGTTATCAATTGAGCTGACACGTCTGTATGTACGTATTAATAAAAAAAAATCTAGCCTTAAAAAGTTTTGGGTTAGATGGCGCTGTGTGAATTCCCCTAGAAAACTTATTTATTTATTTAATTAACATTCAATCCGGAGCCCCGAAACCCACCAGTCTCTGTAATCTCTGATATTGCTTAAATTTATATAATATTGTAATCAGTAAGCGTAAATAAATGGATATGTAGGTAGGTATATAAATGTTATTATACAGAGCGTCTCCGTGCGATAGATAACATATCAAAATTACCTATCTCTGTGTAGAGTTTAAAGACAGTAATGTTATTCATTTTTCATACATTAAGAACAAGACAATTGTCAACCCTGTTAGAAGAGAAAAAATAATGTTTCTTTCTATTGACTAATATCTACAAGTAACATAATCGGGCATATCTAATTTAAATAAAGGAGAAACGAGTACTATAGGCAGTGATTAACTGTTGCCACTTACGAGTAGAGCATTGTCTACCAGGACTTGATTCGTCCGTCGTGAATGCATAGAATATTCAATGCTGAAAAGCCTCACTCAGGGTTTTCTGTACTGATAATTAGTTTACTCTTAAACAAGATGTGGTCGAGGATGCAGCAAGCTCACCCAAAAGATGCCTATTCACTCAAACTTTAACGAGATTCGGGTTATATGAGGCCAGAAATACCAACGTAGGCAATAAATATATAAAAGATAATCGGACCCTGACTACCCAGCGTGAGCTGCTGTTGTTTTTTTTGACTACCTTAGGACCAGACATAACGACAGATCTATTAGATTTTTTTTTTCAGATACCAGCAATCTTCGAGGGCCAAGATGGCATTACGCCGAAAGTAATAAAAGAGAGTGAAGATGTTTACGATATAGTTGAAATGTACTTGGCCAAACAGAACTTCATAGCTATAAATGAATTCACCATGGCCGACATCAGTGTGGGCGCAACAATCATAGCTTTAAACGGCTTATATCCAGTGAACACACAAAGGTACGTTACAGAAACATTTTATAGTAGAATAGGTACTAACTGTGACTTTACCATTACAATGAGCATAACTAGCACGGCCCGCGACGCCTCACACCAAAATCTGATGACGAAAAACTTTAGACCGCGTTGTTTTCGCGTTGTGCTTGAGCTGTAGATATTAGCAGTCTGATGTGTTTTTTTGTGAAAAATTAAGCACATATGAAATGAATTATTCTATTTTCATTTAGAAGTAAACCTACCTACCAATGATAGCACGTAATTACTATTGTACAAGTCTTTTAATCGGATTTGAAGGTCGCGGGTTCAAATCCTGGTGCGGGCCTATACCACTAAATTCGCCTTTTCGGATTTATGTCCGGATTTCTAACTATCAATTGCTCAACGGAGAAGGAAAACATCGTCCAAGAAAATTCATTTTCGAAAGACGAGCGGTCCACCAACCCGCATTGAGCCAGCGTGGTGGACTATGGCCTGAATCCCCTTCGTGTTTCGAAGGGAGGCCCGTGCCCCTCGGTGGGGACGTATATGGGCTGGTAAAAAAAAAGTCTTCAAACTTGCAAAAATTCAATACGTCAATTAACTGAACTTAACTGAACAATTTTCCCCAAGGAACACTCGTAGGTCGAAATACCTATACGTAAATATAAAAATAATATTTCGCCTCAAGACAATTTTTTCGAGAACTTCACATTATGGGTTCCTTGGGAAATGCTGTTGTTTCATGAGGAGATCCAAAAAAGTTGTATTTTATTTTCTGTCCCGGTGTCAAATTAAAATTGTGTTTAATACCTAATTGATCTGAAAATATTACCAATGAAAGACATGACTTTTACACTAAATAAATAAATAAACGCTACACACTCAAAGGCCCATACTAACGTTTTCCCTTGTGTCGTGGGTCCCTTGCAACACACATAAAGACAAACATAAACACCCATGACCCGAGAACAAACATCTGCTTTTTACACAAATGTTTGCCCCGACTGGGGATCAAACCCAGGACACGCCGACCAAGAGGCAGCGTCACTACCACTCGACCAAACCGGCCGTCAACTACGCTAGTTCCATCATGTCTTTCATTGGTAATAGGGGTTCCATCAAGAAGCAACAACCAAGTATAAAACTACATGATCTGAAAATGTTTTTACTTAGTGCTAAATAACATTCTAAACGTAATGTTTCAGATATCCTCGCACCGTAGCGTGGCTCGATAGACTGCGCGCTATGCCTGTCTTCCAGAAAATAGCCCTCCCGGGTTCTGAGGCTCTGAGCAGTTTTGTCAAATCTTCTTGGGAGAAGAACAAGAATAAGTAAAAAAAAATATCTTTGTCACTACTTGACAATATTTTTATTGTTTTTTCGTAATTTTGTTAATAAAAAATAAATAAAAAAATTTGTTTAATTTATTTTGGATACAATATCATATTGTTATAAACAAATATAAAAACAGGTCCTATTTAAAATATACATTTAAAATTTGTAAGTATTTATTTTAATTTTAGTGTCAACGATAAATTTATAATTATTAAGGAGGTATATCAAATTATTAAAATAAATTAAATTAACCATTTCGTTTAATTTGATCACATCGGTCAATAAAGTGAATTCGTATGTTAGTTAGAGGATTGTGTTAATTACTTATTTGATAACCATTCACCTATTACGACTTACAAAGCAAACAATAAGGTACCTACCTAAATAGGTTCATAACTGAAATTAATATTATCGAATCGAAACTAGTGCTTTTGCAAAAATACAAACTATATTTCACTTTAGCTGCAACATGTTGGTGACGTCACCACTTGCGTTATCATTAAGTACCTAGGTATTCAGTTGACATTGGTACGATTTGGATGGTGTAATCGGTAAACATTATCATATTTTAGTCATTTTTAGTTTGTCAAAGTGGACATAACAAGTCAACGTTTGATTTATAAACATTAAGTACGATTAAGTTTAATTTAAACTCTATTGTGGTGCATGCAAAGGAATTTTATTTGGCGGTGAGTCTAACTTTATCTTTTATATTTAACTTCAATAAATTGGTTCTTTGATACTACTATTCATTCATTTAATATTAAAAAAGAGTTTGCAGCATTTAATGAATGTCTGAAAAATAAGGAAATTAGTTACTTTTATTTACGATGTTTTATTACTATCTACTAACATGAAACACGTTTAAATTGTGTATTATACAGGTTGTAAAAGAACCTCCTAGCTTTATTGAAAACACTTTTTTTTTTTGGGAGGGAGGGTATTTTTTTTTCCTAAACGTAGACACCACTCGGGCGCACCCCCCGAGCGCTACCCGCACCCCTCGCGTGCCTGGTGTAGGAGTAATGTCTACGTTTAGGCAAAAAATGAACTATTCCCATTGAAAAAATATTTTTTTATTTTTCATAAACGTGTTCTTTTAGTGATACTGGCTCAGGATTTTGAATATAGCTAGGAGGTTTGTTTTCACCCAGTATTGTGTTACGTCCAGAATTATAAAAGCGGAAAAATCATTGTTATATTTTAATTAAATCTTTGTTGAGCTTAAAAAGATTGCCGCTTAACTATTTGTGCCCAAGTTCTTTCTTTATAACCTACTTTACTAAGTTTTGTTTTGCACTGTATGTCTTGTAACATTACTTGACTTACATTTCAGTAAGTTACCATGGCAACAATAACAGTATGGCACATGGATGTGAGCACTCCTTCGTGGGTGGTCCGCATGATGGCCGACATTCTAGGGCTTAATGTGGAGCTGATCAACATCAACTTACCCACAAGGGAACACAAAACTCAAGAATTCAGAAAGGTAATTAAGATACTTCTCTGGGGAAGACTGCACCTTTGCGAATAGGCGTAGAGTCAGTAGGGTCAAAAGAACGAATGTGTATACATGTATGTATTAATCGTTCTTATTGTAACAGCACAGAGGGCACGCATATGTATCCTGATGTGATAAGTGTAGAACACTAATATTTTAAAGAGGAAAGATTGGTAATTTTGTACGTTTGTAATGAATAAACTAAAAACATATTAGACTGATTTCAAAAACTTTTTCACCAATAAAAGCTCTCTTATCAGCGGATGACATAGGGTAGGTCCATGATTTTTTCGAATTCCCACAGGAATTAAGTCCCAGGCGAAAAGCTAGTATTTTACATAATAATTCAATGGTATTTTATAAAAAAACATCGGTTCTTATAGCTTACTGTAATCAAGAGTCTTGTTATAGTTTAATTTATACTATTTCAAATGAAAAAGACGTACGTAAGTAAAATGTTCTGTAAATTTTGTTACTTACCAACTCAAAAATTTACTTTTTCTGAAACAGAGTTGACCAATGATATTTTACCCAAGATATGTTACCTACCTCAAGGCTACCTATAATACTGTAAATATCATAGGAGTTGATGCCACAATTTATCTTAAATTTATTTTAGATTAATCCTATGGGAACTATACCAGTCATAAAAGATGGCGATTTTATACTAAACGACAGGTAAGAAATAAATGCATAAAATGAAAATTGCTGTGATTGAAATCAAACGACATGAATTGACTTTAAAAATAAATAGACTAATGTTTTAGAAATTGACTCTCTAAAAATTGTCACCAAGAAGACTACATGAAATTCTCAGTCAAAAAATTAATATTACAACTTTTACAAAAAAGGGTTTTACCTAGTTTACAAATTTCGGGCTATGCTCGAGACAGTTATATGATTTTTTCCACAGTCACGTCATAATGAAGTACCTACTAGACAAGTACGGTAATGAAGAACAAAAGAAGTGGTACCCGAGTGACAGGAAACTTCGCGCTCTAGTTGACCAAGCCTTGTTCTTTGACGCTGGAGTTGCCTTCATCAGAGTTAAGAATATTCTAGTAAGTAGAGTAAGTATTTATATGGGGTTTTGCCTCATCCAGGCCTAAGTAATGTGACGTCCCTATGTGTAAAAATGTAATATATTTTGGGTACTATCTGCAAGGCTTGTGATATGGGTACGAATGCCGGTTTTTTATAACGATGGTGGTTTTTAAAATGATTTAAACAAAGTATTCGTTAACTGCAGCTGATAAAAGGCCAATGCATTGAGTAGGTATTCACTGCCAATCTACACTAATACTATAAGGAAGAAAGTTTTGTATTTTTGTATGTTTGTAAAGAATAAACTCAAAAGTTACTGGACCTTTTTACATCCATAGAAAGCTCTCTTATCAGTTATCAGTGAGTGATATAATCTACATATTTTTTCTTATTCAATAGATAAAAATAACTGTATTGATAGGTCTTTACCTACCTACGAAATTGCCGGTTTCTTCTCAAGATTTATATTAATCACTATTTATTTGGTTAGAATAGAAAACATTTTGACTCAGTAATATTGGACAGCTATTAGGTTGAGTCACCATAATAATAACTTAGTGTTTCTATATATTTTAGTTACCAGCATTATTCGAGGGTCACAAAAGCATTTCACCAAAACTATTGAAAGAGACAGAAGATGTTTACGAAATCGTCGAAATGTATTTGGCTCAGCATGATTTTATTGCAACCGATGAATTTACTATAGCCGACCTCAGTGTGGGAGCCACAATCATTTCATTAGACGGGGTAATTCCAGTAAGCGAACAAAGGTACGTTCTAAACATTATTTTGAATGACCTAGGCATAATCTCAATGCGCTTGGTAAATATTTAGCAATTTCCGCAAATAACGGTTACTTACGTAGATTAGAATTGAATGGGCACTGCCGCACAAACCATGCCGAGACAAGCAAGCTGTGCAATATTACCCAGCCACCACTAGTTACTACATTCAATTGCTATTTACAAGTATTAATCTTTCAACATCATTATATTCCCATTATTGCAATATAATGTTCTACAGGGTGTAAGGGGCAGCTTAGCAAATACTGAAATAGTGGAATCTATCTAATACTATCCATAACTGTAATCGGCTACAAGTAATAATATTTTTCTCAAAAACGTCAAGGAGTTTTCGTTATTTACCTACTTTGACGCTACGCAATGTAGGGTGAACGTACCTAATACCAGCCCCGTACATAATACCAGCCCCTTCACTTATTTGTCTGATAATAAGATTACCTTTCATTATTACGTACTCCTGTTGCCATTAAAAAAATATATATATTCGGTAGAAATTTTAAAACCAAATTTGGCAACACTAGCATAATCATGTGAGTGTCAGTTTCAAATCGAATCTGGCACGGTATGGATATCCGCCATTTTGCTATTTTACCGACAATTTTACCGGTAGCTAAAAAAAGATATATTTCACATATTTCTTGCTTTGCATGTCATGATTTGTTAGATTATGGGTTATTATATTGTAATGCATGGATTTCTGAGTAAATATACAAGTTTTGCCCGTGATTCTAGTAGAAATTGACAGGGCTGCAATTAGAAACACGAAATGTATGGAGCATCAAATACCAGCCCCGGGGGCTGGTACTAGGTACTCCATACATTCGATTGAGTACCTAATTACAGCCGTGTCTTAATAATTAGGGATGTCACAAACGTTTTCGAAGGTTAAGTTTGGATCTCAGGGTGTTGATTTTAGAGGAAATAAAGTGTAGGTAGTTCTAATGGAGATCGCCATTTTCCTAATTTATGGAATAAGCACAGTACTTAAGTGAATAGCGACAATTGTACCCGATTACCTCATTATTTACTCAACTCGCATGATATTGTACCCCATATTACCTAACTAGCTTTCCGCCCGCGGTTTCTCCCGCGTTAAATGAGTTTGCCCGTGGTAATGAAGTATCCCGCGTTAAATGTCATATCCAGGATCTAACCTAGACGTGCTAAGTTTCTTCCTTGTCGGTCCAGTAGTTGACGTAACAAAATAAGAACCAAATGTAATCATGTAATAATGGAACACGTGTTATAGCTAAGCTATCAATTGATGGCGTTGTGCGCAATCAAAAATCGAAAACCTATTTTTTTCGTTTAGTATATTATTGTAATATTTACATGTACTATATTTTTGAACTCAGGATTTCCTCCTCTTTCATATAGGATGCAGTAGCAAAAAAATTTTATAACCAGCACATTTTTTTATATCTAGACTTCCAGATAGAATTTAGAAAAATACTAAACATGGCAATCTAAGTTAGACCTTCAGCAATACAACGAAAAAAACCGCATTCAGTTTGGTGCAGTAGTTTTTACGTGGCACGCGAACAAACATGCAGACCCCGAATTATATTTCGTGGCTGTAAACGCTGTGATTTACTAGTTTGGTTACAATTTTTAAAAATGCTCAGATAATCTTCTATTCACCTGTGAAGTTATACCTATGTATAATGCAACATTTCATATGTGTATTTTTTTCGAATTTTTAATTTGATTATCAATACCTTTTATGCAGCTTCGAGGCTATACAACTCAGTGATTTTATTAGCTTTGAAGCTTTAGAATGTAACATTTTATTTGTTTTTTAATTTTTAAAATGATCACTATTAAGTCAAATTATGTGCAACAATTATGTAAAACTCAGCGATTTATTTGAGTTTTGTTGGATTTTTGTAATATTATGATTATTACATCCTTCTATCTAGCATTCAACAATTTTGTTTTATTTAACACATATATTATATATAAATAAATAAAAAAAACAGAATATATATATTCCTTTTTTATAAATAAATACATTATTGATTATTATTTGTAAAAAAGACGCCACCTTTCGAAAAATTAAGTATAAGCCGCAGTTCAGGCCCCCTAACCAAATTTACTTTTAAATTATGTTAAGTTTTGTTTTTGTTAACTTTCAAATTTTTATTTGTTATTGATTTTTTGGGTGATTGGTAAATAAAAGACTGATTTTGTTACGCTTACGCATTTATATATTCATATTCAGAATGCAGCTCAAAGAATTTTAAGACATGACCCTATGCTAGGCTGCTATTCGGTACACAAAAGGCTGGTACTAGATACAGCGTGGCTGGAACTAGATACACAGGGTATTTTTCTGTTTGACCTTTTTTTAAAAAAAATCTACGCAACCTACGATTAATTACCCTAATAAATATAATTCTCCATTAAATAACCTATCATTTAAAATATATAACAGTAGTTTTGAGCTACAAGTTTATGCAGGATGATTTTTTAAACATCAAAATTGCACCAAAGGGCTGGCAATAGGGGCGTTCACCCTACCACGAAACAGCGCCGCACCGCTTTTAGGTTTTTCATGTTTTTTATTGCAAAATACACTCCGTATTCGAATAAATAATTTAAATTGAAAACTGAAAATATAAAAAAAACAACATTTTGCGGAAAACAATTTCACACTTGCCCTGTATTGTGGTCTAGGTTTGGGTGAATGAGGTTTCTGTCCGTATATCACTGGTCCCGTCCCGCACTGGACCGGGGCATTGTGGCATGGCTAGATCGTCTACTTATTGCTCAGTAAGGAAAACCTTACTGTCGGCGATTGAGATTCGTTCACGTAATAAAGAACATTGAGTGAAATTTACTTACATACTTGCAAAAACCCTTTATTTTGCCCATTCCAGGTATCCTCGCACCACAGCTTGGCTCAAGAAGTTGCGTGCAATGCCAATCTTCCAAAAAATAGCCCTTCCAGGATCACAAGCTCTCACCAATATTATAGGGCTGCACTGGGAGAAAAACAAGAGTAGTTAAAAGCATTTTCAAATAAAATGAAAAAACAAAAATAAAATAAGGTCCACACAAAACTGTGTTTTATTGAATTCTCATTTTGACTTATAACAATTATCAAAGCAAGATTAGGTACCTTTTGAACATAATTATCCGTCACCAAACTGCTACAAGTTTAGCACAGAATATACGAGGAGTGATCAAAAAGTAGTGATAATGAAACAGAAAATAATATACATATTTTCTAAATAACAAAAATTTATTTTTCAACATAGTCTCCTTCTCTTTCGACACACCGAGTTGAGCGTTTCCCCAACATTTCTAACCCTTTAAAAAAAATGATTTCTCTTGGCCTTCCAAAAACCCTTCCACGGCCTCTATCACTTCATTATCATCGCCATATCTATTACCACGCAAGTATTCTATTAGTAAATCACTGGGGGCCAGGTCCGGCGAATAGGGTGGGTGATCCACTAATTCGAACCCAGCTTGTTGAATGGCATCCAGTGCAACAGCAGAAGTGTGAACCGCCGCGTTGTCCTGATGAAACAAAATGTAATTTCTGAGTTTGACATTTCTTTTCTCTTTTATAGCCTCTCTCAATTTAGCTATTGAAGATGCATAGTAAACGCCTGTTATTGTGTGTCCCTTGTCAAGATAATTAATTAATAATATTCCTTCGAAATCTAAAAAAATTGAGGCCATGACTTTGCCTGCCGATGCTGTGGTTCGAAATTTCCTTGGAGTTGGTGACGACGGTCTTTTCCACTGTTAAGATTGTTGTTTTGTTTCTGGATCAAAATGGTGAACCCATGTTTCATCCATAGTGACAAATCGAGCCAAAAAATTGTTAGGATCCACATGAAATCTGTCCAACCAGTGCCTTGCAAGATTGAGTCTGGTTTTCTTCTGATCTTCTGTTAACATTCTGGGTACCCAACGCGCCGAGGCTTTTCTCATACTCAGATAATCTTTTAATTTTGATTGGACACTGCCATATGAAATGCCAGTTTCCTGGACTAAATAACGCACTGTAACACTACGATCGTCTAGAACAATCTTTTCGACTTTTTCCATTTTTTCCTGCGTAACTGACGTCGATGGCCGGCCCGAGCGGTGCTCATCTTCTGTCGATGTTCTTTCAGTCTTGAATTGCGCTGACCATCTTACCACAGTAGAATATGGCGGAGCAGACTAACCTAAAGTCTCCACCAAATCACGATGGATCTCTTGCATCGTTAACTTGTTTAAACTGAGGTATTTAATAACGGCTCGCACTTCGTTTTTCTCCATAATGATATTTTACGTCAGAATTCGTCAAACAACTAGACACGGTTTCTATGTTTCTTAAAATTAAGACTTAATTTTTTGTATCTAACCTCACAATTGAATGATCTTTAATTATTGGTATGAATGAGTAAATTATGAATTGTACAAGTGGGTCATTATCACAACTTTTTGATCACTCCTCGTATTAATTAATTCGAAATTAATAGAATAAAATAAACAATACTTACAAATATTTTGGTATTTACTTACTCCATTATATACTTACCCTTTAAAATAAGCTTAAATCAAAAAATTTAATATTGCTAAGATTTTAATATGATTAAATAGGTAGTCATTCCAAATAGCGCAAGTGTGACCTTTTAAATAGTTATTCCTAACAGCGCAGGTGAGTGTGACCTTATCCTTTATAATCAAACCTTTTCGGTAGAATGACTTAAGTACAACACGAAGTTTTAATCAAATACCTACTTTATATGGGGATAGTGTATATCACTTAGCGAAACTTTACAACGTGTTATCTGCCCATGAAACTGAACAACATTTCCCAAGGTAACGAAGTTCTGAAAAAACAAACTTTCCACCCTAACGCTCAGTTTTAGAAACATTTATTTAAGTTTCTTTAAATGTAATGCCATCCTTGTAAAGTCAGTAGCATTAACTTACTGGACGTTTCTGTAACTGGAGGTAAGGCGCTTTTTTGAATTTTTCAGCATAATATGCTTACTAAGTAGAGAGTTGTTCAGTTTATAGAATGATTCATATCTTTATGAAGACACGCGGTTATAAAACTAGAAACACGAATAAAACAGAGCATTTTTTGATTCCATGCAACTTAGGTAAAGGTAAGTTATGTATATATATTCCTCTTTTTTCACAATGTTTCTAATTCACGAAGTATGCAAAGGACTCTTCAATGCAAGAACAAACAATTTTGCTTGGTACTTTGGAATAATTTATTTGCTTATACCTAATAAAATAATAAAACAAAACGCAATATTTACAAAATAATCTTAATTTCCATCACATAGAGTTCCTTATCGATCCGATTTTTACCCATTTATTTATCAATAAACCGTTTCCACTGGAAAATACCAAGGACCAGTACATTATAATGGGAAATTATAGTGCTCGGATATACAAAAATGGACTAGTGTAAGTTACATTGGAATTTTCTTTTACTTTATGTTTTCAGTACCAATAAAGTACGCGTCTTACTATCTCCTGGTAGTACGAAAAGTATTACCACGGAAAAGATTTTTAAAGCGTTTTTTTTAGGATTCTGTGGCCCGAGCATAACCCGCATGTCGCGCCACTCAGATGAAGTTGAAACTTTAATAGTGATCTGTGATAGTGATTGATCGCTGTTAAAGCGTTATCTTTAAGAAGACACGCGATCATAAAACTAGAAAAACGAATGAAACAGAGTATTCTTTGATTCCATGAAACTTAGGTAAAGGTAAGTTATGTATATTCTTCTTTTTTCACAATATTTCTAATTCACGAAGTATGTAAAGGACTCGTCAATGCAAGAACAAACGGAAAAGATTTAAAAGCGTTTTTTTTTTAGGATTCTGTGACCCGAGCATAACCCGCAAGTCATGCCACTCAGATAAAGGTGAAACTTTAATAGTACTGTGATAGTGATTGATCGCTGTTAAAGTATAGTTCAGGGCCACCTTGATTGGCGCAACTCGCGGGTTGTGCTTGGAATGCTGTAGTCAACGAGGAGCTTGTATAGACTCTTAGCATTAGAAAGCTGCACCTAGATTGCGGTAAGTTTGAACGTGTTTACCAAAGCTAAAGCGGTAACCACGTTCAAACATGCCGCAATCGGTGTGCTGTATTGTTAAAGAGTCGATCAACTTAACCTTTTTAGCGCCAAGAGTTTTCGTCAAAAACGTTCACCACACACCACGACATAAAAAAATAATTATTCACCACACACCATGACATTAATAATTAGAACAAAAACAGTTAAATTGGTAATTTTATTTTCTGATATATCAGACTTTGGCGGCGAGGGCACGAAACTTAAACGTCTGATATATCAGACTTTGGCGGTGAAAAGGTTAAAAATGTAGTTGAAGAGGTAATAAAAAGGTACAAAAAGCCTTTCAATTCACATATTGTGACGCGCAAATACGGAACCCTACATAGCTGGTTTTTCAGTGGACAATACTCGTACGAAAAAGGTACAGTCAACGGCATATCAGGTAATCACAAACTGTCAAATTTCCCCAATGGATAACTCTAATGCTTGGAGATAAAGTTGAAAATCGATTAAAGAAATTTTACAGTTTTGGATAGCATGATGTGCTGTTGACCCTGTACATGCTGGTCAATCTGACAGTGATGGAGCTTTAATAAGAAATGAGATAGGCTGTCAATCAATTTTAAATTGAATTACTGTTTTACAAAGTTAGATAAGCCGAAACATCCTACATTTTCCCATTAGTACTGGTCCTAATGATCTAAAGACAAAATTAGTTATCTATGTCATATTAGTATGAGTATTTGTTATCATTGTCAATTTTACCATTATACAACAAGATTTATAGTAACATAATTAAATTAGTGATATCAGGATAAACAAAATTGTATAATTAACTGGAACAGTTTACAGTGAAGAATAAAGAAATGTATACTAAAGTATAAAAGAAAACATTCCATTCGTCAATAATAATAAGTTCACTTCGAGCCATCCCTATTTTTCGCGTCTTCTTTACTAATTGGGTGACTTTAAATTACCGAAAATTAAGGACATGAATCAGCCCACGAAACTGAACAACTTTTTCTAAGGTATATGTATGGGTCGAAATAGGAAAAAATCTTTCGCCTGTCTGAAATTTTTTTAATTACTAAGAGATCCGCTTATTTGCTTTAGTAGGGGAAGTTGAATTTTTTTGCAATTTCAATATTATGTTTACTTAAAGAATGTTGTTCATTTCCATAGGGAGAATCACCGCTAAGGTTTCGCTAACTAATCTAAAGTCACCCTCCTTACTGGCCATTGGACACTGAACGAAAATTAAATATTGTTCAATCTCTACTAATGGATTTAAACAAACTCGTATGCCGGCCACAAAACTGCCGGATATGTTCCTCCGGATGAAAAGTAAGACAAAAAATCGCGTTGTTTGTACTGGCGGTCGTCTTAGTAAATCCTATAGATGTTGATCTCCCATCCTTTTCTAGCGGCCGGCGCTCGGATTTATTTATTTTAGTTATCCATCTTTACTATCATACTATAATATTCAATGGGTCAAGTTAGCACGCGATCATGAAGATAAAAAATAGACACATACATCACTTATTAGACATAGACATATCAAAATAGGCTAAAGCTAAAGATATGGAGTCCAATAGCCAAAACATTGACGTGTCTTTCTCAATCTCAAAATAATTAGCAATATGAAAAAAAGATCACACAATAAGTACACAATTATGCTTAAACACTAAGGAAATTTAGACCGACTTAAAGAATTGAGCACTCAAGTTCTACAAAATCTAGAATAATTATTATGCAGAGTAAAGCTACGTCTAATTATATCTTACAAATAAATAATTTTATAGGTTTATAGAGGTACATGGTAAAAATAATAATCGTTCGAGATTTCTAGAAGATATTATGACAACTACTAAGTTATAATTTTATAATCGATCATATTCAGCTGAAGGTATATAAAATTGGAAATGTTCACTTGACTTCACGTATCCTGACAAATTAACGAAGAATGTTCTACTTTGATTATTTCTAATTATAAAAGATAACAAAAAACTAAATAAGTATTTTTTCTGTTTTGTTCAATTAACTTTATAATAAAGTTTCTACAACATAAATAAATCCTTTATATACTAGAATTTTATGTGACTCAGGCTGGTTGGACAATTCTTCAAAATAACCCACATTTAATAGGGCACTGGGTGTTTGCATGGGAAAATGTAAATCATCAATATCTTTGAAACTACGCAAAGTTTCTCCGTCACAAATTCAGGTTATCATTATCATCCCCGTCACAAGGCGTTGAACATATTTCGAAGGCCGTAGGCCATCAGGCAGCGGAGATACTTACATGTCTCCACCCAGCCTGAATTAAGTTTTTATTGATTTCTCTTAAACTCTTACATGTGACGCCATAAATCAAACGTTATGACTGTCACAAATAGCGTCATTAAATGTTAGTAAAGGAACCATATTCGAAAAGGCTCCCGTTATTGAGATTCAGAAATGCCAGCCAGAAGTTTTATACGTATGTAATTTCAAGCTGGCTGGACACCGATTTTTGCATTTTTCTACTAAACCGCTGTACGTATCACAAAACTTTTAGCAAGATGCCTGTCACAAATTTATGTGACGCCCGTTGATAAGCAAAAGTCGTCAAAATCACTTCCGTTACCGAGATTGAGAGACCAGCGAAAAGTGGTTTTTCAAGCAGGCTGGACACGTTTTCGATCGATTATCTGAGATTCTGTAGAGTCACCTATTCTGAAATAAGGGTGTTTAGCCGTCACATAAAGTACCCTATTGATCTAGTTAAATGTGGGCTATTTTGGAGATTTGTCCAACCAGCCTGAGTCACATAGAATTTTTATTAAATTTATTAAAGTAGATGAACAATAAATCTTAATTTAATATAAATGATAACACCAATATGGAATGAGAAATAGAATTTTATGGAATAAATGGAAGTCATAGGTTATGTTAGGAAGAAATAATCAATGTTTTAGTTTTATTTCTTATGTGGTATTCAACTGACCAGCCAGCCAGTAAGAAACCACGCTGGGTTTATCATGTTGGCCACACACTTTAATATACTTATACGATAAGGAAGTAAGAAAATCGTATACAAAATCAAAATTTTGATTACATATTTTTTTTGTAACCAATACTTCGATTTGTATAAGACTACCTTCTTCCCGCGGTTTCGCTCGCGTAAAGAACTCTTTTAGTCACCCCGTTTCATTCTTGACCACTAAGGGGATGATTTTCGAAAAATCTGTTTATTTGCTTGACGAAGTTTAGAGTTAAAATGTCCAAAAAAATTGTTTTCCCAAAAATACACCTTTTTGATAAATTTCAGCTTTCTAGGTCTAAGGGTTTGGGCTGGGCGTTGATGGGTTAGTAAATCAGGACCTTCAATTTTATATATCAAACCAGATTTTAAAAGTTTTTGTTTACTTAAAAAACTTTTAAGTTATTTATAATAAAAAAGGTGGAACTAGATTTATTTTTGTTACAAAAATACAACGACGTGTAAATGCATATGGAGTTAACCTTTTTGCGCCAAGAGTTTTCGTCAAAAACGTGCACCCCACGCCACGACATTAATAATTAGAAAAAATACAGTTAAATTGGTAATTTTATTTGTCTGATATATCAGACTTTGGCGGCGAGGGCACGAAACTTAAACGTCTGATACATCAGACTTTGACGGTGAAAAGGTTAAGATAAGACACATTCCTTGCGAGATTTACTTACTCGTATTAAATTAATCACGAAAAACTTTTACGTGGCCAACTTAGTCCATTATTCTGGCTGAAGCACATATGTTGAATTTTTGACATAATCTTGTTACAATTTTAGCATTATGATTATGACAGACACTTCCTTGTTTAAGCAAATTTTTGATCGAAGTATTTGTTAACAATTTGTTTTGATTATTACTTTTTCAAGTAGATTAAGTTTTATATACATTTTTGTCTTAGTAAATGAATAATGAAGCTGCATAACAATATCTACTTAGTGCATCAGTCTAATTTCTTGAAAGGTGAAATACCTAAGACATCAACTTACGTACGTATAGTAATCGACCACGAGCATTATAAAATGACAAGTAAGGTACCTTCTTTCCTCCCCTCATTTTGCTTTACTTTTTGTTAGGTTATTATTTAACATGTGTCATAATAAGTTCATGACATGATGTTTGTATTTATAATTCTCGTGGTCAAGTAATAAATAATTAAATTATTACAGAACAGACTTTTATTTTAAATTTACTAGTTTTATTTAGAGCTTTACGAAATAGGCAGAAAAAATCATAAGCGAAACTTTGCCGCGAAATATGGAGATTGTTTTATATTTGTTGAGATATTTTGTTGTATTTGTTATATTTGATAAAAAACGACAATTACGTACATATTACGTACATAATCATAGTCAATACTTACATATTTTTTTATTTACATATATTTTTGTTTTAAGTTCCTTGATAATATATCGGAGGAAAAAGTATTTACGTTATTTATATGTACACACGACAGCACATCAGGCTATACATGTTGGCCTTGACGTCGCTCTTATCTCGCTTGAAATAGCGCTGGCTTTCGTAGTGAAAATAGGTAACCTAACGTGCTGCTGTATGTATGAAGTTTTGATAAAATCTGTTTGGTTGTAGTGTTTGCATCAGGTTGGTTTAGATACCATTGAAAGGTAACATTTAAAAATAAAAAAATTAAACCAGTTTTTCACTGTTTTCAATTATTTTTCTGTCTACTAAAATGAGTGACTCTATAGTGAATGCATTCGAAACATTTTGAAGTCGAAGGCATTTTTTAAAAATTAAGCAAGATCGGCATATCAGCAATAACGACATAGCTGAAAAACTTTGGATTTACCACAAAACATTTTTGACCCATTTGAAAAAGGTTGGGTTTACAAAAATTATCTATATTTGGGTGTCACATGAGCGCACCAAAAGAACTTAATACATATAAATTACGAAGACTTTTTCCCCGACCTGTTCCTTCACTAAATCTTAAAACATTAAACATGATTATTGCTTTTCTTAATTTATTAATTTACACTTAAAATAAAAATAACTGCTTAAGAATTAAATTATTGCAATGATCGTTATTAATTAATTACCAACGGTAATAAAATATACCATTTTACATTCTAAAGACTAGTTTCATCTGGAAAGTCAGATAACATTACAATTCAAAATAAATAATAAAACTCAAGGTTTAATACCGTAGGTATAAAATTACACGATTTAAAAAAAAATATCGATGCAAATTATTTGATAAAATAATTGCAGAATGATTTAAGGTCTAAATAAATTAATTAGATATAGTTTTCTTTTACTTACTCATTCCTTAATTTTTATTGAACCCTTATTTGGAAATCAGCGGTAAAATAAAGCCTACTGTCTTTCTTGTGATAAGGTTTGTTTTTGATTAAAAAATTATTTAACTTTACTATAGATACAAATAGATTGAGATTGCTGCATGCCATAAAATTACAAAACATTGTTAGCTGAGTAAGGAATATTTTCTTATTGTAGTATTGCATTTAGAAATTTCACAAAGCGAGAATTGCTGAGATAGGTAAAAAGTTCGCTGCTTGCTTTTAGGCCGTAATAAAGTGATTACCTATACTTTAAATAATATGCTACAGTTATGTTAGACGATTTTTTCATGAACCATTTCAAAATTGGTACCTATATTAATCATATTAAACTGAATTTTAGATTATAGTCAGGGTTATTTAGGAAAAAACCAATGAACGACTTAGGTTACAATTAGGCCTGAGAACAGGAACGATGTTACATATTTCCACATCCTTGGAGTTACACTAATAATTTGAATCATTTATATACTACGACAGCGCAGAAACGTCGTGAAATTTTTTTTATGCCAATATGCTTCTTTTAGGTTTGGAACAGTTTTTTTATTATTAAATAAATGCTTTTTATCTATGTACCTACATAATATAATAGCTTGATTTTTGCTAATAAATAGCTGTGTTTAATATTGTGTTTAAAGCAGCATTACTTTGAATAAGAGGAACTTTATGATGTTTATCATAACAAATTTCTCCAAGGAACGCATATTATAATAATTAATGTTGTTTTTCCATATTTTATAAGGCATCGCATTTTTCATGTACCATGAGAAAATTTCTTAGGTTCAAAGGACAATCTCAGGCTTTATAAAATCAACCGACATATTGAAATTAATTTATAATCACTCTTATTTAAACCTACCGACCGTCGTTTTGGACGTAAGTCGTAGTTTCTTCGTAAATTGTATACGCAAGGCCTTACAGTAATGTCCTAAACATAATGTTGAGTAATATGTTCATTAGTACTTTTAACACCTATAAATAATAAATTTTTCGAGAGAGGGAAATGCAGAAGTATGGCTGATTTAAGATGTTCGAGACTTAAAATAAAATCGTTTTCTTGTAAATTTGTTATTCTCTTTCATCGCCAGTCTTATTTCAGAAACAATAAATTAAATAATTTTACAAAATTTATCTAATAACACTGTGGCGGTGAAAAGATTACTATAGAACTTCGATTTGAGTAGTTTCTTGTACATATTTCAACTGTAACACTCATCGTTTTTTTGAATATATCATTAGTCCTCAAATCGTCATAGTCTTCAGTTGTCAGAAGACACGATTTTGATACAAAAGAGTATATTACATACCTGTGTTTACCATCTGAAAACCAGTAGGTTAATACTTAAGTTATATTCATACTTCAATATGCCCGTCTGGTAGGGGCGGTTTCTTTAGTTTCTTAGGATTCAGTATCTGTGGTCGTTGTGTGCGTGTATGCCATACATAGACTTTGGTACAGTTCTCAGCTAAGGGCTCCAATTCTTCTTGTTTCGTGAAGTATTGCAGTATTTCGCTTTCCTGCAAATACAAGGAAGGTTTAAAATTAGTCTCTTACTGGTGAGGATTGGCAGGCAGCTTATTTGAAATAAGATAAACTTTGTTTTATTTTGATGGATGACGTGGTATCATTGTAGATTTATTCTCGTATACTACGAGCTATATATACAGGAAGACTTTTTAATCTTTGTCGAAAATAAAAGATACGCATTTTATAGTCGGCAAAAAGAAATAATTACACTATAGCAGCCTGAAACAATGCACTTGCTAATAGAAGCAGCAGGCGTCCTCCACGGCTCAATTTTTATTTAAATGAAAAATGAGTTCGCTCTCGACCATATCAATCGGAACGTTCCAAGTATATAAAGGAAGAAAACTAAAGTAGACGGGTATAGACCTGTAGCCGTATTATCAACGCCGGCGAAAGTGTTAAAATCAGCCATACATAAAATCAAATCCCAACAAGCGTCCAACTATCTAACAGCATGGTTTCGCCAAGCTAGGAATACCACTACTAATCTACTAACCTATATGGCAGGACTTCTTATAATAATAGATAGAAGATGGGAGCCGTAAGTTTCAAGCCATATACATTTTATTAAGATTCTTGTGTGATCAAACTATTGAAACAATATCCCATTTTCACAAATTTAAAAGCCAAAAGTTTAGTTTTTCACTGCCATCATTTTGTCGCTTGGAAGTGAATTTGGTCACCAAAACATATTCGCAAAGGTGCAGTCTTCCCCAGAGAAGAATAGGCAAGAAACTATGAGATGAGGGTGCTCTTTTTAATAGGACCCAAATTTCACATTGTTTGTCGCTCGGTTAAATACAATCCGTTTACTAACACACTTCACATGGTTTAAAATGTTAATTCAATTCAATTTGGTAATTTTTAGTAGATAACACAGTTTTTTGTTGTACCCCGCTTGTTCATAATCCGTGCGCGTCATAGGCAGCCCTTACACGGTCAATCTAGATCGAGATCCGCGATCTAAATCAATGATTGCGATCCAGATTGATCATGTACGAAGTTGATTGACAGATTGATACGTAAGATCACAAAATATCTAGAAATTTTGAAATCTTGATCGCAATCACGTGATCACGATCAAGATTGAACGTGTAAACGCAGGATCGCCGATCCGTTTTATTATGTATGGAGTTATCATTTGTAGTAACTCGTTAAAAGAACTTTCATCCATCCTGAAGTAGTTTTTGTAATCATCATCTTCAGCAGAATAGTTGTATTTCTTTAAGAAAATTTAAATGAGTATACATTTCTCTCTTTCATAACCACTGTTTAACCCAGCGCCTTCTCCGAATCCTTTTCTTCAAAGTTAGGGCTAAGACAAGAGATATTATTGTTTTAACTTTATGTAGATCCATGACAACACGTCTTGACGCGGCGATTAGGATAACACGGACTGACGAAATCAAGATTGAATGTGTGTTGTAGCGCAATCCATCAATCTGTGATCGCGATCTAGATTGACTGTGTTGTGTAAGGGCTTCCATACGCGTTAGATAAAATATCACATTTTATCTATATCTATATATATATATAAAAGAAAGTCGTGTTTGTTACAACACTTATAACTTGTTTTAACTTTATGTAGATCCATGACAACACGTCTTGACGCGGCGATTAGGATAACACGGACTGACGAAATCAAGATTGAATGTGTGTTGTAGCGCAATCCATCAATCTGTGATCGCGATCTAGATTGACTGTGTTGTGTAAGGGCTTCCATACGCGTTAGATAAAATATCACATTTTATCTATATCTATATATATATATATAAAAGAAAGTCGTGTTTGTTACAACACTTATAACTCGATTTGATTTGTTGGATTTTTCTCCGTCCCGAATAGCAAAATAACTATTAAAAACATTGGAAAATTGACGGGAAAATTCCCACGGGAACGAAGTCCCGGGCGAAAAGCTAGTAATATTATAAAAGCTCACGTTCTTAGCTATATTTTACCAAAATTTTATCCGCGGTTTAAAAAATTTTAAAAGCCGTGTATCG
The DNA here is from genome assembly GCA_949987775.1 of Aproaerema taeniolella. Lineage (NCBI taxonomy): Eukaryota > Metazoa > Arthropoda > Insecta > Lepidoptera > Gelechiidae > Aproaerema > Aproaerema taeniolella. The sequence goes on along the minus strand of OX465259.1, from coordinate 8,793,176 downwards.
GGTGGCTTTAAATTAGTCAGCGAAACTTTAAGGGGGTGATCCTCCCTATGAAACTGAACAACTTTCCTAAGGTATAGGCAAGTAATTCTCAAAAAAAAATTTCGACTTCCCATTCAAAGGAAAATTAGCTAATCAAACATGTATGGAGGCGTTTATTGAAAGTATTCAAATCCAGCACGCATTCATAGTTATGTTACACTGTATGGTTTCAGAAAGTTATACAAATATTTAGCGACTGGTAATGATGTCATTATTACTTTACCCGTTAATTTAAAGTTATTAAAATACCAAACGCCTTTGTGAGAGACACAGATATGTATCTTTACAATGTGTAAATACTGTATGATTGTAAATAAAATTGAAGGTCAATGACTTATCAACGCCAACGAATATAAGAAACAATAGACTCAATACAATCAATAAATACTTAGAAGAAACAGGGGGAGTAAGAAAAGCTTATAAAAAATGGACAACACCAAACAAATAATGACACACTTACAAAACATATCAGGATCTATAGTCACCAGCAGGAAAGGCATAACGTCTATTGCTACATAATTCTACAAAGATTTATACATATACAAAGCAAAACGAAATTACAGTTACAGAATTGAACATGTCAACCAACACAGACTCCGTACCACCTTTCATGGAATGTGAAATAGAACTGTCAATAAAGAGACTGAAGACGGGGAAGAGTCCAGGACCAAATGGTGTTACTAATGAAATGATTAAAGCAGCAAAACAGGAACTGATTAAACCACTTACAAGGCTAATTAACAAAATCTTATTACAGAAGGAACTACCAGAAACATGGACTCGCTCTGAGATATCTCTTTTGTATAAAAAAGGGGACCCTAAACAAATAACTAACTACAGGCCCATTAGCCTCATATCTTGTTTATACAAAGTTTTTGCTTCGACCCTCTTAAGACAAATAACACCAAAAATCGATGAGAACCAACCAACAGAACAAGCTGATTTCATAAAGAGTTTCTCCACAGTCTTCCACATACATACCCTCAAAATAATTATGGAAAGATATAAAGAACACGACATGCCATTATATATCGCGTCCATAGATTACTCTAAGGCGTTCGATTCTATTCCTCACAATGCCATATGGAATGCTCTAACTAAACGAACAAGGACTAGATCAAGATTTTTATCTTCTAAGAGCTATCTACACTAAAAGCACTACAAGAGTTCGCCTTGAAGAAAAAGGACCAGATTCCAAGTTCAGCGAGGAGTAAAACAAGGGGATCCTCTCTCACCGAAGTGATTTATAGCGGTATTGGAATCTATTTTCCGTGGTCTGGAGATAATGGGAATAAAAATAAGTGGCAAATACCAATCACATCTTCGGTTTGCAGATGATATTGTTTTGTTTTCTGAAAATGCAGACCAACTGAAGAACATGATTGAGTCCCTCAGCCATAGTAGTGAGCGAGTCGGCCTAATGGTGAATCAGGACAAAACAAAAATCATGACGAACAGCATCCAAGACAGATAACAACAAATGCGGGATCTATGGAGTACGTTGAGGACTATATCTACCAGGGGCATCTCATCTCCTTCAAATCATGCACTGAAAAAGAAATAGACCGTAGGGTAAAGAATACGTGGAACAAATATTGGTCCATGAAGGAAATCTTCAAGGGTCCCATACCAACTAAATTAAAAAATAGACGTGTGGCACTCGGGGACTGCCGCGGTAAAGCTATTGCATAGCATTTTGTTTCAACTTATGCAATTATAATTAAAAGTAGCCCTCTACTTTTAATTATAATTGCATAAGTTGATACAAAATGCTATGTAAAAATTTCAAAAAAGTTTGCCATTTTTTTTGTTTTTTATGGCCGCCATCTTGGATTTTAAAATGGATGTTATTTTCGCAATCAGCACCCCCGAAAACCTATTAAACGACACCCATGACGGTTTTTTACAAAAAATACATGTCCGCCATCTTGGATTTCAAAATGGATATCATTTTCGGAATCAGAACCCCCGAAAACCTATTAAAAGACGCCCGGTATATGTCGGTATGCCCGAAAATTTAATATCCGCCATCTTGGATTTTTGGTGGGGGGAATCGAGACGCTCCGGGCTTTGCCCTTCGCGTCACGATTCCCCCAACTAAAATCCAAGATGGCGGGTATGAAATTTTCGGATGGCGGTCGGCGGGTAATATGCTTGGTGACGCTTCGGGCTTCGCCCTACGCGGAGCTCGGCCTTCGGCCTCGCCCTATACGCAGCTCGCCTCGGCCTACGGCCTCAGCTCGCGCGTTCGACTCGGTCTGCGACCTTGCCTCACCTTAAAAATCTAAATTTGTATGGCGGCCATCTTTATTTAGGGGGGGACGCTCCGGGCTTCGCCCTACGCGGAGTTCGGCCTTCGGCCTCACCCTATACGCGGCTCGACTCGGCCTTCGGCCTCGCCTCACCTTTAGAATCTAAACTTGTATGGCGGCCATCTTGGATTTGGGGGGGGGGGACGCTCCGGGCTACGCCCTAGGCGGAGCTCGGCCTTCGGCCTCGCTTTTTACGCAGCTCGCCTCGCAGCGTGGCGTCGTGGTTCGGCTCGGCCTGCGGCCTCGCCCCACCGCTCCTTGTATGGCGGCCATCTTGGAAAATGGTGGAATCGAAAAAGTGACCCGATATTCGGAATCATCGACCCCCAAACCCCCCAGATACCGATTTTCGTCCGGATCGGAGCAACTTCATTTTATTATTATTGTCGTGATTCCTAATTTTCAATGTGTTTCGTGACACATTTTTCCAAACATAGGCACAGTTCTTGGCTCGCGATTGGTAAAACGTTGACCAACCACATGCTAAGAACGCCATTTTGAAGAAGGGAGTAAAAAGGGAGAGGGAATACGGCCGCTGGCCGAGCCCAAGCAGTCAGTTTTTAGCGAGCACACGAGTCGAACAGTTGTCTAGAAAGACATTATATTGTTAAGAAGTAAACCAAAGTTGTAATTTTACTAGTAGACAATTTGAAGAAATAAATCAAGATTATCAAGATATACTGCTTATTTATTGAGTTCACCACAATTCAGCAGCGGGACGACTACGCTCACATCACCAAGGAAAAAGAGGGTATGTTTTTAATGCAGTTTTAAATTCATGCATTTTACTAATTGTTCTTTAAGTCACCTATTACGATCATATAATCAGAATTTGTTTCGCGGCACCTAGTTGAACATTGGATTGGTATTGCGGCTATGGTCAGGTCATGTCTGTCTAATGCCAATTTGATTGAATTGCTGAAAACACTCGGTCAGGGCTACTCTTTGGCAGTGTTTTCATGCGATAAATTGTTAGAAGCCAGCCGCATTTACACCGCTGTACTGATTGCAAACGATATCTTCTTGTCAGAATAGCATTCGGTTAAGGCAACTCCTTAGTAGTGCTATTCCAGTACAATTACGTCAATTCATTGCATACACCATTGGGTCAAGGCTACTCCTTGATAATGTTGTCGTGTAATGATTTGGGGTAGCAGAAAATTCATTAAGTTGGTTGCAATCATAAATTCAGTCGGTTATCATGTGTCCGTTTTTTTCTCTCTCTCGTAAAGTAAAAACGTATAAATTGTGGCTTAAAGAACAACTGTTCAAAATTCGGATTATGTTCGTTACTTACACGATACAGGTATTACGTAATAAAAGCGTACCTACTCATATTAATTTGCTAGTACTGTACAAGATATGTGAACATAATTTAAAATGTGAATAATGTTAAATGTTGTCATACTACCCCAGTATATCCAATTAATAAATCGGTTTGGCATTCTCCCAAGGCATGACCCGGAAATGTTAACCTGATAAGCATTATTAGACCTTCGTTAAGACAGTTTGGTTCGGGCTACTCCCGGATAACTTAGTCTAGCGATATCTAATAATTGTAATCTTCTCTTAATACAGTTCTATAACCGGCATGACCAGTTGTAGCATTTCGGTCAGGGCTACCCTCTGACAATGCTATACTGGGCTGCAAAATAGTGATTGAACATTTTTTTTTATTGCCTTGTGCGGTCCAAATAATGTTCTCACTTGAGGTTATTTGCATCGAGCTACCGTCATTCGAACTCGAGTACGAAACCCTTGTCGTTTTAATTAGAAGTGTATGACAACGTTTAACATTCTTACGACCTCTTCTATTTCATAATTATTATTTACAGTAACATTTTCAGAGAATGTAAAATTAGTCTATGTGAGGTACAGTTTTGCAGTACTTATTTATATAATTGTGTAGCTAGGCGAAATTAGAGGAGGCTAAGTGTGTCTCTTACATAGTGACAGAGGAGGCCAGGTGTGTCTCTTGATTGGTGATAGAGGAGACCAGGTGTGTCTCTTGATTAGTGATAGACGAGACTAAGTGTGTCTCTTGCTTAGTGATAGACGAGATTAAGTGTGTCTCTTGCTTAGTGATAGACGAGATTATGTGTGACTCTTGCTTAGTGATAGACGAGATTAAGTGTGTCTCTTGCTTAGTGATAGACGAGACTAAGTGTGTCTCATGCTTAGTGATAGTCGAGACTAAGTGTTTCATGCTTAGTGATAGTCGAGACTAAGTGTCTCATGCTTAGTGATAGTCGATACTAAGTGTCTCTCATGCTTAGTGATAGTCGAGACTAAGTCTATCTTATGCTTAGTAATAGTTGAGACTAAGTGTGTCTCTTGCTTATTGATAAGGGACTAAGTGTGTCTCTTCCTTTTATGTGTTTAAAAGAGCTTTGTTTTTCTCTTATTTACTTGATAAATATAGTCAAATAAGCTGTGAGATTACGTAATCAGTACATAAAAAGGGGATGTAGAATTTGTAGTTTAACCACCTCTTTATGTTCGGGTAAGCTCAGTTACTTGAATTAAGTCGGCACTGTGTGCCATTTGAGGTTGGCCACGTGCGCCAGTGAAAACAGTCAGTTTCTTTGTTGAATAAAGACTCTGTGTGTCGTCAAGATTTTAAAAAACGACGCACAATTTAACGATACTTATTGGGAAATCACTATAATTTTATACTGACACAGAATTTATTTTCACTACATTATTCGACAAAGTTACTTAATTAAGTACTGACAGATATATCGTTTGTGACAAGAAAAGCAATATCAGCCAATCTTGCTCAATAAACTTATACTTAGCTGGATTGAGATTGTACGAGTTAAATTTTGCCCTTGTTACGAGTATTCTTTCGCTTGGGAACAGAATGAGTAGCTACTTTAGTATAATACCCGCAGTACAAAAAAAAAACGATTGTTATAAGCAGCTTTGATACTCAGTCAGTTTACTGTTTGAATGAGTTTAGTTACTACTTTAGGCTAACAAGGTCTTGAAGGTCTTCAGGTCAGCAATTGGAATGGATATCTACTCAGAGGAGTGTATGATTTCAGAGTATAACGCTGCCCAATGTAAGGTAAGATGAACACGGCGATGACGATGTATCAATCAGGAATGGAGGTTTCTCAATAAGTTACCCAATGAAAAAAAGCACGCAAAGGAAGGAACATGCGCAGTCATTGGCCTACTTTGAAGAAAACTAGCCGAAGCTATCGTTTTATCAGAGTTTTGGTAAAAATCCGCATCAAAGAGATAAGACTAAGTTTGATGCCCAACTTTGTTCATTAAAGAAAAAAAAAAATAGGTATAAGATCTAGCTTAACAAAGTTATTTAAAAGAAGAGTTGTACTTTAGTTTACTTTATTAAGTTGGTTTCTTGTCATCTATCTTATATGTTTACCTAACTAAATTTTATCAAATACGAAATTGGTATAATTATGCTTTATCTTTAATAGTTCATTTGTAAACAAAGCAGATATATTGTGATTTCAACGATAAGTCACAACGTAAAGGTACTAAGTTTTTGTATATTTTTAGTATTGTCAATAAATATGTTAAGAATTGCTCATACAGCCGGTTTGGTCGAGTATTAGTGGCGCTGCCTCTTGCCCATGCGGCCTGGGTTCGATTCCCAGTCGGGGCAAACATTTGTGTAAAAAGATGTTTGTTCTCGGGTCATGTGTGTTTGTGTCTTGTCTTTATGTATGTTCCGAGGGACCCACGACACAAGGAAAAACCTTAGTGTGGGCTTTGAGTGTGTAACGTTAATTTAATTTATGCGACCATTTTTACTATTTTATTGTTTACTGGTTGCAACAACATTAATCTTTTGTGAAGACCTGTAGTTTGCAGTTTTAGCCGTGTAAACATTTAGAGTTGCATTTGAGTTGAAAATCAGTACACCTCACGTTCCACAATATCTTTGTACAACACTTTACTGAATTAGTAGTAGCAGTACTGCATAGCTAGCATAGCCCGCGACGAACTCACGCTTCGCGTTCCTTGGATGACGGTGATATTATACTAGGGACCCAGGTAATATTACCTAGGGCACTGCCCAAGGCTTGCTCGCCCTCTGGCGTTGTAAATTCGATATTTGAATGCGACGCATTACACTAAGAAGCACGTTGAACTTGAGCTGTTATTGAAGTCAATTATTACAGTAGAATATTTACGTAGAATAAAGGAGTATATATACCGAGCATAGCAGAAATGTATCTTCGGAATAAGTCTTTTAGTTCAAGAGTATAATGTAATATTGTCAGATCAAACCGATGCACCACTCATTTAAACTACATTCAATCTATGCGACATCCAATAACGCATTCTAAACTGTTTTAAAACTTCATTTAAAATTGCTTTCGGATGAGATTAATGATTTTGTCAATTCGTCTTTATCATAACTTGGCCGAATAGTTTGACACAAAATAAAACTCGTAAGCTTATAACAACACGAATGGTCATTTTCTGTCACATCCAATTTTATCAGTATATAATTTATGTAGATTTTACTAAAACTATTTTAAATTTCTGTCTTTGCCACGTTGGAAATGTGTTACTTGTTCAATTAATTACAGTCATCTGATTGCGTATTACAATGTCATAATTATTACTTTTTTTACGAGTCCAGAATATAATATTTCGGGACCAACTGAAACCACTCGACAACCATACGGATTACATGTTAGTGTATGCCGTTTGGCAAACTAAGTTAAATGCTTTTCTCAACCATATTTTTTTTTAATCCGAAATTAAAAGTGGGTACTCATGCAAATAAAAATTCAAATGTTTAGTAATATCGAACACATTTCAAGTCTGCCTTTTCCAGTAACACATAACATTACGAAAATAAAGGTGATAGTAAGTAGGTATTGCGTTCATAACAATCCGTAGTGTAACCAAAGCTGCACAAAAATTAACCATCTAATGACATACTACTCAATGGCTACGTGTATTCCAAAACGCGGTATCGAAGTGTTCCGACCACAGTATAAGTGCTACAGAGTTAGTAAGAATTCAGTTAACAATTTTGCAGGTTGAAATTAAATGAGGTCATCAAGTTTCTTTCAAGTTGTTGATTTTCTTGTTGTCAATGAATGATTGTGAAACATGTGGTGTTTTCAAACTTCAAATATATTTATTGCAATGACGATTTTAATGCCAGTCAAGTTTCAGCATTACTGAACAATGTTCCTTAATAAAAATTTAGAAGTAAAATTATAAAAGTAAATTTATGAATAAATTCTCTTAACGTGCAAGACCTTAATAAATTATCCCACACGACCCAGAGACCTGTAAGAATTTTCGTTTTGAATTTTTAATTGATTTGAGTTAGCACATTACTATACTAATAGGCGTAATAGTTTCTAAGAGGTACCTATAACTGTTACAGAAATGTAAACAGAAGAGCGCCTTATAAGTAATTAACTTTTTCGTATATGTACGAAGCTCTTTACAAAAAAAAATGCAAACAAAACGATAAAAAAACGAGATCACATCACCGAGCAGATTAATTTGCTTCGGTACCATTTATGTCCATAGGAATTTCGAAATCTTCCATGATTGGAAAAGCCCTTATTTCGAGTATTTAGTTCAGGAAGTAACATCTCAAGTAATGACATGCAATCTATGCAAAAGTGTATACCTAATTTTTATTTTTTATTTAATAGGTGTACAGTACAAACAGTTTACAATCTTAAAAAGATAAGGACATAGTTTATTTAGTTTTTAACTAAACCATAAACCTAAAGTAGTACACACAGCATGTTTTAGGTTTTAACAGCGCAAAACAAGACATAAACTTCAGCAGATGTATTTTACTAGTGTAGGAGAAGTATCATGCGTGAGATAATTTCTAACTCTCGGTAATTTTTATTAAAGTATTGCGAAACGGTATATCGAGGGTCAAATACTTCTCCATTAAAAACACTACTATTCAAATTAGTCTCAGTAAGACAAATGCAGTCATAATGATTGTTAAGTACATTCAAATATAATTCTGATGTTTTTGATCTTATTCTATTAACATTTTGGTACATCAAATACATTATGAAATTTATAAAGGTGCAAATGTAAGCTATTTAATTATATTTTAATTCCTTGTGTTTTGTTACATAGTATTGATCAACAAAGACTTATCTTAATTGTGTTAGGCATAATCTAGGAATATGGTCACTACCTACCCACTTAATGAAGTATTCTTACGTTGTTTCGAAAAATGTTTGAGAGTTAAGTAGTAATTAATACTTTATTAACTTATGTACCCAATTTATTGGTAATTTAACCGGGTTGCGAAGTTTCGTTTCATTTGTTTACCAAAGACCGAGGTCATTTGTTTACCAAAGACCGAGGTCATTTGTTTACCAAGGTCCTAGCAGGAATATTTTTATAATTACTGATTTGTATTCATTCTTATTAGTTGAGGAAAACACCATTTACCGAATGTCGTGATTTCCATAATTGTTAAATATGGTTGTTGTTATGGTTAATTAAGCCTTTAATTGAAATAAAAAAAAAATGTTTATTCAGATAATTACAATCCATTTTGTGTTATTATTATACAACCAAAATTTTGTGTTAAAAGTATGACCGTAGTTCATAAAAAAATTAGGACGTAAGTGATTGTTTAGATAGAATTTAGACCAAGCATTTATGTTTTAAAAACAGACATTAGTTTAATGTCGACATCATCTATTACACCCGTTTATTTTTAAGTTCATTTTAATTTGCAATCCTAGCGATGTAATAGAAAGTCTAGATCTTTACAAATTTAATCTTGTAATTTTCGATGTAACATTATTTATTTGAAATGCCTTTATTCCCTTGTTTCTTTGTAAGTCTAAACTACATCATTTTATTGTTTAGTATTCCAATCTATGTATTAAAATAACTATTAACTTAAACTCTTTTAAATTAAAGGAAAAATATAAATTTGTTTAAGAAAATTAGTGATAGGCATAATGGTTCTAGAACCAAGCATAAACTGGATGTATTAGACAGTCGTCTTCATAAAATCACGAACTCTGATCAATGTTTTAACGTCTTTATAATAAGATTCTCATGTGTATTAAAAATTTACCTATGGAAGAATTTTAGAAATTAATTAATAAACTAAGGGAATAAACTGCTCAGCTCTAGAGATATTTTATAGATTTAGTCTAAATTAGAAAATAAGAACATTTGTAATGAGATTTTTTTAAAAGAGCAACCCTTAGAGTTTCTTGCCTGTTCTTCTCGGGGAATGACTGCACCTTTGCGAACAGGCGTAGAGTCAGTAGGGTCAAACTTTGACTTATTTCAAGTGACATCCTAAACATTCTTTAAAATATAACTATTTGATTTTAAAATGAGTTAAAAAACTGACTGATTGGATCTACTAGTGCACCGGGAGGTTGCACTGTGTCGGATGGCCGAATGTCGTGATTCCTAATTTTCAATGTGTTTCGTGACACATTTTTCCAAACATAGGCACAGTTCTTGGCTCGCGATTGGTAAAACGTTGACCAACCACATGCTAAGAACGCCATTTTGAAGAAGGGAGTAAAAAGGGAGAGGGAATACGGCCGCTGGCCGAGCCCAAGCAGTCAGTTTTTAGCGAGCACACGAGTCGAACAGTTGTCTAGAAAGACATTATATTGTTAAGAAGTAAACCAAAGTTGTAATTTTACTAGTAGACAATTTGAAGAAATAAATCAAGATTATCAAGATATACTGCTTATTTATTGAGTTCACCACATTATTATTATTTAATTGGAGAAAAACCATTATTATTATTATATTATTATTATTGTTGCACGCACACAAACACCGTGTCGAAGACTGCCGAACTGAAACGACTTTAGACGATGCACGGCCTTCAAGCCATACCTCCTGCCCGTCGGAGTGGGGGGAGCGTTAGGTTTTTTCGTTACGGAATTTCTGGATTCGGTCCCCGCGCTCAAGGCCCGCGATAGAAGCTATGCAATAGCTTAAAACAAAGGCAATTGATATTTGCCTTATACCATGTTTAACCTACGCATGCCAAACCTGGCCATTAAAGAAAACAGATCTGAAGAAGATAAGAAGCTGTCAGAGGGGATTAGAGAGAAGCTACTTGAACATCAGATTAAAAGACAAAGTTAAAAGCTCGACAATTAGGGATAAAACAAAAGCAAAAGATGCAATAAAGAAAATTCTAACTTTAAAATGGAAATGGGCGGGTCACATACAAAGAGTGATGGACAACAGATGGTCGCAAGTTATTACAAATTGGCGGCCCATGTACAGGAAACGTAGACGAGGTAGACCGCTGAAGAGATGGAGCGACGACCTAGTTCAAGTAGCAGGAAGCCTGTGGTCCAGGCTAACAAGAAATAGAAACGCTTGGAGGAATCTGGAGGAGGCTTATACCGCACAGGCGGCCCTTACCTAGTGTAACGGCCTCGGGCCATACCAACATAATCAACCCCAAAATATACTTGAAATACCTACATATTTCTACCCCACAAGGGACATAGCGTGAAGTTAAGCACCATGGCCTTCAAACAACACTAATTTATGAAACAATATTGAACTGATACAGCGAGGCCTTCTTGGAAGGTGAAGTGCGCAAGCGCACATCTGTAAGCAATTTAGTTTTGACGCCGGGGAAGTTTTTAAAGCAAAATTTGTGTAACAGACTGATGAGTGACTCCCCTTTTACCATTTTATTTATACATCTCCTACATTTATATTCATTTATAATGTTCAAGTTTAATAACTTCTATTCATGTATTTGTCATAACCAAAGTCTATGTAAAATCACAGTTCCGTGTATAGTTTAGTTCTCTATTACAGTATTATTGTACGCTTCATGAGGGTGGAAAAGGTAGACTAGGGCGGGATCTGCTGGCGTAAAACGTCACCAGACACGCGAGCTTTGGGGATGAGGGGCCAAAGTCCGACACGCGCGCCATGGCCTAGTCTAGGTTCTTGGCGTCAGATCCGGGGCACAACCTAGTGTGTACGACAAAATTCCGCATGTATGTTAATTTAAGTTAGGGTGCCTCGGATTAGACGTTAAGGGCGGCCCATGGGATGCCTCGAAGGTAGTCCTTGGACCACCGTGTGGTATCTTGCTGCTCTGATAAGCGTAAAACATTCACTATCGTTCAAAAGTTTCATTTCTACATTGGTTTTGACAAGACCCACTTACTGACGGTTTAATTTAAATCAAATACTGACCAACAGACTAAATATACGATAGTCAGTAACAAACCTCTCATAACTGTAAACATTTTGAAAGTATTTGCACGGTGGAGGGATGCCCAGTCTGCATGACGAGTCCCACGGGAGGGTAATACGATAGGTCCCTTGTTTTAGGTATCACCAGGCGCTGTTGGCGGGGCGCACTCCCCCCTTTCAGGGGCCGTAACTATTTCATTTCATTAATCATTTAACTTTAACCTGTATTTATACATAATATAAACTTTTTAGAATTTTTCGTAGCCTAGGGTCACACAGGACCCGTTACACTAGGTTAGATAATTAACAAACACTAACAAAATATAATATGAAAGTTTATTATACACTAACAAAACTAACAAAATATGTAATTAATTTGTAAGGGAAATAAAAAAAAGCTTAAAGACTTATCAACGCAATGCCCAGCCCAAACCCTTGGATCTAGAAAGTTAAAAGGCACAAAGATTCCTTTTATGACGTAGACAAGGAATATGGAATCGAATTTTCTTTTCATATTTCGACATGTTCCTTGGGGAAAGTTGTTCAGTTTAGTTTTACTTTATTTTCGCTATTAACTAATTTAAAATTACCGTATCCATATAGTGCAGTGGAATAACCAGCATATTTACACATCTTTTAATATTTTTTTATCAATTTTGTATTTTGAAACCATGGAAACTTTGTGAGAGATGGAGTCTGTCGTCTCTTGTCTGCCAGTCTCATGATAAGTTGATTTAATCCCTACTCCCCTACTAACATTATAAACGCGAATTTAACTCTATATGTCTATCCGTTACGCTTTCAAGCCTAAACTACTGAACTGATTTTTGTGAAATTTGGTATAGAGATAGATTACACCTTGGGAAAGGACATAGGCTACATTTTGTGCCACAGCTGGGCACGATATAACCTGTAGCCCACGCGGGCGGGAAGCTAGTTTAAAATAATTTGAGTCTCATACGAATAGATTAAACATACAAAATTAGTCTTAGCTAAATAATTGAAGTTCTACGTTCATACCAAAGCTGCACAGCATAAATTAACATTTGCGTAAAAAGAATTATCAGTTAAATCAGTGACTTTATTCTCCCAGGAAGTTAATAAGCGATAGCAACACAATAACTGGGCTCACTTAGTGAAAGTTGATAGCATATCACGGCTGACCTTAGGCCCCATATTACATACATTCTACTATCGTTATCAATGCAAACGAAAATTGTATTTGAATAACTTTGTCAGTTTATGAATTTTATGTTTTAAGTTTTCTAAGTATCTAAAATACTTACACTTTTGTTTTTTTAAGTATCTAAAAAAAAAGAGTTCTGTACTACCTTCCTTGTCACGTAACCTTTCAGGACATGTAACTTCACTGAGGATAACGATAGAAACCTAAATTTTCAGTAACCAAATAAGTGTATACAAGTGTATAATTTTTCAGTAACCAAGTAAGTAAGTGTACATACTCGTCCTTGAACTAACTGCTACTATAAGTATTTTTTGAACCATATAATTTTGCTTTGACTACTTGGTTAGGGATTAAACAAATAAAGAGTGCATATTATAATTAGCTACAGTTTTAAATTACTTACCTGCTATTTATATAAAAAGAAACGAAATGAGAACTCTTGAAAAACATAAAATGTGAAAGGCGGATAATCATTATCTGCTAACTTGTCCGAACGGTTCAGTGCTTCTCCTTTACTTATTTTAATAAGCTCTAATATGCTTGTAACCGGATGGTTGCGGGTTGAAATCTAGGTGCGGGCCTTAATTATTATCATTTGCTCAGCGATGAAGGAAAACATCGTGATAAAACCCGCACGTCTGAGAAAATCCGTTTTCAAAAGGCGCGCAGTCCACCAACCCGCATTGGGCCAGCGTGATGGACTATGTATGGCCTAAATTCTCTTGGTGTTTCGAAGAGATGCCCATGCCCCTCGTTGGGGACGTATATGGACTAATACAAAAGCTCTCCAGTGACATTCACGAGTGCTCATTTTCTACACCATTTTATATCGATGGACGAAAAGACTCAGTGCGATTTTCTTACAATATACAAATGACATCGAGACAATTAGTCTTGTCGAAGTTACTTCAAATAATTCAGAATACGGCAGCAGTTCGAGAATAAACTTAATGTAAAAACGAATATACCTGGTATCCAGATTGAACTTTTCTTGAGAATCTAGCTTCGGGGAAGTCTAGGAAGAGGGTAGCGTTGATAGCGAAGCCGGCCATGTCGATTGGGAAGGGCCGGAATGGTTTCCATACAGCGTTCCATCCAGTGACTTTCCCATTAGTGACCAGGGGTAATTCGACCCGCATTCCTCCAACCAAACCCACCGGCCAAACGCCCACTTTGTTTACCTTCCTCATCTGAAATTGTGAATTTTTCTTTCATTATTTCCATGACTCATGTCGTCAAAAACCACTTTAATCGATATTTGTAAAACTCCGGTGCCCTCAGATGTGTTGCTTTACCCTTATCTTTAATTAGACTAGCTGTTGCCAGACGCAAAGTACATTGAAATTGATTTTTGAATGGCGAAGCATGTGTGTTTGTTTCATGGTACAGAAGCCAGCATACCAGGTAACCATTTTCATAACAAAAGAGTTCTTATTGTAACAGCACAGAGTGCACGAATGTCGCAACTTGATGTGCTGTCCTCTGTACCAACCCTGCGGAGTTTTATTTTTTGTTTTCATTAACTTTTAAATACGAATATAGTTTCTACAGAATTCTTAATTTCCTTGCCTATGTCATACCAGGAACCTATGAGTCAGGACTACTACTATGTAAGATGTAACATGGTGATTGATTGGTTTATTACAGATTCTCTCCAGTTAAAAAAACACATCGACTGTATTGTTGCCTTGCAAAAGGTCAAATCAATTACTAAGTAAACAAATTGTTGATTACTGCAATTGTTTATCAAATTATCACTGTAAATAAACAAAGACTGTGTTATTTTATTTAGGTACTACATTCACTGGCAAAGAATTAATGCAACAACAATATGGCAAAGTACTGGGCCAAATATGCTTGATATTGCTATTGACACGAAAGAAAAAGAAAAACAATACCTTATTTATATTTAAAAACAGTAGTAAAGGTGATTTAGGCGAAATTTTCCTAAACATGTTCCTGAGGATATGCAAAATGCTACTATAGCTTTTACTGCACACATCTTACAAAGAAAGTTGTACAGTATAAAGTAAGGTTTTTTTTTTTAATTACATGGGTTAACTCTTGACCTCAATCTTGATCAAGGTATAAAATGAGGTTAACCCAGAAAATGCCAACGGAACAGCAATATGTTTGGCGTCGGACTTTGGTAGGAAGGTTTTAAGTTGTTTTTATTGTTATTCATTTCATTTGGCTGTAAGGTGGTTGCTCGTCTTAAATAAGGTCCCGCCGATAGGCGTTTGATGAATTTATAGATTATAGAATTTATAGATTATTTATAGAATTTATTTATAGACACCGTTGGAGGAAGCGAAACACATGGATCATAGAAGATGGCAATCTGTGGTCTCTGCCTACCTACTCCCACTGTGTGAGCTTTTATGTATGTGTATGTAATTATTTTTTAAATTCTTAGCAATGTCGTAGAAGGAGAATTACCATTGAATTACATACAGGGTGTAAAAGACAGCTTAGCAAATACTAATGGTAGAATCTACCCATAACTATCAACAGCTATAAGTAATTATTTTTCCCGGAAACGTCATGTTAAGGAGTTTTCATTATTTACCTACTTTGGCGCTACGCAATGTATCGTGAAATCGCGCCCCGCGGGGCCCCGCGCCGCGCTGCTTTCGGAGTGCGATTACATTGCTGGTTTTCGTGTTTTACGTTGTTATGATTGTTTTTTATTGCAAAATGGAGTGTATTCGATTAAATAATAAAAAATGTAAGCAGAAAATATTAAAAAAAATAAAAATTTTCCGGAGAAAAATTCCACTGGAAAATCATTCAGAATGATTATCTGATTCCAGGTTTTCAGTTTTGCTAAGCTGTCTTTTACACCCTGTATAATAAAAAATAAATAAGTAATAAAAATGGATAAGTTAGAAAAGTGTATCAAACAAGAAACTAATTCTACACCCTGGTGCGTAACTAATTATCAATCACATTGATTTATTCAAGGCTTGCACTAGATTTACCTGATTTATCAATCAAATTTAAATTTCGCAAACATATATGTATTAGTTTAATTAACCAGAAAATAATATTAATAACGATTCGATTTTTTTATTGGGTGCTTTCATAGTTCGATGTAAATCAGCCTACTGAAGAACTTTTCGTCTCTCTGTGTGGGTAAAACTAATGAGATTTTTTTTTTAAATTATAGAAATATACAGGGTGGCCGGGAAGTTGACGTTTAAAAAAAAAATTTAGATCCCTCGTGTCGTGGGGTATCCGAAACACCCCTATGTATGTTCCGCGATTTTTTGTAGTTTTCGAGTTACGATTTTTTTTCTGAATTTTCGAGAAATTTCGACCTGACCCGTTTAATTTTTTTTTTTTAAATAGTTGAAGACGTTTTCGTGATTTCTTTTTTGCAACTAAATCTTTATAAGTTGTTCTTTTATGAATAAAATAATCAGCTTCGTTACACGATTGTAACTTAACATGCTGTTAATAAAGTGTGATGTAATTTAACATGCACCTAAAGGAATGATAAAATCACCAAAAAACATTTTTTAAATTCAGTTGGCTACTTTCAAGAATTTTCCACCTTGCTGTCTTTGAAGACCGATATTAGCAAAAGCAGCTTTTTTACTATTATTATTAAAACTGAGAGCATGGCGCATTCTTTAGGCCCACTTAGAAGCCATGGAGTCACCTGTTTCGATTTTTAATTTAAAGTTGAAAATTTAAAAATAATTCACCGAACGTAATTTTTTCACTTTTCACCAACATTTTCATAACTTTTATCAAAGTTACGAAGCTGATTATTTTATTCATAAAAGAACAACTCATAAAGATTCAGTTGCAAAAAAAAAAAGTACGAAAAAGTCTTCAACTTTAAAAAAAAAAATTAAACGGGTCAGGTCGAAATTTCTCGAAAATTCAGAAAAAAAATCGTAACTCGAAAACTACAAAAAATCGCGGAACATACATAGGGGTGTTTCGGATACCCCACGACACGAGGGATCTATTTTTTTTTTAACGTCAACTTCCCGGCCACCCTGTATAAGGGTTCAATGGAAATAGTTTTTCACTTCTATGGGTATATTCAAGTTCAAAAAATTTTGCCACCTCATTTAAATTCCCGGAATATGTTCAAATTCATCGTATTTTTAAGTCTGTATATGTATACTATCTACACTACTATTATAAAAAGGAAAGTTAACGAGTAAACTCAAAAACTACTGGACCAATTTCAAAAAATCTTTCGCCATATTAGATTGCTACATTATCCCTGAGTAACATAGGCTACCTAATTTTCCCAAATTCCCAAGGGAATGAAATCCCGGGCGTAAAGCTAATAAGTATAAAAAATATGCGATGTAGGTATTGTGTATCCGAGGTAAGTAAGTACTTATATGTTATTACAGTTACTTACAATCAGCAATATAGTTATTTTACCTTTTGGTTTTGCTAGAAAATTAAAATTTTACATAAAATTAATAATAAATTAGATACCCGATATTTTTTTTCATATTGCTCATAAATATACATCGTCATCGCTTAGAATCTAAGCCTTAGACGGTATCGTGCGGACCAAATTTTGTTTACCGAATTCGTTGCGAAAAACACCTTACATTACCGCAGTAAACTAGCCCTCGAATAATCATGCAACAGTTATGAAAAATACATACCTCATCAAAAACTTTTAGAGCATATGTGTTATCGTCATCCATAAAATAAACTATCCCCTTTTTGTCTTCCACGTCAGCCAGATGTTTTCTCAGCCATTCTAACGCAACATTCCTCTGCTCAACTCCACTAGCCTGAAAAATTACAAAAATATCCTATTTAAGAAAAATTCTACAACATAATTATGTGGACATACAACATAAGTTTACTAATCTACAGTTGGTTATTGTTTACACAATTATATTTTCAAACATCAGTCATATTATAAACAATCAGCACCTGTATTCTAGACCGTTTGATTAAATGTTGAGATGGGATAAGATTGTGCTGAGTTCAATAATTATTAAAGTAGCAGTTTTTAGAAACCTTAAGTGGTCAGAAATTTGGAATACGCTTTTATTTAATACGTTTTTCGCTTCGTTTGCCTATTATTTTTTTTGTTTCTTAAGCCCCGCCATCAACGACATATTTTTCAATATGTTGAATTCTGCTTTAAGATAAGTTTATAGGGCTCTGATTGGGTTCTAGCGGGTGACCTACGAAAATCTTACAACTTTTAAGAGCCCTTCATGCTTATTGCTAGGATTTAATTACAAAATAACACAAACACTATTAAGTAATGTCACAATTTATAAAAAAGGTTACATTTCTATTTCCCACACAAACTCAAGCCAATTGTTATAATCAGCAATTTTCAAAACAAAGGTCTCTCAATATTTATTTAATAAATAAAATAAGAATCACCATACAGAAATTAGTGATTAATTTCCCGTTTTATGTAGCTTTGATTGAATAAAACGGTCAACGAATCGATAAATTCCTTGACCGTCTATTTCTTTTAGCACTGCTTGTGCGAAAAGGAATTTTATGGTTTCATGCGAATTCTATCACTTTATATCATTCTCCTATCAGGTACCAAGAACATTCTCTAGCTTGATACTGGAGCAAACAAACTCGGATTAAGATTCCAATCATATTATATTGACATAATTAGATACTTAAAACAATATCAAGTAGGTACAGCAAATGTGTGAACTTCTCTAGTTAAATGTAATTCATAGTGAGTGACCTTTTAATAAAACACACTAGATACATGTTACTGCAACTTTTAAATGTCGTTATATTAAATAACATAAAAAATCTACAACTATTTTAAAGAAAAAATCTAATTTCTATGCTAGGTATTTGGTAGTTTGTACTGACTCCAATAAAATACACTTAATATAGTTAGGTACCGCACAGAGATCAGATTGGGGATATTTCGTATTAAAAATTTCGATACAAATCCCGCATTTACGCCTCAATCAAGTACTAGACTTTATTATTCATAAGCTGTGCTTTTCACTTGAATACTTGATTTTCCAGGCAGAGCGGTTAGTATACTTTCCTAGATTTTAAACAAATACTTAAACCAAAATTAGATTTTTTCGAATATTACAAAGACAAGTTATGAAAACAACATTTAAAGTAGCACAAGTTTGAGTAACAAACAACCCACGATCTTATTGGCCTACATACACAATACCAACTAGTGTTGAAGAAGGATGTCCTAAATAAACAGATATTTATATCCATCACCTGAAATATGACATAAACCAATGATTTATTTGTAGGTATGATCAAGAAGCCCGCAGGGCATTATGATACAGTTAAAACAATACCCTCCCAACAAAAAAGTGCTGAGACAGATGTAAAGCATGATTTATAAAACAAAATGTAAAATTAAATTAAAATTGAGAATGTAATTTTATTTGCAGTGTAAATCATCAAACCACCTGCAGAATAAAAAAGCTTATTCATGATCTGTACACCAATAACCTCGCAGGAATATATTACGAACATCATAAACGACAGTTTTGTTTTAAGACTTTTTATTGCTTGTAAGATTTGACTTTCTCATACAAAAAATATATATATATTTACCACTCTAAAAGATAATAACTCTATGGACAATACTAGATTACGTAAAACACAGATATTAAGTGTTAAATAGTGCAACAAAATTTATGTCAAGTCTTGTCATAAAAGTTGTTGTTTATGATGTAAGGCATTTCAGTTTTGCAAGGTTACTGGTGTTTCCAAATAACCCTGTATATTTTTATAAAGACACCAATTATATGACGCCCGTGATATGATTTTTTTTATGATTTATGATTTTCTTTTAAGAAAGAATTAGAATGGAATACTAATGAAGATGGGCATGTAATATGTAATAACAATTTATAAATAATACATACATCTCCTGTAAATGTATACGGTTCTAGATTTGACACATTAAGGAAGCTTGGTCTTTTTGTAGTTTCGTATTCATAGACCTTTAAGAAAACCAGACTCATTTTGAATATCATCATCGTTATAAGCAGGAAGCAGTCGACTGCTGGACAGGGCTCCCCCAAACACCTTTATCCGTTTTTTAACCGCCGACAAAAAAAGAGGAATGTTATAAGTTTGACGTGTGTGTCTGTGTATCTGTGTGTCAGTCTGTGGCATCGTAGCTCCTAAACGAATGGACCGATTTAGATACGGTTTTTTTGTTTGAAAGCTGGCGTAATCGAGATGGTTCTTAGTTATATTTGATTAAAAATTGGTTCAGCCATTTAAGACCTATTAGCAGTAACTGTTTTGCCACAAAACATTAAAACACCACTCAGACAATGTCTAAAACTGACTATAATAATAATAATAATATATTTATTTATTAAGACAACAAAGATCCATCAAGTGTTAGTATAGACTTACAACTATGTTAGTACTTATATTCTACCACAGACTTGTTACTAATGATAGGTTCTGCATAATTGTGTAAATGACTAATGTTATGTCATTTGACAGAAGCAGTTTATTTTTATGGTAAGGCCCTAAATGTCGGGGGTTATAATTTTTTTAAAAATTTTACAATTACTATTAATCAGAAAATGGAACAAGGTCCACCTGAGAAATAAGCAATTAGATATTTAAACTGTGGCAATTTTAGAGAAGGGGAGGGGAACTGTTTCAACAGATCTCAGACGGTTTCACTGACAAGGGGCTTACGGACTTACCAACCTTTAGCACGCAAATAATGAAATTTATTTTGTAAACTAAAACTATCTATCTTGTTTATTTTTTTACAAGAGATGATACATAGAACATACAATACCTACAGAAAAAGATAAGCATAATTCATACAAAAAACTATTTTGTGTTTGGGGGTGATTTTATAACAATTTTTTTAAAATTCTTACCAACAACTACTGCAATCTCTAAAATAGGAAAGGAATCATTGATTTTCCAGTTGAACTTATGACTAATTTTATCCAGAAATACCTGGAAATACCTTATGATTGCAGACAAAGCTAATGTATAAAAAAAAATTGGAAAAATTACATACTGCAGAATGTTTGGCCTTATGGGTCTTGATGTTGAGATGAGTATATTTAATTGGAGATTCTTTAAGAAGATTTGCAACCAGTGCTGTTTTCTCTTCAGAGTCCTCTATAACAACCCAGTGAAAGTTCTTCACATGCATTAAAGTTTGTGATAATCTGTGAACAATAATAATGTAAAAAGGTAAAAATTGAACAAATTCGACTGTAAAAAAATGAAAATAATGACAGGAAGAAATATCTTGAGTTATTTAGAAGTTTTAAGGGTCATTCCACGATAAAAATTTTGTTATTTTTATGTTTTTTTGGAGATTTCCCAAGTTACACAGTACTGTACTGCCCATAACGAAAAGTAAGGTAATGGGGCTTAATGTATTTACTTAAGTGAGAATATAACTGACGTTTTTTTGCCAATTAAAAACCATAACATTTTTTTCACCGATTTTTATTACCAATTTTTTCACGTGTTAACATTAGTGTGTTATTACTCTGAGAAGGCATTATGTTGAATGTACCTATAATTTCTTGTTTTTGCAATGTATGGATGTTTCAGTATTTTTTAGGAACATTACCAACTACCAAGGTTATTTATAATTTAAATGAAAGAAAGGCAAAAACAAGACAATAAAAATATGCTGAACATCCGAGTAGAGTTCAATTACAAGATGAAAAAATAAGAGAATAAAAGTATTTACTTATTATAAATTCCCAAAAAAAGGCCTTTTTTTGATTAAAAAAAGCTGTATCTTTTATTTCAAATAAGAAATTGTTTTGTGTTTGTTTGTTACATCAATTTTAAATCATCTATATGAAGATTTAAATGTTTGTTTAATAATAAATAATAATAAATAAACGCTACACACTCAAAGGCCCACACTAAGGTTTTCCCTTCTGTCGTGGGTCCCTCGGAACACACATAAAGACAAACACAAACACCCATGACTCGAGAAAAAACATCTGCTTTTTGCACAAATGTTTGCCCTGACTGGGGATCGAACCCAGGACCCGCCGATCAAGAGGTACCGTCACTACCATTCGACCAAACTGGCCGCCAATTTGTTTGTTTGCATTGAATAGGCTCCGAAACTACTTGAATGATTTGAAAAATTCTTCACCATTAGAATGATACATTATCCCTGAGTAGCATAGGCTACATAATTTTCCAGAATTCCTACGGAATGCTAGTTATTAATAAAACACTGATTGTGACCATTTCTACTTGTACCTCATTTTCGTACTTGTAACATTCAAAACAATGCCTAAATAACACCCAAAATGATAAAATGACCCTTAAACAATAAAATTTAATATTGTACATATAGTGAAGATTCAAAATTGCAGGCATGTAAGCATTCTGTCTGGTACTATAACATGTTTAGGCAATCAATTAAAATAATTAATGTTGGATAAACTCATTGCCAAATGCTTTAGCCAAACAAAATGCGGCAATAGGAAATTAGGATGAACAAGGACAGGGGCATCACGACATCACGAAACAACTGTTAATGCTTGCTTACCTTGTTAGATCAGCTTTTTGAGCCAGCCTTTTGTAAGTTGGAGTTATCCCATATATCGTCGGCAAATATGTACTAACTTCAGCGGTAAACTGACACTGAAATGCAGGCCTAGTATTGAAAAGGAAAAGAAGAATGAAAATCAACATTGCCAGAACTAAGTATTGCTTCTTAATATTGACAAAATGCATTTTATAGAACAGTCACACTTTATCTTAGAACCTGAGATAGATTGCAACCACTATCTCACACTCTACACTACGAAATCCAATACATGATTCAAAGTTTAAGAAACAATTATTATTCACAAAAATTGCGCTATGCGGCTTTCTTAGTCGTCCACTCGAAGAATGAATAGCTGACATGACAGAAGTTGACAGAACAGAATTGACAGATTGAAATCATGACATTAAGTTTCCAGTGCTGCCAACCGTGATAAAACACCTATTCCACCACACGGAATGCCGCGCCGCCGCATTGCGAGAGCGAGACTTCCACAGTGCGATCCAATCACAGTGTTTTATTTACCTACTTTCTCGTTCTCACAAAGCCGGGCAGCTAATGTGGACGCTTTCATTAGATTTGGCTGACGGGGTAACAATTTATTTGCCTACACACTTGAAATTATAATAACTCAAAAAGAATCACCTCTTCCTGCAAAAAAGTAAAAACTTTGGATACAATTTATTTGGTACCTATCTGGGCTATTCTATTTTCCTATTTGTATAGAAGCAAGTTACCCGTTAAGGGTTGGTTGGGAATGTGGGATACGTTACTTTTATTAGCAAGCCTATTTGTCGCGATTTCGTCTCGAAGCGTCGGTCCTGTCACACTGTCACAGTAGATTTTTTTTGGTTTTGTATGTCTGCAACTCGGGGCCGCTTTTTTTGCGTTCTTTTGTTCTATAAACAATTGAGACAAAAGGACAAAGTGATATAGACACGATAGACACACACATTCCTCGACAGTTTAACTCTTTTTACTGTAGTAAACAAGCATTTTACTATTTTAACAAGTTTGTCTACGTCGAGAAAAACGGGAAACATAACCTCAAAATTTAATTTTGTAAAATTCATTAAAAAATAACCATAACTTTTCGCACCAGGGGATTTTGAGGGGAGACTATTTTTACCCCCATCTATCTTCACTCGCTCTTAACTTCCAGCCCTTTAAAGCCAACACCCTGTCACTCTGATTGATCTAACACCGTTCTGTCCTTAATGTTGGTAGCAAGTTCAGTCAGTCAAGGTGGCAATAATTTGCTATCCAAATTCAAATGACAGAGTGAATTTGGCTGCAAAGTCTCTCTTCACCATAGTGACTGTTTTTATTATCTGAGCACAATGCGGTAATAATACCAAGGGCAAATGCATTACGGTACTTTTAGTGTTAGCTTACCTGGTAATATCAGCGGCCTGGGTGGATCTATCGTGAGTTGGAGTTATCCCATTTATTGTTGGCAAGTCCGTGCTAACATCAGCGGTAAATTGGCGCTGAAATACAGGCCTACTGTTAAAGAGAAAGAGAAGAATGAAGATCAACATTGCGAGCGCTATATATTGCTTCTTTATATTGACAAAACGCATCTTATTGTCCAGCCAACACTTTCCCCTAAAACTAGATAAGAACTTTAATCACTTTCTTACACTCTACACTAATATAATCAATACATCATTCTAAAAATGTAAATACAAATTCACAAAAATTTCCACTTTGCACTTAGTTGCATTGTTGTACGAATGTTACTGCTGTCATCGACAACATCTGACTTTGACGTTTGTGACAGAACGACGTCAGTTTTTTTTGCGTCGTTTTCGGGAAAGGCAAATAAAATACTATACCGATACAGCCATTTCTTTAGCATTATTTACCTTAATTCTGCATACTCTTCATAGCCGCCCAGCCATCATATTTTAATCTGTCTTTCCTTTCGAAAAAGATACCAAGGGAAAGATACCCAGTCTCCGATTGGTTAAGCCCATCTCTTTAAATAGGCTAAAATCACTAGAAAAATTGTAAAATCAGTGTTCGTTCGGATAAAATATCATAAAGCAGAGTCTTTCTATTCATATTCATTCAAAAAACCTAGCGTGAAATTCATTGTTTCGGTGAAATTAACAAAAATACAAAAGGTTGCAGACGCCCCATCTCCAGCCTTCTGTGCCCTATCTCTGGCCACCTCCTGCCCTATCTCCAGCCATCATACATTTAATGTTGGGCTTCTTCTTATCTTTAATTTTCGCTAACTAACGCATCCCACTTCCTGGCTTCTACAGTGTGCCTGGGAAAAGTTGCATTTGGGTTAGGGACACTCATAGCCCAGTTAATAATGAGCCAGACTAGTAACCAAAAGGTTGCGAGTTCAAATCCTGATGCGGGCCTGTACCACTAAATTCGTCTTTGGATGTGTGGATTTTACATTAATTATCACTTGCTCAGCGATGAAGGGAAACGTGATGAAACCCGCACGTCTAAAACGTCGTTGTTTTCGAAAGGCACGCGGTCGTCGCGTTGGTCCAGAGCGTGCTGTACTAGTATGTCTCTCGGTGAGGTATGACCTGATAAAAAAGCATTTATCTGCTTACTTTTGTTGGAATCTATGACATGTCATCAAAAACCTCTGCTACCTATTGTCGAGATAAAAAAATGTTCTGTCATTCAATTCTGTGATGTCGTCAAAATACTACATACTCAAAGTGTCGAGTAATAAATATTTAATGCTTTCAAAACACGTCAACTTTTATGTACGGCAATACGTTTTTGGAAGCCCGAAATAAATATATTTATTTGTTTTTGTCTAATAAACTACTTACCGTGTACATACCTAGTTCAGTAGACTTTCTTCTTGATGTTAAGTTTAAAAAAAAAATACTTTCTTTATTACGTTTCGCCTTAACTTTTTTATTTGTGACTAGCTTTCCGCCCGGGACTTCGTTCTCGTAGGAATTCGGGAAAATTATGTAGCCTATGTTCATCGGGGATAATGTAGGCTTCTAATGATGAAAGAATTCTTCAAATCGGTCCTAATTCGGAGCCTATTCAATGTAAACAAACAAACAAACAATCTAATCTTTCCTATTTATAATATTAGTATAGATCAGAGTTTCTCAAAGTGGGGTACGCGAACCCCTAGGGGTTCGCCTTTTGTCGGTAGGGGGTTCGTGGCAAGATTTACGTGATGGCGGCAGCGACAAGAAACCCACTACATTATTATTAAAAATATATTTCTTTTGACACTGTATTTGTTACCTTTTATTGAAATAAAAACCTTATTTTTTTCAACAGTCAACTTATTAAATCCCCCCGATTTAATTGGTTAGTCAAGGGGTTCGCTGTCATCTGGCAACTACCGGTGAAGCCCCAAGTCATCCAAATGGATGACGCGCTGCTTGGTGTCGAATTACCGCACGGATCATTGAAATGTGAACACACTAATGTTTTATTTTAAAAACAAACACTTTTAATAGTTTCTATATGAAACTCTCTCACTAATTACGTATAATTTGTTTAAATCAAATGCCCAAAAGCGTCGTAAATAAATCGGGTTTCAAGGCCGCGTCAACAATGTAAACAAAGAGCGGCTGTCATACAATGTAATCGAGTACTATTGTTTTTTTTTATGCGGGAACGACATAAACATAGACTGTAAGTGTGTTCTCTATTCATCCATCATTCTATAGTACGATTTGTTTTCTTTATGGAACCTTTTGTTTTTTTAATCTGAATTTTTTTACGGATCAACACCTGGGCGTTCTACTTGACTTTTTAATGCGATAGTTCGAATTCTCAAGTGAGCGCGCGGCAGTATTTTTTGTTTCTCTCTAAAGGACCACTTGTTGTAGATTCTAATACAAAAAACCGGATGAAAATCGGTAGCCAAACAAAGGAATAGGAAAAAAAAACTGTCAAGTGGCCGCCTAAACGCGCGCGCGGGGCGTATTGACAAAAAATTTCGGGGCAGGGGTTCGTGGAGCCAAAAGTTTGAGAAACCCTGGTATAGATGTATTGTTGTTTTAATTATATTTATACTTCCATCTTGGACCGGAAGTAAAAAAAAAACTTGGAATGTCCCAAATGCAACTTTCCCTAGGCACACTGTAGAAGCCAGGAAGCGGGATGCGAGGGTTTTGGTTTATTGTATGCTAAAGGGCTGACAAAACCACCACAATACAGGCGACTACAGCACCTAAATTACGGTTTTATAATGCGTAGATAAGCATGACGCACTGCATTAAATCGAAGAAAAAAAAAACTACGGTAACATTCAGGACATAAACTAGATAAGTAGTTTGCTGAAAACATGATTCAGCACTTTTGGTTCGATAGAAAAAGCTCACAAAGTCACCTCTAAATACCCAATATTGTATATCTTTTAAGCTGTAAAAACGATAGTAAAATGCACATAGGAACTTGAATTTGCTATCAAAATGTTCGTGATTGAACACTCTCGATACGTAGTTAACGCATTTTTCGATTTAAGCTGTTACCTTTCCATAAATCTCATTTTTCTAACTTTCGAACATGTTTTTACGCTCGCACGCTTTCATAGTCCGTAAACTTCGTGTATCGACACTGTTCGCACTGCCGGCCCAGGCCTGTTGAGAGACGGAAATGACACTATTCCTATGTGTGCTGCCTTTATCGGGTGCTGTAGTCGCCTTAAGCTAAATGTGCATAGTATGTCAAATGTGTGATCAAGTAGTTCTAGAACCACATCATGCTCTGCCTACCCCAAAAGGGATTAAAGGCGTGAGTTTCCATTTATATAGGTCATATGTTGCCGGTAATAAATAAATAAATTTTACGTCTTACTCTATGTTATAGAAACCGCAAGCAAGTAGTTACTTCATTTTACTAATTAATTCGCTATCTCCTTCAGATATTAGCTTAATTTTCGGACCACTACCACATAATTAGTTTGAAATGTTTATTAGGTAGAATATGTGTATAATGCGAGGAGGAATTTCATTAAAAGGCATGCATAGTTGGAATATACCAAACGGGGATTTAATGCGAAAAGCTTGACTAGTAAGTAATTTCGTTAGAGCTTTCATGTACCTAGCGACGCAGATCTAGGTAAAGCTCTTAGATAAATTACAGAACCATTTCTATGGCAGAATACTCCATCTAAATCTGTCTGTACATATTATAAAGAGGAAAGATTTGATTGTTTGTTTGCTTGTTTGTTTGTTTGCATTGAATAGGCTCCGAAATTACTGGACCGATTTGAAAAATTCTTTCACCATTAGAATCCTACATTATCCGTGATGGACATAGGGTACATGATTTTCCTGAATTCCCACGGGAAGGAAGTCCCGAGCGGAAAGCTAGTTAGTTAATACTATTTTTAAAAGTGTTTAAAGATATGATTAGACTCAAATATAGATTTTGACTACACTGGACATCAATGAAATATGCACCAGCGGGACTATTCTTGAAACGAAAAGTCTAACGACTTTTTAACCTTTTCATAAGACGATTTACAAAAGACATCTGTAAAATCGTATTATGAAAAGTTTAAAATGAAAGAAGGGGTAAGTTGAAAAGTCATCCGTATCTCCGAAATTAACTACCTTTTTTTATTTATTAATGAAGGGTTCGCTCTTGACCACAATCTAGCCCAAGGGCAAAGATGCGGTCGAGGATGTAGCAAGCTCACCCAGAAGAAGCCTATTCACTCGAACTTTAAAGAGATACCTAACTTTTTAACCCCCGACAAAAAAGAGGGGTGTTATAAGTTTAACATGTCTGTCTGTGTATCTGTGTATCTGCCTGTGGTATCGTAGCTCCCAAACGGATGAACCGATTTTCGTTTAGTTATTTTGTGTACTAGATAATTTTATCCCGAGTGTTCTTAGCCATGTTTCATGAAAAATCTGTTCAGCCGTTTAAAAATTATAAGCAATCGAATGTCGGGGATGATTCAAATTTTTTAATTTTAGTGTTATTTGTTGGATTTGATTAATAAGTACATTGACAATTGACGTAGATACCTATCAATGTTAGTATAGACGCCAGCGCATCGGGCTCCCCATTTTCATAGCAAAACCGTACCTATCGCAACCGCACGGAGTGCTCGCATGTGGCAACTTGATGTGCGGCCCTTTATACCTACTTAAATTCCATTCTTTGAAAAATGGCTTCTACAAAATCGTGATTTTGCTAATGTCTCAGAATTTTAATCAAAATTAAAATACAGGATGGCAAAGGCGCAAATATCACGTAGAGAGAAGCCCTTTACGGGTTGTATAGTACGTCAGAGCGTGTCGTCCGTTGATCAGCCAGCAGGTTGCACCAATAGGTCGAAATATGAAAAAACTAGCTTTCCACCCGCGGCTCCGCCCGCGTGGACTACAGGTTATATCGTGCCCAACTGTTGGATAAAATGTAGCCTATGTCCTTTCCCAGACTCTAATCTATCTCTGTACCAAATTTCATCAAAATCGGACAGACAGACAGACAGAGTTACTTTCGCATTTATAATATTAGTATGGATATAATTTCGCCTCTTCATACAACTTGTTCGATCAGCTGATTGCCTTTTTTTTTTAATTTCAAATAGGTAGGTTCCTTGGGGAAAGTTGTCAGTTTCGTGAGAAGAATCATCCCTTAAGGCGACTACAGCACCCGATAAAGGCAGCACACATAGTAATAGTGCCATCTCCGTCTCTCAACAGGCCTGGGCCGGCAGTGCGAACAGTGTCGATACACGAAGTTTACGGACTATGAAAGCGTGCGTGCGTAAAAACATGTTCGAAAGTTAGAAAAATGAGATTTATGGAAAGGTAACAGCTTAAATCGAAAAATGCGTTAACTACTTATCGAGAGTGTTCAATCACGAACATTTTGATAGCAAATTCAAGTTCCTGTGTGCATTTTACTATCGGTTTTACAGCTTGAAAGATACACAATATTGGTATTTAAAGGTGACTTTGTGAGCTTTTTCTATCGAACCAAAAGTGCTGAATCATGTTTTCAGCAAACTACTTATCTAGTTTATGTCCTGAATATCACCGTAGTATTTTTTTTCTTCGATTTAATGCAGTGCGTCATGCTTATCTACGCATCATATAATCGTAATTTAGGTGCTGTAGTCGCCTTAAAGTTTTGCTAACTTTGAAGTCACCCATGGAAACTTATGATTGGTCAGCTTAACAATAAAAAAATTAAAACGTTTAACTTTAGGTACTCTCTTTTGTACCGCACTCTTATATTTTGTGTTTCTCGCCCTCTTATATCTTTCTGTATCTCGCTACGGGCGCGATTGTTCACCGAGACTTTGTATCGCTGCCGCCGCGCCGCCGCCTTCGCTGCGAAAGGCTTTATGTGGCCACAGAATATGAAAACAATCTGTGAAAATAGCAGTAATGCTGAAAAAAAAGCGTTAGGGTGTTGTGTTTGCTTATTTAGTTGAGTCATTCGAATTGAGTTTACATCACGGTACTCTTTGGTCCGTATTACAGAACACGACTCATACTCTGATCTTTGCCTACTAAGTAGCAGTCGTCTTTGTCATTTTGTTAGTGAGAGAAAGAGACTTAAGTATTAATCATTAATCATTACTTAAGTATAGATCAAGACTTGAGTCTCCTTCTGTAATACGGGCCTAAATCCAGTTAATCGCTTAAGAAAGCCGCCTAAGTAATGATTGCTTATGCCTAAAAAGCTTTCAGTCAATACCAGTTTGTACCTCGGTTCACAAAGCCACGATCAGCTGCCATGGCTGCTGGTATTATGGCATGGTGTGATAGACCCTTTTCCATGTATGGATCTTGCTATAAATCTAACTATGGCAGTCATACTGGTTGAAAAAGAACCTCCTAGCTATATTCAAAATCCTTGATACTCACCCAAAGAACAAATTAATATTTTTTCAATGGGAATAGTTCATTTTTTGCCTAAACGTAGACGTTATTCCTACACCAGGCACGGGAGGGGTACGGGTAGCGCTCGGGGGGTGCGCCCGAGTGGTGTCTAAGTTTAGGAGAGTGGTGTCTAAGTGTTCAGTAAGTGATACTGGTTCAGGATTTTCAATAAAGCTAGGAGGTTCTTTTTCAACCTGTATATCCCCGAATCATATTTAATTGTTAAGAATTTAAGTCAGACATACCTGCCATAACATCCAACAATGCTTTGTGAAATTATGACCCAATATTTTGGAAACATGACCTAATTACCAAAATCTACAGGGCGTCCCACGGCTATGCCACATGGAGGGAAATTACCTTAGTTATTGTAGATAGGACATTTTACTGAGAGAAGACTTTATTTTAACTTTAAAATCAATTTAAACTACATTCATACATTTTTAAAACATTGCCTGGTTGAACCGGGAATCGAACCCGGTATACGAGAAAAAATATCACCCTGTAGTTTTATCATACCTACCGATCGGAAGGCTTCATCATAAGTATTATTTTTTGCCGGATAACTTAGCATCAGAAATAAAAGCAAGACCATGAATTTTAACATTTTTAATTCCAAATTAATCAATTTTGATGTTTTGTACTTAGTTTATATAGACTCACGCGAAAGTTGTTCTTTAAATATATTTTTTTCTGTTCATATGTGGAAGCTTGTAATTGGCTGTTAGGTGTATTTTCTATGTACCTAAAATTATTGTGTGTAGCTGTAAGCTCCCCAAATAAAATAAAATAAAATAAAATAATTTATCAAAATGCTCAAAATGAGTCAGCTTCTTACTTTTCTGAACATATTTTTTTAAAGCTTATAAAAATAAGTAATAAGTTATTAATGTTACTTAAATGTACGCCAATTACAGGTTTTCATTATGTGATTTGATACAGTAAAAGATAACAGAGGCTTGGTTGCCGTAAGCGAACAGAAAAAAAATGCAAATAAATTAGATGTTAACTAAGTACAGAAGCGTTAAACAAATAATCGGGGGAGAAAGCTAGAGCACAGATTACTTGTTATTATTATTGGTGCTTATGCAGTATGTCTATCAAGGTATGTGTGTGTGTTTGTGTGTGTGTGTGTGCGTGTGTGTGAGTGTGTGTGTGAGTGTGTGTGTTAGTGGGGGGTGGGATGTGTATGTGTGTGGTGTACCTTCCTTTTATTTCTGAAGCTATGTCATTTAGCAAAAAGTTATCCTTATGATGAATTATCCTTCCAATCGGTATGATGAAACTACAGGGTGTTTTTTTTTCTCGTGTACCGGGTTCGATTCCCTGTTAAACCAGGCAATTATTTAAATATTTATGAATACAGTTTAATTTTTTTTAAATTAAAATAAAGTCTTCTTTCAGTAAAATGTCCCATCTACAACAATTAAGGTACTTTCCCTCCATGTGGCATAGCCGTGGGACGCCCTGTATATTTCCACGAACGAATATTTCGAGCGTATATGTACATTAAGGTATTCGCAGATTTTAAAGGCGTACCGTACCTAATCGTGATCATTGACATAATAAAAGGGTGACCATTGAATAAAAGCTGCCAATATTTGCTCATTGTATTAATTTTTTTTACTGGTCATTAGAGTTATTCCCGTATTAACAAACAGTTTGGCTTATTGGTTGTAGCGCTGCGTCTGAAACGACGATTCCCATATATATTCTTTATTGCACAAACATAATTATTAAAATCAATTGGAAAAAATGTACAAAGGCGAGCTTATCTCTAAAAGAGATCTCTTCCAGCCAACCTAACTAGTGAGAAATAGTATGTAGAAGGGGTAGAGAGATTTGCGCACAGAGTTTACAGAAAAAAAAACTAAATAAATACAACAATAATAAAACGATACTTATTACAATAAAATTAATACATGAATATTAAAATACATACATTACATGCTCATAGATAGATAGATAGATAGATTTTTTATTTCCAATACAGTACACACTTACAAAAAGACAGCACAGAAAGAGACAAAATGATATTTTTTTCATGTTTTTTAATATTTTCTGCTTACATTTTTTATTATTTAACGAATACACTCCATTTTGAAATAAAAAACAATCATAACAACGTAAAACACGAAAACCAGCAAAGTACATCGCACTCCGATAGCAGCGCGGCGCAGGGGGATTGCGCGCAGGTTGCGGTTACGCGGTACGTTGCGTTGCGTAGCGCCAAAGTAGGTAAATAATTAACATGACATTTCCGGGAAAAAAAATTACGTGGTATAGCCGATGATAGCTATGGGTAGATTCCACCATTTAAGTTTTTGCTAAGCTGTCCTTTACACCCTGTATAACAAAATGAAAATTACAAGGAACTCGAAAAGGGCCTTTTTATTCGAACAGCTAGCACGGCATGACAGAATTTGTATTACCATTCTAGTATCACTAGTACATAGGAGGCAATAGTAATACAATTTTGCCGTGCCGTTTTCGTATTATAAAGTGGCCCTAGTTAGACTGCGGCACACCTAAAATATCGGAATTAAAAACGACGCGAAGCCTCGCGACTCCTCCAGATGCCTGCAACGCAGCAGAAAAATCAAAATTGGAGACTTGGAAAAGTTTGAAAGCGAAGCGTCCTCATTTCAAAAAGAGAACACGGTGCTAACGGTAGCAGAATGAGTCAATGGTACGGGACTGTCCTCGGCGCGTATGTGTAAGAGCTGTGGTCGGGGTTGTGCGCACGCAACGGGCCAAGCCGAGCCGAGGTACGCGGGAAACGAGCCGGGCACTGGCGGGCGAGCTTTCCCTCGCGCTGGACGTACGGCTACACCCCGCCGCCCGCCGTTTTGAACCACTTGTTGAATCCTTGCCTTGCTCAATCTACGCGCGCTCCCAACTAATCTATTTTTTAATTTACCTCGTAATTTAAACTTTTTATTTCATCTTCTTAAGACAAACTTACCTGTGATGTTCCCTCTTCGCTTCCACTCTGCCTTGGTTGTTTCAAACTCGCTAAGTAGCTCCAAGTTATTCTTAAGGACAGTTTGTGATGTATCTACCTTTGCCTGTGGTTAACTTGTTGAAACTTTTGAAATTTTTAATGACTGTTGATACTCATATCTTTGTTAACTGTTGAATACTTCTAAATATATTGTAACCATTTTCCTAAAAAAAACTTAAAAATCGTCGCTGTAACTATTAAGTCGTTATTGTGTGGAGTGTTCCCGACTGTCAGGTAAGTGATTCAAGATTTGATTTCTGTATCTTATTTTAGCAAAACATTGCTTTTTCAAACTTGTTTGCTTTTTATTTTTAAATATTTATCATTTAGCTTTAGCAAATACGATTTTTAGTTTTAGTAAGTATCTGTTTTTTTTTCTAAATATATTTGTGTTTTTTATCATGTTTTACAAGGCTTCGTTTGCTTTTGATTACATTTTCAGGTTGTAAGAGCACCTAAAGATAAATATTATTTCGTCAAATGCACCTATATTGAACTTCCAGGGCGCGCTTTACTCCGCAACATATTTCTAGAATCGGATAAAATTCATGAAAAAAATGTACAGTAGGTAACTCATGAAAATTTCAAACTTTTGTTTAGTTTATGGCAACGTTGTTTGAAATTAAGAATAAAAGAGATAGATTATAAATCCCCTTAATAAATAAAAAACTTCACAGAAAAAAAAACAATCGCATCGCAATTCATGAATAAAAAAAAGGAAAATGAAGTAGGACTAAATTCTGAGAGATCACAATCAAATTGTAAAACTGTAAAAACTGTATAAAATCTTTATTAAATTACAAAACATGAGATTGTTGTTTTGTGCCATACCTACTATAATAGATTTAAGTACACATATTAAGCTACCTCCAAATAAAGCGGTCTTTACATAGTAGAGCTTCTAACGATGTTCAATTCTGGAATCTTTCGAGAATAAAACAGGGATAAAATCTTTATTAGATTCGAGAATGTAATGTAAGAAGTTACCGCTTTAAAACTTATGCTATTGTACGTCGCTATCAGGCAGGCATTTTAGCTGTCATTTTGAAGTAGTCGAGTTGGGTATTTGTATATTAGCTATTAGTACGGAAAATTAGGTTTTGACCTAGACCGTAACTTATTATTTATTCTTATGCCTAGACATTGATAATTTTTGGAATGTGTTCGGACACCTTCCAGGATGATACTCGGGAAAGTCCCAAAATCTCCCAGGTGGTATAGCCGAGATATCCTGGAAAAACTGGTATTTCCAGGAGCGGGCCTGAACTCGTTACAAATAATGAATTTTTGAAGTGAAATAGTACATTGTTACTTAAGGGGTGAAAATAACTTATTTAAGTCCCGAGACGGGGAATAGTTCGAGGAACTAAATAAGTCTTTCACCCGAGGTAAACACTGTGCTTTTCATTACGAATACAAGGAAAATAACAACATCAATAAGCTGAACTCATTGCATTCATACAAATCTCTGCAATCCAGAAGTATGAATAAAACTTTACAACTCGAAAAAACAAATGAAGATCGGAATGCCACTTTCCCGCCTATTATGTTATTTTTTCTGTGGCTGGCCAGCTATTCAGCCATTATTTTTCATTTTCATCATTGAATTTTTTTAAAATATTTTGCCAAAATCTATGTTATTTTAAAGACATACCTAAACGTATATTATTATAAAGTCAATAAAAAAAAATATTCTTCAATGAATACTTCACTTTTGTTATTTCAATTTTACATCACGCTGTACTAGAGTGGCTGTATAGGATGTCGGAACATGTTTTTTTAAATACTTAATTTCACAGCTGTCAGTTGAAAGCGATTCTCCCTAGGCCTGAAAAGTATTATTTTCAAGCCCCTCCTTAGGCAACTTCAGACCTACTTTCAGAGTATGAGTAATGAATACTTCTTTAGCGGCGTTGTGCACTTTGAAGTATGGGTAAAAAATGTTAAACTCGCATCAGGGTCACGTGTCTGTCACGTGACTCTGATCGAAAATCCTTAAGGCGGAGAGGTGTATTAAATATAGGAAATTAAAACTGCAAAAGTCAAGATGTCATCCGGTGTCAGCATAGAAAAAAATAAATTAAATATTAATGCACAACGTTAATGTTCATGTTTTCACTTCCGTCGGCACCCCCGGAGTGCAACCTATTGTTTTTTTTTTCATTCAATCGCTCAAAATCAAAGTGGCGCCAAAGTTAACAATAATTCTGACAGTTACCTATTGTTAGATGAAACAAAATTATCTTAGTGCTCCAAAATTGTCATCCCCACCTGCTATCGGTGCACCCTGCTGACCAACAGACGAGGTCTGACGTATTACAACCCTTCAAAAGTTTCGTCAATATCAATTGACGACTGCGCTATTTTCTATTTTAATTTCTATTAAAATACCTACTCTGACATTGGCAAAATCACGATTGTGGACAACATTTTTCAAATAATTGAATTGAAACAAATTATTACGCTGATATGTCGGCTATGTCGAAACTTTCGTCGAAACGCTTAAATCTTTGATCCCTTTACTGACTCTTAAAGTTTGCCTAAAATGAGCTGGCACTTCGAGATAATATTACACATCAATGAGCTTGCAGCTGAAAATGAGATTTCCGAATCAAATTTCATAATCTAAATGACATAGGTTCTGGGTTGTAAGCCAGACCGTATGTAAGCTTTTAATAATTTTGACTTGGTTACTTTGCCTATGACGTCAGTAAACGTAAAATCCCACGGGAATTAATTTTGCTAATTACCTGCCTGTCTTGCAATATTGGTTTTAGGTATTTGAGTACGATTTCGGGTATTTAATACCTACTTTACATTCCCAGTATACCGTAAGAAATAAGACTCCACGGGGCTTAATTGAAATAATTAATCAAACAAATCTATAATATAACAAGGCTTCTTATTAATAAGCCCGTTGTAAGAGGATAATATTTTAAATAACAAGACGGTTCTAGCTATCGTTCTATTTAATTAGCATTGCATAAATACGACTTTAAAATGAATTCAAGAATATGAAAGACAATTGCAATTGCTAATATTTTATTGTTTTGTTTTCTGAAAGGTACAACAAATGGAAAGGCGAAATGCATTATATACAAGTTAATCAAACAAGTAAAGTTTTCAAAAAACTGTACCTACCTATAATGTATTATTTGCATTTTTTTAAAAAAGAACGTTTACAGAGATATTACTCTCGGCCAAAGGACAAAAATAAGAAGGACGACGAAACAACTTTATCCTGAAAAATGTCTGGTAGAGATTCAAGTTAGCTTGGAAATACCGACACGCCCCGCCTGCGCTTCTGGCATGGCGGTGTGGGGCTATCCTCTCAAAACACAATTTATTTTTCAAACCACGTCCTGGCGATGGATCGAAAGATTCTTAGCGCTTCGGTAGTGTCAAGATTTATTGTATGGGGATGTATAGGGTGATTTCAAATTACCTAGCTAAAAATAATAGAAAAACGAAACTGAAAAACTCTACCTTATCATGTCGGCTCATTAAACTGAATAAGACTTTCTTCACTGTAACAAGTAAAAATTCCTACCTAATTAATAAGCCGTTTTTTCATCAAAAAATATTGGGACATAAAATAAACTTGCATTTCCCTCTTAAATTTTTAAAAAAACATTAACAAGGGAAAATATTCGAAACAACTTTACAAATCTTCAACAGAGTAGCAGGACATCATTTGATTTCATAACAATAACACTAAAATTAAAAATTTTGAATCACCCCCGACATTCGAATTATTCGATTGCTTATAACTTTTAATAGTGGAGAGCCGTTAGGTTTCTACTTCGGAACCCAGTTCCACTGAATGGATTTTTGTAAAACTTTTTTTTAATAAATTGTTGGAGGTATAAATAAAAAAGTTAACCTTCAAAATTTGCCGATCTCAATTATACCGGTATTTAGGAATTCCCATACAAAAAAATCATCGGATTTTTTCACCCACTTACAAAGATTTCCACGCAGAATCAAAACTATTGCAGCTGTAATTTTGAAATTTTGCAAAGATGATCTTCAGATACTGTGAAAGCTTATCTAAAAGAGATTATACGGAGTTCCCATGGGTACGAATTGTAGGGCGTCCGGTAGTTCATATGTTGTTTGGTGATTCAGTCGCAGCCCTCTATCTTTCAAACTATTATAGAGAGCAAGTCAAACTTTTCAGAAAATACGTATTATGGTAATAACTATTGTAAAATATAATTTAAAAAATTAAAAACTTTTACCACAGTGGGGTCCCTATACGACAAACGTCCTAAATATCGCATTTTTTAAACAACTTTTGTTACTGCTCTATTTCAAAAACTATACAATGCATACACCTCAAATTTAGTACACATTAAAAAATACCTTACATTGTTAATATATATTTTGTAAAATATGTTTTAAAGTAACAAAAGCTGTTAAAAAATGCGATATTTAGAACGTTTGTCGCATGGGGACCCGATTCAGTTTAAGTTTTTAATTTTTTAAATTATATTTTACGATAGTTACCATCATAATACGTATTTTCTGAAAATTTTGACATGCTTTCTATAATAGTTTGAAAGATAGAGAGCTGCGACTGAAACACTAAACGTACATAACAACTAGCGTACGCCCTACAATTCGTTCCCATGGGAACTCCATTTAATCTCTTTTTGGTAAGCTTACAAAATATCTGAACATCATCTTTGCAAAATTTCAAACTTACAGCTTCAATAGTTTTGGATTTTGCATGGATATCTTTGTCAGTAGGTAAAAAATCCGACTCTTCTTTTGTATGGGATTCCCTAAATACCAGATATAGTTGAGATCGATAAATTTTGAGGGGTAAACTTTATTATGATACCTCCAACAGTGTAATAAAAAAAGTTTCACGAAAATTCATTCTGTGGAACTGGGTTCCGAGATTTTGATGATTTTTGTTCTAACGGCCCTCCACTATAAACGACTGGACAGATTTTCATAAAACATGGCTAAGAACACTCGGAATAAAATTACCTATGACACAAAAAACTAAACGAACATCGGTTCATCCGTTTGGGAGCTACGGTACCACAGACAGATACACAGATACACGACAGACACGTTAAACTAATAACACCCCTCTTTTTGTCGGGGGTTAAAAAGACTGTTTATAACTCCTAATTTGGAATCCTGCAGTATATTGATAATAAACTAATCTCGTCGGCCAAGCAATCTGGCATACCAGTATGCTGGAATGAAGAGTAGGGTACTCCGTTTACTAATAGGCATTACTCGTAATGGTCGCCCATTCCTATTCTAAGTAGAGATTTTAGATAATTTCTTATTGCACATATTAGGTGTGTAAATATGAACTAGTCGTTCTCTTTAAACTTTTTTAGAAAACGTACGTACATGCTCACGCCTCTAATCCTAATCGGGGTAGGCAGAGCATCAGTGGTCCTAGTTTATTTACTTCTTTGAATTGGCGTATCTAGGGTTATATTCTAGGGGGGGCCGCGGGCCTGGCGAAAATTAAATGTACTCTAGCTTAATACGCTGTGTATTCAAAAGTAACTAATACTGTATTATAGTATGTAACAATAAGTAAGTAAGTAGATTTCTCAGCTGTAGATATTTTTTTATGATTTTTGTGTGAAGTTATCAGTATTTTGGCATCAATTATAGAATTTCGAATTGGTAGCCCAATATCCTGGGGTGGGCCCTAGACCATACTGGGGTGGGCCTATGCTTCTTTGCCGATAACAAAATTTTGTGATTTTAATATTCCTGTTGATATGTATACTGTAACAGTCAGTAATACGGACGTAAGGGTGTTGCTGTATTGTGGACGAA
This sequence comes from Aproaerema taeniolella, assembly GCA_949987775.1. Classification (NCBI taxonomy): domain Eukaryota; kingdom Metazoa; phylum Arthropoda; class Insecta; order Lepidoptera; family Gelechiidae; genus Aproaerema; species Aproaerema taeniolella. The sequence goes on along the minus strand of OX465259.1, from coordinate 8,754,238 downwards.
AGGCAAACAGTCTTTTACCACTATACATCATGTTTTACTTAATAAAGTTGTTCTGAACCACTAATGCTCTGCCTACGCAGTATGGGTTTACAGACGTAAGCGTATATAATGTTTTGTATGTTGCACAAAATTTCCACCATTGTATAAGAGTGATTAGCCAGTACGTCAGCGAAGCCCGCGTTCGGACATACCTCATATAAGATTACTCAAAGTAGTGACAGGTATTGTAACGTATTCCCTGAATGCCTCTTGATTGGCCAGCATGAATAGCTGCTTCAAATCCACCCTGAATAGGCTTATGAAAGGCTCGGGTATATTACCATCACGCAACTAGTTTCACTGTACATGAAAATACCTACTTGTAACTTTATGAAAAGTAATTTGAGAATTTGATTTGTAGAAGCATTGCAGAAGTAAAACTTTGACACTATTGAGGATGGAACTACAAAGACATAAGTTTCATAGCGATGACTTACAAGTTCGCTCTTTGTATATGAGGTAACTTCAAATTACTTAAAAAAACTTCAGGGGCTGATTCTCCTTATAAAACTGAAAAACTTTACATAAGGAAGTAACCTAATGTTTAATTCTCCGTATTCCTACAGTGTGGTGATCGGTTGAGAATAACACCACCCCATCTCGTTACGTGGGTGTGTTAAGAGGCGACTAAGGAAACATAAATGAGACCTGCCTCCTAGTAATCCATCCCAGGCAACGACACTTCATTTTTTTCTGAATCTGAGGTGTCGTCCTATGGTCTCATGCGGTGTGGTAGGCTCTGTAAAGGGCCGTCTGGTACGCGACCATTCTCCTACCGAAGTCCGACGCCAAACAGCTTGCTGTGATCCGTCAGTGCGTGGAAGTACCAGTGCCTTTATAGGCATTTTCTGGGTTAACTCGCTCAATCGTCAATCTCATCTTTGACCTTATGGTCAAGATTGAGGTCAAGAGTTAACCCATCTTATAATAAAAAAAGACAAGTCACTGATTGCACAAGTAGTATGAAGCTTCAATGTTTTTTTTTCATATTTCACCCTATGTTCCTTTGGGAAATTTATTTAGTTTCGTAGGCTGAGTCACATCCTTAATTTTGCACTAGCTAATTTACGTAAAGGTCGACATGAAATGCTTTTCAAAACATTTAGTTTGTATGTAGAGTCCATAATTCTGTTTTCTAGGGGAATGTCGTATGGAAGAGTTGACTTTTTAAGAATTTCATAAGATTCTTTAAAGAAAGTGGGATAAAAGTATTTTACACGTTGACTCTGTATTACGATGTTCGTAAGTAGCGGGCAGTGGTTGGAGGAGGAGAGCTGAAGACCGAGGTCAGTGGCGTGCCATAGGAGAGGCTTATGTCCAGCAGTGGACTGACACAAGCTGATAATGATGACTCTGTATAAAAAAAACAGACATAATATAAGGGTCCGTTGTTTACACGGACTTTCTTATTCGGTCTTCATTTTAATTAAATGAACATTAAGTAGTGGAATCAGAGCTCAGTAGTGGAATCTCTATAAAGAAAAAAACACAAGTTAGATAACTTACTTGAAGTGGTTTGGTAAATAATATAACTAGAGTAGGGTAAGGTGGGTCACAGTGAAACGCGGGGTATAGTAAAACAAACGCAATATTTTGATCTATTTCTAACATTTTATCGGAATTTATTAAATTGGTTTTCGTAGCGATTCATGATAATTTGTTATACCTTTGTAATAAGTTCCAATAAAAAGCTGGAAAAGGTAAATGTGTTGCGTTTGTTTTACTGTACCCCGCGATTCACTGTGCCCTACCTTACCATAAGAGGTCCAAACTAGGTAGTAAAATAAAAAAACAACAGGTTGCAGTCCGGGAGTGCCGGCAGAACTGAAAACTTGAACATTAACGTTGTGCATTAATTTGGAAATAAAACAAAATACACAAAAAGAGTCCGTTATTCTCTCAGGATTCGAGCCTCGACGCCTCGCCTACGATCTGATAACTTCACCACTCAGCCAAAAATACAAAAAGACTTTCTTGAGTTCACTTCGTGGTTTCAAAAACCTCGACCTGTTGCTTACAATCTGGCAACTTTTCCACTCGACCAAACTGACTACTTTCAATTCAGTAAAATAGTCTATCGGTATTTGCGCGCTATGTGCGAATAATCGTTGACATCTGTCACAGAGATAATTTTACCATAGGGCTGCCATCCGTCCGGGTTTCCACCCATATTTCAAAGTGCACAACGCTGCTAAAGAAGTTTTCACTTCAAAAAAGGTGGCAACCCTATCCTACGCATTTTCGATCAGGGTCACGTGACATCTGACGCGAGTTCATCGCGAGTTTAACATTTTTCCCCCATAAAGTGCTCAACGCCGCTAAAGAAGTTTTCACTTCAAGAACTAAAACTGACGTTACAAACTGTCAAAAATACCCAGATGTAGAGTCAATAAATCTTGTTGACATAAACAGTTAAAGCAGCTATAACCTTATTGAACGTTTTTGTAACTGAGTAATAATGTCATGAACACATTAAATGCCTTCAAAAGTGTTTTAGAAAGCATTAAACAATATAATAACAGGAAATACGTCTTGTTAAAGTCACAATGTGAGTAAAAGGAACTTTGTCCTGTAAATCACATCGTCGGAAACTCGTTACATGAAACCATAAAACACAGGAGAATTGTCTGAGACATAAATTATCACCACCAAAACCGTCACGGCGTTCTTTTAGCCTCCGATATATCACGTTGAATATTAAATTGCGTTTTATTTAAACGATTGGTTTCTTATAATAAGGGCGACTCGCACCAAAGTGCTAAACGTATTTAGCCAGACTAATTTTTATTAATTTGACAGATGTTGTTGATTTGATAACCAAGTTATTTAAATCTGTTTGTGTTTAAGCTATTAAATATATTTAAGGTTTTGGTGCAAGTCGCCCTAAAAGTGTTTCTGCTAATCCTGTTTTCCTTTTAAAAATAACAATAATTATTTTAGTTTTAGGTTTTTAGGCTAAGAACCATTTTTCAGCTTTCAAATAAATAAAAAATCACATCGAAATCTGTTCGTTCGCTTAGGAGCTACGATACCACAGACAGACACACAGATATACATGTCAAACTTATGACACCCGTCATTTTTTGTCGACACGATAGAATTGCCGCGCCGTGACTACGAAAATAATACCAGAAAATAATATATAGTGCTTCCCAATACTTAGGTACTTTCCAAAGATGTTCTCTCTTGTCAATTTCCGAAGAGTTTGTTTGAAAGCACAAGCAAAGTCGATTTCTGTTTAAACAATGTCGCTACAAATCTTGTACAAACTTACCCAAAACTCGGATATTGATTTCAAATTACAAAGATATGTCTTCAATGTAAGTATCTAATCCAAAACATAAAAATAATATATTGACCTTGCAATTTTAACACGAAATTATTTTAAAATCATTGTAACACCATGGAACAGCCCTCAGTTAAATATAGGGCATTCTACACCGGTAAGGAATGTGCCAGTACCTACCATAGATTTTTTTTTTCTTTCTGCCACTACAGATAACATTGGAATAGTATATTGTTACTTTAGGGGTGAAAGCAACTTATTAAAGTCCCGAGGCGGGGTTTGGCGACCGAGCGAGCGAGGGAGAGCTAATAGTTCGAGGGACTAAATAAGTCTTTCACCCGAAGTAAACACTGTGCTTTTCATTACGAATACTTACAAAGAAAGTAAAAATAAAAACATGAACTAAGTTGAACTCATTGCTGCTATGCGAAAGTTACAAAACTCTACAATTCGAAAAAACAAATGAAGATCGGAATGCCATTTTCCCGCCTATTATGTTTTTTTTTTCTGTGGTTGGCCAGCTATTCAGTCATTATTTTTCATTTTCATCATTGAAAAAAATGGTAAATATTTTGCCAAAATCTATGTTATTTTAAAGAAATAGCTAAAAGTAAATTATTATAAAGTCATTAAATAAAGCATTCTGTAATGAATACTTTACTTTTGTTATTTCAATTTTACATCGCGCTGTAATAAAGTGGCTATACCTATAGGAAGTTGGAGCATATATTTTTTAATACTTAATTTGACAGCTGTCAGTTGAAAGCGATTCTCCCTAGGCTTGAAAAGTATTACTTTCAAGCCGCTCAGTAGGCAACTTCAGACCTACTTTCTGAGTATGAGTCCTGAAAAAAAAATGTTGCTTAGTTTTTATACTATCATACTGATTTGCGCACCATCATATGATCAGAGCCGCATTCGTTGATCAACAGGGCAATTTGCGTGCATATGAAGTTATCATTTAAAGCGAAATATTGGATGTTTGACCCGCCCTGTGCGATGCTCCTGATATTTTGAACAAAATAATTAATGGCCTACTGAACACTTCTTCCTAGCGTCGGTTCGCGTTCGTGGTATCTAGGATCTGGAAAGTCAAGTCTTTACAGTAGAGCAACTGCCATATGACCTCCGTGACCCTGCTAAAACTATTAAATCTAAATATAGCTCCGCTACCCACGCTTATGCCTTATTCTGAAGTATATAGTATTTATTTTACAAGACACGTACATCGCGAACATAATAAAGAAGAAAGTTACAGCTGTAGCATCCCACGAAGTCTTTTAAATACCAAAGTTGAGGGTGCTTAGAAAAGTGGAACAAGGGATTATCGAGGCACCCTTAACAGGTGCCGTATTATAAACTGGGAGGTAAGAAGGGATGGAACCCTCCGGCGGATCGTATATTGATGCGATTATATTATATATTATACAGTGCGCTAATGCGAAGGCAAAGGAGTCCACTGAAGAAGTTCGAAGTCAAGGATATAATAAACCTGAAAATAAATTCTATTTATTGTATTGGTTCAAAAGTGATACTCTTTTGAATAGGTGTTTTACAATTTATAGTGTATAAGGTAGCTTATGCAGAACATCCCCAATTTTGCAAATGACATTTATCTGACCACAATCCCAGTTTACCATGGCTCTAATTTGCGGTCTTCATTGACTTTCACTGTTGCATTTATTTTATTATACGAGTACGTAACGGTTTTATTCAAGCGTGATGTCTTCATCCATTTTTAAAAATACAGATAATTATTACTTCAAACACACAGATTTTTCTAAACAAAAAGTAATAATTATGTCCACATCAATTATGATAGAAAAGGTCCGCACACAAAAAATTTATAAAGATGTGAAACCGCGAATAGATTTTCAATATTCCCTTAGATTATTTTCTTTCTTTTAGATTTGTGGGCAACGAAGTAAAGAAATAATTTATTCAGTGACTAAAATATTGGCAAAAGTCTCGGGAGGCCTGACCCACAAAATTGAATTGATTTCTGTTTATTTTCTGGCCTATTAATTTCCAATTTGAATAAAAGTCCTGTCATATATTATTTATGTATTTATTTAGGTTTTCTTGTTCCTACAAGACAGGTCCTCAGTATAATATGTAACATACTATCACAATTTTCTGCAAGGTAGGATTTTAAAGAAAAATTTAATTACTTATGTTTTTTAGGATTCTACGAACCCGTAAACTACGAACCCGCTTATAGTTTCGCCATGCCCATTTGTCCACAGTTTTTCTCAGAGACTCTTGGTACCTCCACAAACATTATTAAAACCCCACATTGGTCGTCATTCAATAAAAACTCTGTTTTCTGAGGCTTAAAATTTGTCATTATTCTTATTGGAACCTTTCGGAGACGGGTCTTTTCATTCCCCTTACAGTACGACAGCGTGGTTAGTCCGAACGGATTCTCGTAATTCCATGAAAAAGTCAATCAAATTTATGTCTTAAAAGCCCTTCAATGTCCTTTTAGACCCGCATCAAAACCATTGTTAGCTTGTTGGGGAAAATTCTGTCCTTTTCCAACCTTTTCCTTTTAGAAAACATCTTTTATTGTTGTGTTTTTGAATTAAATACTTGTCCATACGATAATACATTTTTTTTTTAAAAAAAAACGCCATACTCTCGAAGGCCCACATCAAGGTTTTCCCTTGTGTCGTGGGTCCCTCGGAACACACATAAAGACGGACACAAACACCCATGACCCGAGAACAAACATCTGCTTTTTACACAAATATTTGCCCCGACTGGGATTCGAACCCAGGACCCGTCGATCGAGAGGCAGGGCCACTACCACTCGACCAAACCGGCCGTCAAATTTAAAGTTAAAGTTGTAATATATAAAAAATACAAATAAAAAAAAAGGTTTATGTGGCTTGTCCGGGATAGAGACCAAGTCCATTAAATAAGTCTGAATAAGTCACAAACCTCAAACAAGAATAGAAAAAAAATCATACAGTACCTAGGTACATTTTAAACACATCAGCGAAGCCGAAGTGGGAATGGGCTGGGCACTTTAGCCGTATGCACGCGGATTGGTGGGCAAGGTTGACCATACATTGTACGAGTATATCTGTTGGTCACGGTAGTTGGGGTAGACGGAAGAGGTGGCAGGATGATAACGAAGAAACTGATGGGAGTTTGCAAGCAACCGGGACGAAGGGGAAAAAGAGGAGGAAGCTTTTACATGGTAGTAAGAATAAGGCGACACATTAAAAAGTCATAGACACTCTAGTACTAAAACAACAAAGAGAAATTTGAATTATTTTAAGTAACGGTCAACAATAAATTTAAAGCAAATTTATTTAGTAACCCATTTGTATTGTTTAATTTACTAATGGTTCAATTAATTAGGTATTGACTTTGCAAATTATAGCAGCAATGTTTGATGTTACACGTGTTAAAATTAATCCCTTTTAATTTAGCAAATTGATGCGTGCTATAGAAAAGCTTATTCAGTGGAAGAGCTTATCAAATATTTAATCAATAAAGCGGTTTTCAAGTGAATTGTATAAACTCTGATATGTTTTAATAACAGAAAAGGCTTTTATGCGGGATGCATTATGAAGAGAAACTGAAATAGACTTGAAAGTCCTTAAACACAAGAGACCACTTATAACTCAAGATCGGCTGGACTGATTTTGATCAAATTTGGTATGGAGGTAGCTGATACCCTGGATTAACACATAGGCTACATAATTTTCCGAAATTTTTACGGGAACGAAGTCCCGGGCGTAAAGCTAGTTTCTTTATAAAAGAAAAAATTCAGATATTGAATTCGGCCACTTTACTGTTGTTCATAAACAAATGCGAAATGGAATAAAAGTAAAAACAAAGATATAGCGACATAAGTAAAGCATCTTTGCCCTTGTGCTAGATTGTGGTCGAGAGCAAACCAATTATTAATCAAAAAAAGCATAAGTAAAGACAGTGGCGTAGCGTGCCTTGGCGGGGCCCCGTATAAAAGTTTGTTTGGGGGCCCTTAGGAAGGGTAAAGATTTCTCACAAAAGAAAAAAAATGTTTAAAATAAATATTTATTCATCATAATTATCTATCTGTCACATTTTTCAAATTTTTTACAAACAATTCAAATTAAATATACACTCTCCTTGCCTTTTTTCGGCAAACTCATTTATTAAATCATTTATAGCTGATAACTTTTGTCATTTCTGACATAAATAAAAACTTTGGGAAGTTTTATTAATTTTTACTTACACGTTGGGGGCAGATACGACGGTAGCTACGCCCCTGAGTAAAGATCACTCACCAACAGGCATTAAGTCGGTGCGGCGTGGTGGACTATGGCCGGTGCCATTTATATTGTTTCGATGAAGAGTCCATGCCTCTTGGTGTAGTATAGGCTGATGTGATGACGAAGTAAAGCTCCTTTTTTGAAGAGAGTTCTTTCAAGGTGGGTGCTGATTCTTGACAAAGTTCGCAGTAAACTATGTCAAAGTTATTATAATGACAGTGGAAATAGCGTATTTACCCGATGCCGCAAGCTTGACACGAGTTGATAGTTCAGGAATAGCCCGGAGGGAGCAAAGTTGCCGCACTAGATGTTGCTAAAACTATTTTATCATCCTGTATATTATACAGAGGTTCACACAAACTGTGGTGCTTTGAACTAGCTTAGCTCAGCTATGATTAAAGTTGAAAGTAAAGATCAGGTATTGAAATGAATTTACATCAATCTTTGAAAGGGGTCCCGTACGTAGTTGGAGCAAAAGATCTCTAAAGACAAGCTTCTTTCGTTTTCGTTGTTGTGATTTTAAAATGATTAGGTACTAATTGGAGATCAGCAACTCGAGTACGACGGTGATAACGCGCGTAATGCACCGCGTTCCTATGTCAAAATGTCAACATTGACAACGCCAGAGGGCGAGCAAGCCTTTTCGCGCAATCAAAGTGAAGTTTCACCGTCAGCCGAGTGGTGCGCCGCGCGAGATTGTCGCCATATCGTGCTCGAGCTGCCGAGTAGGTACTCTGCAGATGTTCGCTGTCCGTTCGTCTGTCACATGTTCTTTTAAACGGCCGGCCGTATGTTATATTGCCCCTGTTAATATTGTGATCAAGAGCGATATAACACTGTGTAACTCATGTAGCTACTACATTAAGTATTATAAGGTACAATTTACCTCTGATGACGTACTTACATTACAGCAAAACTCTACAAGCTTCTACTCGAACAAACAGTGAAATTTTAGTTTCTCAACATTTGTATAAATTGCTAGTTGGAAAGTTAGCTATTCAGTCTGCCACACAGTTAATATTTATGTTAAATAGTAGGCGTGTAAAAAAGGGGTAAGATAAAACAAGACCTTCGATGATTACGTCAATTCGTTATTCGCAGATGTACACCGGTAGCACATTAAACTATACATGTTGACCTTGGCGTAACTCTTATCTCGCTAGTAATAGGGACGGCTTTCGTAGTGCAAATGTGCAACCTAACGTGATGCTGTCTGTACAAACCCAATTTATATTTAAACTAGCTTGCCACACGTAACTTTGTTCCCGTGGAAAAGTAAACTTTCGGGTCCCTAAACTATCTCTGTCAAAAATCTGGTTGATAGGTTGCTCCTTTGTGGAGAGAAGAAAGAACAGACAAGCAAACGCACTTTCAAATTTTATAAAATTGTAAGTGTAAAGATATCAGAAACATCGAAGACAAGGTAACTTCATAGTAACTTGTAAAAGTCAGCATAATATTAGTTAGGTAGTGATAATAGATTAATGATTATAGGTCACCAGCCATTTCTTTGTGATCGGTACAGCATATCAATGTCTCCATTTTGTCTCATCCATTGAGCGATTTTGACTGGGCGAGCGCGAAGCGTCACAATTTTAGCTTGTCTGTCCGGCCGTTTTCCTCTACAGAAGGCATTTCTCCACCGATTATTGTGAATTTTTGAGAGCAGGTGCCATAATTTTGTATGTTTTTTTTGTCGATTTAGTTTTTGGAAATTTTTCAAAATGGTGGAGCCATGGTATTGAAATCTTTAAAAAAAATATCTTCCCATGTCAACCCACTGCTCGGTATAGTATAGGCCTCTTCTCTGTAGCGCCAATCGTCACGGTCCTGTGCTAGCCTCATTCACAGAGATCCCGTCAATTTGACGATATCGTCTGACCATCGGAGCATTTCAATAAAAGTAACTCAGCCATTTCGTAAAATGTTGATTCGTGAGGTCTATAGCTCACAAAGCCAATTTTTTTGTCACTGTACTTAAATTGTTATAATTATAATGGATAATCAGGCTATAATGGCAAATGGAACGAACCGCGAGGTGAAAATATTTATCTGCTAGTTTCGACCACGCTTGCCTGATCTGTGTAATCCGACGAGCTTAGTGAGTAAAGATCGGATTACACGATTTGTAGCCAGTCTAACTTGTAATAGACAACATTGATCTTAATAGCAACGTCAATAAGATCGATCTGTTACTGAGCACTTTGAAGACCCTATTAATAGTTCACTAAACCGAAATGATTGCTTCATAATCTTTTTATTCAGTAATGTGTTTGTGAATTTGTTTAAGTGTTTCAAATAATTCAGCTAATCTTTGAGGGATAATCACATATTATAAAATGAAGTGCCCCGTTGCGTCTGTCTGTCTGAACGCGATATACGCAAAAACTACTACTTAACAGATTTTCATACGATTTTTACCAATAGATGGAGTGATTCAAGAGGAAAGATTGGTTACGTAAAGCGAATCATGGCCTACACTCTGGATAGTCTTCGTCTGACCATGCTTTGTAAATATTTACCAAGCAAAACTTGAGAACTTGATACAATTTTGTTTAACATTCTAAACTTCACGAATTATTATCACACGGTTTAATTTAATATTGTTAAATAAATAGTTAGTATTAGAGAGGGGTTCAGCCAAGTTCTGGTCACAAAAACAATTTCGGCAACAGCTGCTGCTCAACCGCTAGACATAATAGGTTTATCTTTAGAGTATGAAACTGACAAATTGTTGAGATTGCTTTGGCAATGAAATTAAGTTAACGTAATTATACAGATTACAATTGTAATGAAACTCTATTAGATAAAATAATTCCAGATAACAACACGTCTAAGTTTCAACTTCAAGCGCCAAGGGATTGTATAAATTGTATGCCAGGGTGTTTTTATTATAATTACTAGCTGACCCGACAGACGTTCTTAAACGTTTTAATGTTCCGCTTAACTTTCTTAATTTTTCTTTCATAAGAACCTTCTCCTTACAATAAGAAACACGACAAAAAAGAATCATCCAAATTGGTCCAGCCGTTCACGCGTGATGCCGTGACCAAGGGAAATAGGGATTCATTTTTATATATATAGAATAGAATATGATATGAAGTGAATAGGTACTTACTTATTAATAACCCTCTTCACTGTTTCGAAGAGAAGCTAGTGTTCTTTGGTGGGGACGGACGTATGATGATGATGATGAATTATTGCAAACCTTTGGAGATGGATTTTTTTTAAATTTTATCTACGCTTTGCCCAAACATTTTTCAATTTTTTAAAGTTCTATCCAATTCTATATAATCTATGTAGTATAAATATTAAATTCTGGAAGTCAACAATTTTCCTAAAACTGGATGCAGGGACATTAATGGTTATCGCGTCACAAGTTTTTGATTTACGCGTGAGCCATACCTCCACGACCACCTGAGCTGACAATTTTTACTGGCCATAAAACAAAAATCGACTTTATTTATGATACAAGAGTATTAGAAACATACATGCAAGTTACATAGTGTGTCCGAAATACTATACTAGTGGAAATCTAGCTAGTAAACGATAAAATGTAAAGAATTTTTAGGAAAAGAAAAATGTTCGGCACGAATACACTACGTGGGGAATCGTTTTAAAAGTACATGCTCGAAAAAGAGTTTTTTTAAAAACCAAATGCTGGCACCAACATTATGGCACAACCAACTAATCAAAACAAAAAAACACTCTCTTTTGGACTTTTGGCGGGAACTCGGCGAGGACAGTTGCTGTGTCGATTGAATTTTCGTTTTCTACGTGAAAAAGTTGTTTAATGTATAAAATTGATAGTGTTTTATGCAGTAAAGTGACTAAAGTTCGTGTAGTGAAAAAAAATTCAAGTGATAACAGTGTTTCTGCTCGTTTGGTACCGACAAAGATCCTCGCGGTTGTGCCACTCGCCGCCAGTTTTTCGTAAAGCAATACACTATCGTTGTTTTGCGGAGGACATGAGGAGCTTAGGGGTTAGGTTAAGTTGCGTTAAAATGAAGATATTGGAATAAAAATGAAGATTTCAGCCTAAAGGACTAGAATCCAGGCTAAGAACTAATTAAAAAAAAAAAAACACTCTCTTTTATTAAAACGTCTTAATTTCAAATAGTTCCTTTTAACTAAAAATATTGAGTTAAGCTTGGAAACATCTGGCTTTTGCAAAACTACGAACGACACTGATCCAGTCTTTAATAAATGCTTAAAGTTTTCGCTCGAAGAATGGTCTTGAGCGAGAAAACAAGATTTATAGTGGAGAAATGAAGGCCAAGCACAGAAAAAAAACAGAAAGCACTTTCTTACTTATTAAAACCCAAATTTTACAAAAAAATATTTTTCTGTTTCTAAATGCATAGTTGCTTTTCGAAGCAACGGATATACTCGTAGTACCTAGACTGTTTCGTTTTTAATTAGTTTATCATAAAACTTAATCTTTGGTCGTTTCTTTAAGGAAAATTATCAGAAAGATTTGTTTTTTCGTATATATTTTTGTCACTCTTATGTAAAAATTGTCTTTTAATGTTACATTTGACCAACTTGATCTTATTTTAATCAAATTTTTCCTTTACGCGTGGACATTTAGGCCTATATTACAGAAGGAGACTCAAGTCTTGATCTATACTTAAGTATTGACTGTCTCTTTCTCTCACTATCAAAATGACAAAGACTACTGCTACTTAAGTATAGCTCAGTCTGAGTCACGTTCTGTAATATGGATCTTAGAACGTCGTTCATTTGGTTTTAGTTCTGTCTCTTCTTCCCTTTTTGTTATCGATAGCTTTTACTCCATCTTTCATCATCCCTAGTTAAATATTATCTCAGTAGCTGAGATTTGTTTATGTTCCGTTGCAAGGCGGCTGTTTACAGAAGTGAGGCGTTTCTCGTTGAAGGCGATTATTAGTGGCTTCAACTCAAATACATGTACTTAAAGCTTTATTTGTAGAGTATCGCTAGAAAAAACCCTCACTTAGCTTGGGCAAAAGGACATTGTTTAATTATGACACCTCTAAAAATATTAATTTATAAATCGTTTTGCGAAAGTTAAGGGGATGAAAATTACTTAATTAACCATATTTCCCCAAGGCATACCTCATTCAAAATGTATTCATGTTCAAAATCAGACAAAAAGTTTTTGATATTTTCAAATTGGGTTGATTTACTACTATGGTTATCCCAAAAAACAACATTCATCTCATGTTTTTTGGGAGATGAATTAAGTCATCACATTAATTGCATTTAGCGATTTTAAATCTTCAAAACTTTATTTACATAAGTAATTGTCATAATCTTAAAACTAGGTACACGTCTATCTATACTAATATTTTAAAGACGAAAGATTTGTTTGTTTGTTTGTTTGCATTGAATAGGCTCCGAAACTACTGGACCGATTTGAAAAATTCTATCACCAATGGAATGCTACATTATCCCTGAGTTACATAGGCTACATAATTTTCCCGAATTCCTACGGGAACGAAGTCCCGGGCGGAATAATAGTCAATTATAAATGAAAAATTTCGTTCAGTGCGTCTCCACAAGACAGGCCTTTGCCCCTCTGAATGGCGAAGCTAATGGGCTTTTTTAATACGAAAACGGCACGGCGAAATTGTATTACCATTTCCTTCTATGCACTAGTGCTGTTAGAGTTACATAGAAAGCAATAATAATACAAATTCTGTAATGCCGTGCCGTACCGTTCGAATTATGAAAAGCCCCAATAGTGGCCAGCTCTTTAGGTCTCAGTGAGACGCATTTACAAGTCTTTGACTGTTTTTTGGCTTCAGGACCCCAGGTTTAGTTACATGGGTTTATTAAAGTATCGCTTTCTGAATTCGTTTTAGTGCTGGTGATTAAACATATTTATCATCAATTGTGATTGTGTCTGGTAAAAATAATTACTTTGAGAGTAGTCGTTAAGAGTGAAAATGTAATGTGATCATACATGCACTCTTTTATCACAATTTTTTTGTTTGTAAATAAATATTTACTACCACTGTTCTTTGTTTACACAATTTCTAATGCTAAAAAAAACGAAGTATAGACATAGTCACAGTAGATTCGTAACGTTACCCGTGACGAAACGGAAATTCACTTAATATTCTTGGCAATCCTTTTTCATTTTTGGTAAGTAATATACTTTTGACTTTTTTTATTACACCTTCAAATCAGTGAGTGTCCCACGTCCTGTACCCGCCAAAACATGTACTTCAATTTCGAAAACATTAAATAGGTGTACTAGTGTGTACTAGCTTGGATCTGTTACTAAAAAATCCGTACTTATTATGATTTTCATATAAATTGCAATCAAAGTTGGCGCGTATAGGACGAACTCTTCCTGTACGTACCCTTAGTTATATTGTTGGAATCGTCTGAATCACTATTTAAAACTAGTTTACCCGAGACGGTACCTCTTAAAATAGATTTTTTATATTTACTTTCATTTATAAACCGATTAAATTATGCATTTGTAGTTAGCGCGTACAGAGCGAGACTTCAATAAAAAGAAAACTACGCGGCCCCGAAAAAAGATCGAAATGGTGATTAGGTGTACCGTGGCTGTACCCCAAGAATTATTATTTCTTTATTTGATCAATTAATCCCACGGGTTGAAAATCAAATAGTTGTTTAGTTTCATGGACTGATTAACCACCCGAGAGGTTGAAAGAGAGATACCTAAAGCCCTGTATAGGACATTACACGCTATTTGTAACCGTAACACAAAATGGGAGCCCTGTGTATTTAAGAGGCACCCAATTCTTTGACTTTCATTACTCTGTATTGTAACCTAAAAACGTATTAAATTTGATTTTCAACCCGTGGGATTCATTGATCAAATAAAGAAATAATAATTCTTGAGGTACAGCCACGGTACACCTAATCACCATTTCGATCTTTTTCCGGGGCCGCGAAGTTTTCTTTTCATTGAAGTCTCGCTCTGTACGCGCCAACTACAAATGCATAATTTAATCGGTTTATAAATGAAAGTAAATATAAAAAAGCTATTTTAAGAGGTACCGTCTCTGGTACACTAGTTTTAAATAGTTATTCAGACCATTCCAACAATATAACTAAGGGTACGTACAGGACGAGTTAGTCCTGTACGCGCCAACTTTGATTGCAATTAATTGTATGTCTTTGTGTGCAAATAAAGTATATTGTATTATTGTATTGTATTGTAAATGAAAATCATAATAAGTACGCATTTTTTAGTAACAGATCCAAGCTAGTACACACCTTACACCTATTTAATGTTTCCGAAATTGAAGTACATGTTTTGGCGGGTACAGACGTGGCACACTCAAATCATACTTATTAAACTAGCCTTCATCGCTTACACCCGACAAAAAAAGGGGTGTATCTGTATGTATGTGTATATGTGAGTCTATCTGTGGCATTGTAGCTGCTAAACAAATGGTCGGTCTATTCGTTTGATGGACTGACCATTCGATTTTCTTTCTTTGAAAGCTGCCGAAATCGAGATGGTTCTTAGCTATATTTAATTAAATTTGGTTCAATGCTTTTAAAGTAATAAGTTTATAAGCAATGAAAATGAATTTCAGGGGTGATAATTTATTTTGAATTTTATAGTTATTCGAATTCAGAAATCTGTTCTAAAGCTTCTAATTTAGAACAGATTTAGACGAACATAAAAATTACTTTATGGAACGAATACTTCATTTAGGATTCAATAGATATTTTTGTCGTAAACAAATCTTCTTCCAAATGAAATCTATAAAGATTAACGAACAAAACAAGTGTTTATCAACACAAAACAGGAATTCATTTTCTTAGAACTTCAGAATTGATTGAACTGTCGGAATGTCGAAAAATTTGGCAAAGAACAACTAGGACATTTTGAAACTCGATAACGTCACTTCTAAACAATTACTTTAATAAATGTTTTTGAATAACTCAATGAACGGTGAATTTATTTCTTGTCTTTCAATTAAGTTTGGATGAAAATTGAATCAAGAAAATATCTAATTTTCATTTTGCTTCGGCGGCGTACCTCTTTTATTTGCAAAGACTAAAGCGAATTCTTACATTATTTTGTACTTATTGCAAAAAATTTCGTATAGCAACGTGTTTTCCCATAAAAATATGTAATTTACGTATTAATAAAATATCATGCGCAGTCTTCGTTCTTACAAGATAAAATAAAAATACTTAGATTTTCGACGGTAATTTAAATGAAATATGATTTATTATTGTGTACGCCCGCGGATATTGACTTGCCAATAATAATTTGAGATTACGAGCTCTTTTTCTTGCAAGAAACGTGCTGACGTCATAGACCTTACGTTTTTATTACATTAGTGTATTTCATATTTACAAAAAGTAGGTACGTCCCAGGGGTAATAGATTATATTGTTTTCAGGTTTGAGTCGTTCAATGGAAATAATAAGAAGATCCTAGGTACTCTTTAGCAGAAAGAAACAAATATTATTCTTAGTCTACTTACGGCCGGATACTGCCGTACTCATAATAATTACACATTGACCACATATGAGCTTATTAACGACTAAAAACAAAGTAAAAATTGTGTCATTAGGAACGTGCGAACTGATGAATCAATACGTCATAGGGATGCCGGGCCAATCGTTATCGATAAAGTGACACAGGTAGCAACTATTTTTTTTATAGTTTTTTTTTTTTTTTCAATCACAGTTTTTTTTTCAATCACAGTATTAATTTTATTTTATCTATCAGGATAAGCAAAGGATGGAGCCACGCTTTATTATCGAATAGAAAATACTTTATTTCGGTACAACACAGACATTACTTAAGAAACACAGAAGTCACTTTACAGACACAAAAACATAAAACAAAAACAAAATTAACAAAATAATTTTAAGTGATTTCTTTAACACAAACATTTAAAGCACTATTTAAATTGACAAGGCTTGGGGTGTCTAATTACGGTTATATCAGTCGCATAGGAGAATTCTACAAAATATTTTTCTAATGCAATACACGATTCGGAATAAAAGTCGACGCAAGGTCAAGAGAGACCCTTTTATAAGTTCGAAAAAATCGGGTAACACATTCTTGTTTCCTACATCCATTACAGTTGGAGTCGTGCTGTTATGCTCTTAAAGGGATTTGCGGTTGAGTCCCGCTGTTCTCAGTACACAGCGCTTTAGTGGTCACAACACAACAGCTAATCTTACACTAAGTGGTTTCTGTGCTCGTATGACTTCGCCTCTAATGGTCTACGATGTTTCTGTAAGCTTTTGTCTTTTATTATTGGATAAAATTGGCCGAGCTCCACTGTCTCATTTACTATTTTTCCAGTCTCCTTGTACGGCCTTTAAAAATCCTCGAGAGTTAATTTTTCATATTTTTCGGTTTATATCTTCTGCGTACCAACTACGCTTGCGATAAGGTTCATAATCAATTAGAATAACTACTAGTTACACTGATCGAAATATTTAATTTATGGTCAAAGATAAACAATACTCATAGCTTCTTTATTAAGTTTGTAGTAAGCAGTTATAAATTTTCTGCGAATACTCGCTCCATCTTCAATGTTGATCCTTGATCATGACACCTAAGCCATTTTGTTTTTACTAGAATTGGCTAGAGACTAAGATATAATAGATTAGTCTGTTACAGACTAAGTTTTGTAGCTTTCTTAGACAGGCAATTTTATTCAGTAAATCTGTTTATGGAAATGTTAGGGGCCATACTGAACAAAGTATACCTACGTTGCATCCTTCGTTTTCCATTTCCTTACCTTTCGAAGCCAGTTTCCACAACGTCCGTTTGCGGAGATGCATAAATAATATAGTTATATACAGGTAAGACATATCAGAGACAACTGCGATACAAAAATGTAATGATCGAGAAAAATATGTAAACGTACTTGTGTAGTTTGATGTGTAGTTGTATATATGTTATAGGTAATGTGTATAATGCAGGTATTCTATACAATACCTAGGAAATGTATAGAATGCCGGGGTCGTTCAGGCAATGTATGAAATGATGTTCAATGTTTGAACTATTTTACACTTTACCTAGGAAATGTATAGAAAACCTAGTCATTGTACAGAATGCCGGTTGAAGCATAGGTAATGTATGTAATCGATTTTTCTTCTCTTTACCACCTCCGTGGCGTAGTGGTTAAGCCACTCGCTTTACACTAGGAGGTCGCGGGTCCGAATCCCGGCGGGTTCTAACTTTGTTAGACTCGGTTTGGTTGGCGGTAGGGTATTTTCTTAGCCCGCCTGGCTAGCGACCACCATCTTATCTAAGTCTTGCCGCAAAACATCAACGTTGACAGCATTGATGTGTTCTGTGTGAAGATAAGATAGCCAGCCCCCCATTGCGTTGGTAAGTCTTGGTTAGTCCGCTTCCATCTTCGGCATCATCATCACTTACGATCAGGTGAGATGATGCCAAGGGCTAACCAATACTGATTAAAAAAATGATTTAGTTAGATAGGTACTGATCTTTTGAGAGCTAATCTTAATTTCAACTTCCACCAGCAGACTGCGTTGATAAGAATTGTGTTCTATTAGTTGGTATGCCTAAGTACCTACAAGTTTTTGCGTAGCGAGCGTTTCTCACATAGCAGTTCCCTTCGGATAAACATTTACATTTACAACGTACCAAAAATAGCTGCAGAAAGTCGCCCTGTTCATTTCTTACCACTTGATTATGGAAATTTGATCATGATACGAAAAAAAACAACAGTTTTCATTTAAAATATGATTTTATTATACTTTTAATAGGTAACATAAGGAAGGGAACAAAATCGTTCATTATACACATTGCCTGATGCGCTTCGGGCATTATACAATACCTAGGCAATGTATGAAATGAATCGTATTATACACATTGCCTGAACGTTTTAGGCAATGTATATAATGCCTAGGTATTCTATACAATGCCGAATTATACACATTGCCTATAACATATACATCATACAGATTTAACAGTTAGAGATTTTTTAAACAGACTAATTTAAATTTTATATAATTTTGAGGTCGTATATGGTCTGGTAAAAAAAATAGATTGAATTAGCTTTTTCCCGTAGGGATACCTACTTATGTTACTTCAGGAAGTAAGGCTAAGCCAGGGCTGGTGATTGATATTTTTAATTGAGGGTATTTTTTATGAAAGTTTTACTACCAGTAGGTTTCGAATTTATATTTACCAAGAGGTAGTCTTCATTATTACTAATATCTATTCATATTAATAATCTCGTTATACATATGTATTTAAGTAGCGGTTTAAACACACGTGCGTCAATTTTCCAAGTCAATGAATATGTATCATCACAAGAACGAACGGTGCAAAGTGTATTGTTAGCATTATTTCATTTATTGATTCATTGGAATATCTTTATCAAACATTTTATGCTACTTTAATATTGGAAAAAGAAAAAAACGAATGAAGAAGAATTAAAATTAGTAGGATAAAAGAGAAGCTAGTTAGGATTTTAAAAATCATCGAAAACAGGAGAGGAAACATAATAGGACATCTGATTCGACACGACCATTTCATTAAAAAATGTCATAAAGGGAAAGAAGAGGAAGAGCTAGACGTATTCAATAGTTATTTCAACTAAGTCAAGAAGAAGGTTGAGGTCGTGTCGTATAAAGACGTTAAATCATTGGCGTATATTTTATTTATTTTAGAACAAACAGTCTTATACACTGTTTATATACTCCACCTACAAGAGCGCTGCTCTTAAGAGTGAAAGAGAGAACATTTTGGATTCGGAGTAAATGTAATGTATATGATGACTAAAACTTCTTGCACAGAGATATTTGCAGAAATGTAGAGTTGATAAATATATACTAACCCCGTCTAAAGGTGGGAAGGGCCTAATACAATTCATATAAACGATTTTATTTTATAAATAGATAGACAATCTTCTTTCTCGATCTACTTGAACCTCTAAGAGTCCTATTTCCATAAAAACTTATCAAAATTTATAAAAATATTCATATTTCTGTAGGTATTAATAATTTATTAAAGAGCTTACTGGGAGAAGGGCATAGACTATGCTAAAAGCAAAGAAAATATTTAAAGCTCCGATAAATAAAAACTAAAGCTCCCTGTATTTTTTCTAAATTTCATATTTACACTTTTGGAAAATAGAAAATTAAAGAAAGCACAAGAACAAAACTAAGTTTTTCTACTTCTATTGTTATAGAAAAATTGAGTTAAGTCAAGCTGAATTTATGACTTGTTAATTTATTATTTTCTTTAGCTAGCTTCAAATTTACGATCACAGAGTTCGAAACTTCAAAGTATGCAATTATTGGGTAGCAAGAAGTAATCTTGTTGACTTTGTAAATAACTTTAGCGAGCTTTAGAAATATTTATATCTAAGTACAGTTCGTCAGGATTTGAAAACGACCAAGACTTTTCGTTTCATCTGGAGAAATGTTTGAAACGCGATTATGTTAAATTTCTTTATAAACTTGAATTTCTTATGGAAATATATTTAAAACCGGCCAAGAGCGTGTCGGGCTGCCGTGCCACACGCAGTGCAGAATGCTGAGTTCTGTATTTGAAAAACGATATTTTATTTCTTGATCGACTATTACTCGTTAAGTTGAAAAACCAGCTGAGCAGTTGTAGTTTTCCTTTTAAACACCTTTTACGTGAAAGGGTATAAAATTTTTTAAACAATTTGGTTGGCGTGATCAAAATGTATGACCATGCCAAATTTCAGATTTATTGAACCAAGGGTCTCTGGGGAAAACCACGGGTTTGTAGTTTATTACAACGGAGCCCTAAAAATGGACTTTTCTTAAAAACATACCTCATTTTATCAGAAATGTTTTGTTGTTGTTCATTAATTTTTGTCAACAAAAAAGTATTTTTCTTGAAAAAATAAACCTTTGTTTTTGTAAACGTTATAAAGATTTTTTTTATAAGTGAACAATCGGAAACAAGGAAAGATAGATTTACAGTTTCCTATTTACATGGTGTTAAACGACATACTTCATGGACTCATTAATTAATAATTAGGTTAAAGATAGGTTTTTCTTTGAGTATAAATTGTTAGGAATAATCTAGGTTTATTTGTGGGAATAATTTAAATAACTACGCTGGTTTGATACCTGATTCAAAATCTTAACAAATCTGAGTTAATAAGGTAAAAACTCATGGCAAAGGTTGTTTGTTGTGGTTGTTTTTTACCTTTCAATAAAGCAATATATTGAACTGGAAAAGTTGCCTATGTCATCTTCTGACTATCCCTGTGCTTTCAAGTCGATTGGTTGTTACACTAAGAAGGACAAACAAACCAAAAGGAGTGAAAATGATGTTAGTTAAATAATATGATTTTTGCTTACAATAATTACTTACTTTGTTGTGAAAACACAGTTAAAAAGCATTGAGGTTATATTATATAACCTCAATGTTAAAAAGTAGCACGTTTGAAACTTTAGGGAACTTTATGTTGGTCGCGTCGTGGCTACATCAACTAGGAACCAGAACGTGTCGTGATCTTTCTTCACTACCATAACGCGTTTTGGTCAAATTAGACATTAGCCACGACACAAATTTTGCTTTCTGCATGGTCTTTCTGTGTTCAATACCAAGCGTCATGGCCGACATTTTAAGAGTCAATTCACAAATTTCACGTGTTGGGCGTTTTGCAGTAACGCGTTGTGCTTTATTTTTTTGCTCACTAAGCGTTTAGGTCTTTAAGCCTATTTATTTATTTATTATTAGCTCTCAGGACCCCACTATTGGGCAAAGGCCTCCTTTAGCCACTGGCCACCAGTTTGTAGAGAAGGAGTCCAATTCGTCGTGTCATCTCTTTCGTAAGCAACCACGTCTCCATATTATAAAACCATCAGCATTTTGACGAGGCTTGGAACGTTACCTTACGCTCATGACAGCCAAATAGAACACTTTGATAACCATAAATTAAGTAGGGACTTAGGTACTTGCATCCCATAAATTCATAAAGAATACGAGACCCTGAAAATTCGCCCTCTAAACACATAAGCTGGGTGTTTTCTCGCGGCCATACGTGACTAATCCACGAGTTGCGTAATCTTAAACTGAACAATGCATGGCTCACAGACCAAGAGAGATTGGCAAACACAGTAATCCTTGCCCTGACTTATCCATTGAATCGTGAATATTAAGTTAGGGATAGATGAGTGGTGCTAGTACTTTCGGTGACTGTGTTTGTCTTAGATTATAATGGGGTGAAAACAAGTAAATCTACTAGTCTTTCTACAGAAAATTGAATATCTTGTTCATAGAATTTTTAGACATCAAACAAATATTACCAAGATGCAGTTTGTGACATGTACATTTATTTTGTACTAGTTCAACACAATCAGCACAGTACATAGGTGTAGCTGTTGAACCAGCTTCGTTCTACTACAAGAAAGCACAAGAAGCAAATATTTCATAAATTCCTGCTCTTTAAATAATTA
Source organism: Aproaerema taeniolella (assembly GCA_949987775.1). NCBI lineage: Eukaryota > Metazoa > Arthropoda > Insecta > Lepidoptera > Gelechiidae > Aproaerema > Aproaerema taeniolella. Next base: position 8,732,225 of record OX465259.1, on the reverse strand, counting down.
TCAAAATCACTTTATAAAAGCGAATACAATGTTTCAATTTTAAAGTATTCCCAATACGCATTGACAAACTTTTGTTTCAGTAAAATACTTTGTTAAGCAACACGCAAAATAACACGAATGCGTACTTTACTGCTTTTTGAATACCTATCCTTTGAGAATTTTTGGGTCAGAACCTTCAGAACCCTCAAGTAATTAAAATTGTTGAAAAGTTTGATAAAATTCAATCAATGTGTAAGCTGTACAAAGAATGTCCAACATCGATATTGTTTGAAAAACGTAACGGACGCTTTATTTCCACATTTGAACTTCATTCTAAAAGGAAAAAAATACGCTCTGGGTCCATACGCTTGCTTATGAGGCTTTTGTACTGAGGTTCTTTGAGTGGTACAGACAGGCAATGGGCTTTTTATAATTAGAAAACAGCACGGCAAAATTGTATTACCATTGCCTCCTATGTAATAGTAATACTAGAAGCTGAGAACATAGTGGGCAATGGTAATTCAAATTTTGAAGTGCAGTGCCGTGCCGTTCGAATTATAAAAAGGCCCATTGAATTTTAAGTCATCTCTATTGCTCCTTTCCGTCACACACAATGTATGTCTTAAAAATAAAGAGATTCAATTGTCTTCTGTTTTCCTCTTTTGCTAATAGAAAAATGTCAACGTGGAAGATTATCTCAATCAAGTGATTCTTTATCGTGCATTTGATTTTTTCCAGAACAATATTTAACAACTATGTGGGAATTAATACACATTAATAATGAATCTTAAAAATAACAATTAATAAACTAATAAATAACGAACTAATTAATATTAATTAAGTACTTAACTTATCGAAAAACTTTCAAGGTCTCACTGTTGAAACTTGTAAGTTTTTATTTATTTTACAATACAATACTGTTTACTTACACGACAGAAAAGTACAATAATACAGAAAGTAATACAATACAGAAGAAGTACACAGGCGGCCTTACTTCTATGCAACAATTTATTATTTATAGGAAAGGAGAAATGTGTTAGGATTTATAGCGAGCGATTGCATGTATTTATAAAAATAGGTATTTATAAATGAAGCCTTATGTGTAGTATGTTCACATTATTTTTTCTTTATTACGGTCACAGTGCACCTAGGCGTAGGCGTGGAGTTAACGTGACTCTTGTGAATAGGATACTCGAAGCGTAGGTTTACGCTTGAAGACACTGTAGACAACAGAGGTATTAAAGCCTGTACTACAGGTGTAGTGTATACGACTATAAACACGATTATAGATGTGGAATTCTGTATATTCATATATACTGTGTACTCATCTGTTTTGAACTCTCTCTACGGGAGTTTCCTAATAATACCTGTGGTAAACGCCATTTTGTGAGGATGAATAGATGGGTGGTTGACGATCCTTTTAAGGAAAACCTTTGAATCTATTTTGATAGAACTAAATGCAAATATTTCTTTCGATACATCCCTCTCCTGATTTACTTGCATTTAAAAATTCAGCACGCGCTAAAACAAAGTTTTATCGCTAAGTGTAAGGCACGAGTCAATGTTGGTTTAATTTATTAATGTACACATAAGAATCACGAGAGCAGCCCGTATTAAGTACTAAGTCTCCAACTTTGCGTTAAGTTTGGTTTGGCACTGTCTTTACCACATTAATAAATCATCAATCTTAAGTATTTAGAGAGGTAAAGTAGAAAATGGAACTTACAGTTAATATTCAGTAAAGAAAATAGATTTTAAATGATGTCACTTGTATATCAATTTTTGTGATCCATACTTCATTCTTTCTAAAGAACCAATTGTGTTAAACAATATAAAAATATGTAATTTAATTAACATCGAGAGGAGTATTAAAAAATATTTGAGACTAGGTACAATGAATTCTTCTTCTTGTCGTGTAGGTATAGTCAAATGTTTGGCAAACTTGGCTAACCCTGGTGTCGAACTGCACAGTGGCCTCTGACTTGGTTTGCAGTCAGAGGCCATTGTGTTCAGTAACTACTTATGAAAAGTTTATTAGGCACAGGCTAACCGATAATGACGATTAATTTCCTGTAGCTTTCAGACTAATATGAAATATTAGTAACCTACACTGTTCCACCTTTGACATGACTTTGGTAACAACTTACACGTGCCCTATTTTCTTTAAGGTCCATTATTCGTGTCACATCACTTAGCCACTAATGGCGACCACACAGTTTCGCGTCTCAGTAAATGGCAAACTAAATTAATTAGCGTCTCGAATCACCATTGTCTGTAGTAGGTAGTAATACGGTTTACCGCTATAATCAAGGAAAATAATGGGCAACAGTAAGATTTACCACCGAAATAAGGACTTGGCGAACATCGGCCAACGTCGCCCAATATGTAAAGCCAACGCGTGTATTTTACAGAGTGTATTTTAAATAACAAAAGACTACGTTGCTTTTTTTTTAGGCTTTCTGTGGTTCTTCTATTCTATGCTGATATTTAACATTTTCAAAACAAGTACAGTTTTGTCAGTATTTTTCTTTCCTAACATTTTGATAGCTATCATCAGTCATCCATCACATACGAGCAAAAATGGTCTTGAAAGCGAAAAAAATAATACATACAATCGAACATAGAACGTCCTCCTTTTTTGAAGTCGGTTAAAAACTGACAGCTGCCATTTGGTTTTGCGCCGTTATCAACATACTAAAAAATCTTTAAATTCGAGGCTTCCGAACTGTTTCGATACTTTTAAACCCAAGTCCTTTATAATTTTCTATGAAAAAAGTAATCGATTGCGTCAAAAGTTTGGCCAATTAAGGCCAATGTGCCATTTGGCTCAGATCGTGTAATCGCGGATTGGGTTGAGTCCACTCGGTACGTGACCTGCGTAAAATAGCTATGGATTGGCGTGAAATGGCCATTGCTATTTAAGATATACAACAAACAGCCTCCATTTTAACCACAATGTATTCTATATCCTTGGAATAAGAACGGTTTTTCAACAAACAACGGTGAATGTGTGTACAGATTTACGATTTACACCTTTGTTCGTCCACTTTATACAAAAGAGAAAAAAACGTTTTCAAACAATTGCTAATGGGTTAAAAACAATCCCGGAAAAGGTCTCACGGCACTTTTTTCATCAATTTTCGAAATTTTCTCTGTCAAATTTATTTTATTTATTTTATTGAATCCTTTTGTAAAGTATACGCTTCAAAATCCATTAAATTTATCCATTCCATCTATTTTTTTTGTAGCCAGCATATTTGTTAATGACAATTTATCTGGCGTAATGCCTAATTAATTTGTTGTTGCTTTTTTCGGGATCGAAATAAGTATCTACCTACAGAATTGGAATTTAATATGGTACTTGGCCCGATTTATGTAGTGTTTTTTGTTGTTGAGAAAAGCAATAATTTATTACCACAAAATTAAATGGTGACTGTAAAAATCGCAATAAACCGAATGAAAGGCTAAAAAAGAAAAAGAAAAATCTTCTCCGAATTCCGACGACTGCCCATCAAAGTTCTTAATTGTTATTGGATTTCGATTTAACATTCAAATTCTCTTAAAATTTTACTGTTTTTTTTAGTACAAGCCCAGTACAAGATTGTTTTTCTTCTTAAAATTCGATTAGGGAGAGAAAGGTTGTAGGCTTTATTTTATAATTGACGCTGTCTTTTTAGGCCGTGCCGTCTGGAGAGCAAATAGTAGCAAAATAAGAGTTAATTTGTGTAGTTCCAAAAGTTTCAGAATTGTGTTAGGGTAAGTCCCCTGAACATCGCCTTATAAAGCCCTCTCGATGACAGGTGCCGCGGAGGGTGGTTTTAATTCATGCCTGAATGCATTAATGTCGTTAAACTGGACTGTTTTCGAGTCACATACAATTTAGAGGACTTTATTCAGCAATATTCCAAAACTAATACTGTACTATAATACTATAAATTTTAAAACCACGTAATTTAATTTCCCCAAATATTTATTTTTCCAGGACTATTTTGAAGGTTATAAAACTAACTTACATAATTGATTAGGTACTTTGGTTTAATGTAAACTAATTAGAAAGTAGCTTTTCTGGAGTTCAAAAGAGGAAAAATGTAAGACATATTATTTACAACTAAATTAGTATTATAAAGAGGAAAATTTTTATTGTCTGTTTGTTTGTTTACATTGAGTAGGCTCCGAAACTATTAGACCAATTTGAAAAATTCTTTCACCATTTGAATGTTTAATTTTCCCTGAGTAACAAATTAGGCTACAAAATTTACCCAAATTCCCACGAGAACGAAGTCCCGGGTGAAATTATATATATTTTAATAAGCAAGCGAAACTGTTCTGTGTCATTTCGAAAGTGCTCAAAAAGGATTAAACTTTCTCTTGCAAAATTAAAAAAAAAAACATTAATAGCATGTAGATGAAAAAGGTTCAAATTGTCTTTGTTGTACTCAGAACATTGTAAGATAGTCTCGTATTTCCTTCAGAGAGATTATAGATACCTAAGTTGTGTGAAACTATTGTATTCAGCAAAATAATGTTATGTATAGATTTGAAGGAGTGTCGTTATGGCAATTAAATGTTAACTGAATTACTTTTTTTTTTTTTTTCATTTTCATTTGTTATCATCAGAGGTCAGAGTTATCCATCTGTAATTGCCGTTTCATTCCACTTCTATAGTGAATCGGTTTTAGTTGTACGCTCTGATCTTTATAAAATGAAGGCTCTTTTTTAAAATCAAAGTTTATATATCGAGGGTTGTATCGAATGCCACCCTCATCACGACACTCATAATGAAAACATAACCGAAAACACTTCAGGTTTGTATATTAATTGTAGATTTTACTTAAGGGGTTGCAATTAAATATTTCCACTTTCAAATTTTTTACAATAATTTTCTCCGTTCTTTTGTTTGTAACTTTTGATTGTTATCTCCTGTTATAGTAGACATGCTGAATAAATTTTGAGTATTAGCGATCCGCACACTATAAGCTGAAAACATTGTTTGGATATTGTCTGAGAAAACGTCTACTCAGATGTTATTCAAGCAATTTGGGCGCAGTTTAAATTGCTTAACTCTGTATAAAACTTGTTTAAAGTCTGAGTATTAGCTTAGTTAGAGTCCACTTAGCTTAGTGACGTCTGAAAAACAGCTGCCATTTCCTTTATGCAGCTGTTATTCTGTATTTATACAGACAAATGCGTATGGGTATTGGTATTCAGGATTAACACATAATTCAGGATTAACCCCATTTCCGTAATACTTTACAAACAAAATTCAAACTTAAATTGTATAGCATACGAATAATCTCAGATTTTTCAGGTGCCCCTTAGATAATTAAGTTTAGTGATAGTAAATAAGGCAAATAAAGACTTTCTGAAGTGACCAAATCCATCGGATAGGAACAGATAACGTATATCTTTCAAGTCTTAAATACATCTTAGAACTTAATTTTTAACGGTAATATTAATGTACCTACATAAATAATTTAATAATTTATTTTAAAATAAATTTTAATGTCGGTTCATTATAAGCTGGATAACCTCTCCACGCAGCTATTTTAAGCGTAACTCTGAATAAAACGTCACACATGTCGAATTATCTGAATAAGTTACTAAATGTGATTGATTATACAGTTAATTAGGGTTCAAGATAAAATGTGACTAACCCAATATCTCAGGAAAGTTATTTATAATTACCTATTTTGTTATATAAACAAAATAGGTAGACTTTCAACTTAATACAACCTTTACTAAGTTTAAAGAGTTATAAAGGCCGCAAAATATTACTAAACAGAATTTGGCTGTTTCAGTAGCCTTTACTCACACGTTAGGGAGCTTATGGCTGTAAATTTTTGATGATTGCTATTACTCAAACTTTATTCGGCATTGCTGTGTTACTTGGGTAGTTTGGCAGAGTACCTGATTATGTTTTATGCAAAGGTTTTTTATTTCTCATATTTGCTGTAATCATAATACAAAAAATACTGAAGTGTTGTGTCCCTGAAATTTTTACATTACCTAAATAGAGGTGCAAAAAGCTGGCGAGTTTCAACTCGGTTAAATAAACCACTTTCACTTGAAACATAAAACTGTTAATAATAAAGTTTTCCCCCGAGTCATCTGCACCCTTTCAGCATTAAATAATATTGTGGCTAGCGGACCGTGAAAATCCTCGGCCCTTTTATACTAACTCGTACGTATATTGTGATGTATGCGCTCTCACATTTGGGCATGGTAGTATATAAACTGTTAGTGCTCGTAGCTCAGTGGCACTCGCCGATCGGGACCGACCAGTGAGGTTAAGGAACGTATACAATAGCAGGGTACCTGATGGGTGACCAAAGTGGCAATTTACCACGAGCGTTTCCGTGCTTCGGACGGTACGTTAAGCAGTCGGTCCCGGCTATTGTCATTTGACTACAGTCATTAAACCAAGTTAGAAGCCATTTGGCGGTTTGAAAATTCTGACACGAGGACTAGTGAAGTTCGCCTCGTACTTGATTATATCTACACGGTAAGAAGAAAAACTGTTAGTCTAGTGTAAAGTCCAATTGAAAAGTCTTTAAATAACGGGTCACGGGTCAGCTCTGATGAGTACTTGTTCGTTATGTTTTCCTGAAAACGAAAATGCGGTAACTACTTCTCAAGTATATGGCAGGAGTAGTTAGGAGGTAGCAAAGATTACCACCGGTCTAGAATTTAGAAAGTGGATTTCTATTACCTACTCTATAACAAGTCTGACGGAGTGCGTCTGGTCTTGGAGTTCAGAGAAAAAAGACTAAGTTTGTTTTATGTGCAACATCGTACTAAAATTTGTATAAGATGATAGTATGAAACTACATTCGTACTTGAACACAGTCACTACAGTCTTAAATAGTTAATATTCGCCCAACAATATCAACCATAGTCAATATCAACCAGCAATATCAATAATAGAATAGGAAAAAGAGTTTTTTCCTATTTCTATTATTTTTTTTCTATTTCTATTTTCTATACAATCCAACAGTAATGATAGAGTACAAAACTGTGTTTTAGTGTCTACTCGTACGTTACTTTGTCTGTAACTCTACGTCCACTTTTGTGGGAACATTCAAACTCATCCTCTTAAAATAATACTGTGAAAAGTTAAAGCACAAATTTTTTATAATTCGAACGGCACGGCAGCAAAATTTGAATTACCATTGCCCCCTGTATTCCCAGCTTCTAGAATCACTAGTACATAGGAAGCAATAGTAATACAATTTTGCCGTGCCATTTTCGTATTATAAAAAGACCCATTTACTTGTGTATGTACTCGTAAATTACGCACATTGCAAGGATAAGGGATCTATTTAAAAATTAAATTCATGAAGGTGTGGAAATATAAAGGCCATTCGAGTATATAACACCCAACGTTATGACTAGGGCCAGACATTTGGTTCATGCTTCTTACATTCGTCGTGAAAAATTCATAAACAAGCTCTAAACAAGTAATGATGTTTACTTCGGAGTTGAAAGCTGTTTTATATGTAGCAATAAGCTGATGAGGTATGAGGTAAAAACCCAAGAAAAAACTCTTTTCTATGGTAAAATTGTTCCTTAATCTAGAAAGTTGTATGTATATAAAATATACGACGTCATAATTTCATCTGGCCTTTACTGTGTTTGTAATAGTGACGGTTTTAGGATTATGTGCTCAGTGCTGTTGTCTGTATACCTTTCTTTTTTCGACGCTATGAAGACAAAGCATTCTTTTGCAAATATGAGCACAAGGATTTCAGAGAATTCATGTCTTTTGCATGCAGAAATTCATTTTCATTTTATTTAGATTAAGAATTTTACAGAGAAAAATTCCGTGTATTCACTGAACAGACAATGTTAACAACAAAAATCGTTTCAATTATATTAATATAAAAACGCTACACACTCAACGGCCCACACTAAGGTTTTCCCTTGTGTCGTGGGTCCCTTGGAACACACATAAAGACGGACAGAAACACCCATGACCTGAGAACAAACATTTGCTTTTCACACAAATATTTGCCCGACTGGGAATCGAACCCAGGACCCGCCGATCAAGAGGCAGCGTCACTACCACTCGACCAAACCGGACGTTATTATTTTAGTGTTATAAATTTAAATCTTTTTTTTTCTTTTTGTATAAGTTCAATTTATTTTGGTTTATCTTTTTTGACTAGATGCATTCACGGCTCATAAATAAATATTGACGACATGAATTCATACATATTAAATAAACGCATCTTCAGTGCCTATTTTGAGTGAAAGCATTTTTGAAAATATGAATACACCAAACCTTGAGAAAGTTTCATCAGCATACATAAGATTTACTTCTATTTTGATTTGAAAGTCCAAGTAGGAAATTCCGCATATATTTTTCCAATCGTTTAGTGATCATACATTATGCAACAAGTAGTGGCACCTGTGCAGTGTGCAACCTCTCTTCACTAGCGACTCTACTTTAGCCACTACTTCTTTTACCCTTTTGCCTTCTAATGCCTCTAAAGACTCTCTAAGGGAGAAAAACACATTTTAAAAGTGAGCTAAGCAATCCCTAAATTTTATTTATAAAAAGCTTATCTTTTCTCGCTCAAAATTCACACCAGCGCGTCGGCACTGAACCTGTCGTTCATTGCCATGTTTATTTTTAAAGTAATTTCCGTTCAATTTCCGTCTTATTGTTTTTTGTGAAACGTCGTGGAAATCGGTAACTTTTGCGTAGATAAATCGGCCAAGAGCAGGTAGGTCTTGTGCATTCGGGGTCTCGTACTTTCTTCGTATAAAATAAAACTTTTGTAGGTGTTGGCTGAGCTTAATGTACCGTCGTCGTTTCGTTCTGACCTGTTACCAATTATTTAAACTATAGTATTACTGCGTTGCTCTGGCCCGGTCAGACGCCATTTGGCAGTTTGAAAACTTTGACACCAGAGTTAGTCAACTTTTCTTGCACGCATAGGTACTTGATTATATGAACACAATAAGTAAGAAGTACAACGTTAAACAGAATTTAAAAATTGCTTCTTTTATAAGGCTTCATGGTATTTTGAAGGCATTTAACTTCAAAAATTTACCGGCTACAGTGGACACGAAAATGTAGGACCTCATCAGATATGCTAAAGGCTAGCTTTACGGCGAAGATATGCTATTACAATGGTTTTAACAGCCATGTACCCATAGCAAAGTAACATAATCTATAGTATAATATAAAATTGAAGGTCCTAACTCATCAACATCCAGCCCAAACGCTTGGACCTAGAAAGTTAAAGTTTTGTCACAAATGTTCCTTTTATAATGTAGGCAAGGAATAAGGAAGGATTTCATGAAATTCCCACAGGAACGAAGTCCCGGGCATCCACTAGTCATGAATAAAACCGATTCTTACCATTAGGCAAAACACCAAACCACATAAAAAAACATGAATTAAATAGTGTATAATAACACCAAGCTCTAAAGAATGAAGAAAGAAAAACCCCTTGGCACCTTTTGGATACGGAACCTTGAAATTCAGGCTTTGGTAACATTATATGTATCTGTTCTGGTTCCATTTGTGCGACTTTCGCTAGGAGAAGTATTTTTTCGTCGTCGACTGAATTCTCGTTTGCCTCGAGGCACAATATACAAAGGCTCCGTATCGTGGGCTCCTTTCTAATGAAAACATTATACATGCACAAGTAAACTTTCTTTATAAATATTTAAGAACGTTTTATTATGAGTCTAAAGTTGTAATCTTAAAAATAATATTGATGAACTGTTAATTCAAAATTCGAAAGAGAGGAATGTGTAGTATGGTTTTGTATTTTGTTGCTTTTGAATAAATATGATTATGTCTTGACTAGCACTACCATATTTCGTCTTATCGGTGCCGTTAAAATCAGTTTTGATAAAAATAGAACAAGGATAACGGTATTTCTGAGTTTATTTCATGTTTTATGCTCCTAAATTTAATTAAACAGAATCTTTGATTAGCAGTGAGATATTTCACATCTTGTATAATGATTGTAAACTTAATATCATACTATGTCAAACAAAGTTTTTTAAGTAGACAACACTGTACTACTTGAAAAATATATTTTAATTAACTATTTGAGCTGCCGCTTTTGCCATACATTTTTTTTTGACGTCGGCGCCGAACAATTACTCGCATGTCTAATAAAACTATCGGCCTGATACTGCCAAAAAAAGCTTGTGCGAATACTTATTTCAATAAACTAGGCCTTAAGCTATGTGTTCAAAATCATCTTGTCACAAAACCGTTAAAAATGATATGTGTGATTCTCTTTGCAATTATCACTTACATGATTATAGTAATAATTTAATTCATTTCTTTGTCCTCACTTTATTTGTACTAAATCATAAATTCAATTTCTTGTAGATGTAACAAAGAAAGCAAACGTATTATTTATAAAACTCTCAAAATATTGTCTTTGTTTGATGAATTTCGTTAGAATCACAGAAAAAAAAATTTTTCTTCGTTAGATTTTTAGAAGAAATGAAAACGTGAAGTTATCGAAATACTTACGCAAAAAGCACTTTGTTTTATTATGAATGTTTCATTGTTTACATTAATCACCTGTTTCCCATTTTAAGAACGTTACTTTTCATACTTTAGATTTTGGGGCACTTTACTTTAAAAAATGGTTTGTAATGCAAGTAGGGGTAATTATTAGTTGCAATGCGTTTAGTTTGCCAGTTAGTACGATCGATCCTAAACAATCGAAGTAATCTATGAAGTCTGGTGTACTCTAGGGTCACGGAACTCTGCACTAGCTTATCCATAGAAATAAGGAAAAAACTGTATTTTCTATTAGTATAGGAAAACAAAAGCGTAAAAGCAAAAGGACGATGGATATCGCAAAACGGGAGCCAAGTTATTAGATGAGCTGCAACCATAGTTTGTTGGGTCGTGAATCTTACGCACTGACTGGGACAACTAATATTATTTTTGAATTAACCTTTTCTTTTTTCAATTTATTGTGTCTATTTTGCGTTCCCATCACATAAACACATCTTGCTTATATTATCTACTTCAAAGAAGGTACTATACGTCATTATATTTTTCATAGGTCGAAATATGAATAAAAATGTCGCCTCTCCATCCAACAGGTGTGCGATCAGCTAATTTTCCTTTGTATGGGAAGTCGTTTTTTTTTTAAATTTCATATACTTAGTTTCCTTGAAGAATTTGTTTAGTTTCATGAAGAGAATTATCCCTTAAAGTTTCGCTAACTAATTTATTCTATTTGAGTTATAGTTAATTATATCTATGTTTAGATTATAGATTTGTACGAAAATGGAATAACACAAGGAGAGGTAAAAGTGAAATCGCTTTTGGACTCCTCCGTCCGTAATGGGCTTTAGGGATTACCTGCTTTAGGCCGGCCAAATTTTAATACACCATCGCCTAAAATGTCTTTCCAAATATAACAAGGTAAACTTTACTCTAAACCTTTCGTAGCTTTGCGAAGGTACATTTAGGTTTTAATCCGCTATTTTTAACCACCGATAAAAATATGGGTGTTATAAGTTTAACGTGTGTATCTATGTATCTGTATAATATGTCTGTGTTACCGTGGCTCCTAGACAAATGGACCAGTTTCGATGCGGTTTTTTTGTTTGAAAGCTGACGTTTCTATGTTCCTAAAATTATTGTATGTAGCTGTAAGCTCCCCAAATAAAATAAAATAAAGTAATCGGATATTCTCAGCTATATTTGATCAAAATTGGTTCAGCCGTTTAAAAATTATAAGCAATCGAATGTCGGGGGTGCATATAAAATTTTTAGCTTTAGACTGCGTCGGCCCGAAGTAAATTTTAGAATTCCAAATATGCGCTTGTCCGGTGGCGCTTTTCTGTTTGCTCCTAATAATATACAGGGTGTTAAGTAATTCGATCTTATCCTCTCAGGTGGTGAATCAGCCCATGAAACTGAACAACTTTCCCTAAGAACAAATGCCGAAATATGAAAAAAAGTTTTTGACTTCCCATACAAAATGATTTATCAGCTTTTGCTGACATTGACTCCTGCTATGGCCGGTGTCGAATCTAGTGTTTTGTTGCTAACGCTGCACGGAGGCCTACGTTTTTTCGCTTTTTTACCATGCGTTTTGTGATACCAACATGTTGCGCTCGACGCGCTGTGGGCTGCATCCTGAGTGGCACTGTGCTGATGTACACGGGAGCGAAACCGGTTCTAATCAAGCTGCCGCGAGTCGGAGTAAGAGCGATAGCGATGGTAGTTAATTTGTAATTGTTGTATTTTCCGAGTGAGTTCGGCTATTTGCTCAGTCAAACTACCTTCAGCAATCATTTTACGCGTACCTACTTAGCAATTCCAACTTAGCAAATGAGTGTGTACCTACAATGCGTGTGCCTACAATGTTGATCGTAGTGGGCAATCTGACGGGTTTGCTCGATGCATTGTAGGTTTCTGTCCCTCGATGAGTAACCGCACCGTGCCGAGGGTGCTAACGCGGCTAGTACCGTCGGGAGCGATACTGTGCGGCAAGTTTGTACTTGTGAGCAAGCAGTACCGTCCACGAAGAGGCAACTAGTGAGCGAATAGTCCGGGGCTAAGGTCGTAGGCTACGAGATATGTGGTTGTGGATGCGTCGTGTTCTCGATGCAGAAGCGTCGTGGGTTACCAATGTAGTAGTTTGTACGTAAAATCCATGACACGCGGTATAGGGTAGCGATCCGGTTGTGTTACCGAATTTAATCGGCGGTAATCGCCACACACGCGCATCGTTCCGTCCTTTTTCTTTAATACGTAAAGCGGACTGGCCCAAGGGCTCTTAGAGGGTTGGCAGATACTCATCTCCATCATTATGGCGAACTCCTCTTTTGCGGCTTTATACTTATCTGGTTCTGGTGGTTTCGGTCTCGCCTTGGAGAATAATGGTGGGCCCGTGGTTTCGATCACGTCGGGGTCACCAATGTAGTAGGAGTGGTTGATGTAGCGGCTGGACGATGGTAGGGTCGAGCAGGGGTGTAGTGAAACGCCGAGTGCCGTTAGATGAATGCATGTTTATTTGATACGCCGGCCGTATTTATAGTTTGGCCGTGGCGATTTTATGTAGCTACCCTACAAGCTGATGCAATTTGTATGGGAAGTTAAAATTTTACTAACCTATACCGCAATAATTTCTTTACCATTTAGGCGCCCTCTAGGATTTAGCGCCTGAAGCGATTGCTCCGTTCGCCGTATGGGCGGGCCGGCCCGACCTGTGAATTATTTTTTTTTATACGATTTTTGTTTGGTATTTACACCTCTTACACATAACTTAGGTATAGGTAAGTAAAACATTGTGAGATAGTCTGCACATTCAGGATACAGAATGTGTAATCACAATACAATCCGGCCATGTTCCTCTGTTAGCGGAGTCACGGAGAACAGGGGTGGTAATCTCTCACTGTAATTACCTGGGCGTCTATTCTACTAATCAATGGCAGTTAAGTGACAATGGTGAGAATTTTACTCGTTCAGATGGCAAGATAGAGCTATCGAAACTTCATACACAGCTTTTTGTGTTCTGTTGGTGCGTGGGAGTACCAGTGCCTTTATTGGCATTTTTTAGGTTAACTCGCTCCATCGTCGACCTTATCTATGACCTTTGTCAAGATTGAGGTCAAGAGTTAACCCATCTCATAATAAAAAAAATACATTTAATGACAGCCACACCGAGCAGCAGTGTCGTTTGCTGCATAAGATGCCAACCAAACCTTATGCAGCATTCAATAGCCATTATGTATGAAATTTTGATAGTTCTCCATTTCACGACCTGAATGGATAAAATAGCAATCATTGACATTCCATCGCCATTTAAACGCTTTTAATTAGTGGAATAGCCCCCCTGATCTGAAATCCCGGATTACATTAGTCAAGCTTACCCTGAATCTGAAACTGGAGACTTCTACTAGCCTGTGACGACTCAGTCGGTGATTATCTTGCCTACCGATCAGAAGGTTGGGAGTTCAATTCCCGATCCGACCAATACAAGTATTTGAAAATGGTATTTTCAAGTATTTCTTAGGAGTGTGGTGTTTATGATAATATGTAATGTGTGTATTTATTACAAAAAAAAGCTTTAAATACGTAAGCTTGCATATGAATCAGCCCACTACTCTGAACAACTTTTCCCAAGGATATAGGTCGAATAATTAAAAAGACATTTCAAATACGACTTCAGCAGCTCTAATACGATAACGAAAAACTCGCGCTCGGCTCACGCTGAAACTTCACTTTGATTGCGTGAGAGTCCCGCGCAAAGGCTTGCTCGCCCTATGGCGTTGTCAATGTTGACGTTTTGACATAGGACCGCGGTGTTGTCGCGGCGCTGTCACTATCGTACTCGGCCTGCAGCGCTTAACTGACTATGAAAAGTCGAAGTGTTTTTAGAATTTCGAATAGGTACGTTCAGTTTAATAAAGAGAATTCACCTCTGAAAGTTTCGCTAACTTTTAAGTCTCCCATGGAAACCTGTTATTGGATTCATAAAACCATAAGGTTTCATAAAACCATTTCAATCTACTCTCTTTTGTCCCGCACTCTTATACAAGATGTAAGGGAACCGCTTCCGAATACTGCAAGTACATGCTCAGTCAATGGTTTTGAGTAACTTTCTTAAAAAAACTTTTCCAGGAAACGAATAAAGTTTTGGACTTCTCCATACAAGCTGTCCGATTAAAATGACTTTTTTGTATGTGGCCGTCGTTTTTTTTTTCTTTTTTTGAGAATTTCATGTGGATTCTTTGAAGAACCTTGTTCATCTTATTACACAGCCATGTTTAATTTTTGGTATTATCTACACTAATATTACAAAGAGGAAAGATTTGTGTTTTTGTATGTAACAAATTAACTTAAAAGATACTTTTCAAAAATTCTTACTCCATTAGGATGCTACATTACCCTGAGTACATAGGCTTCATAATTTTCCCTAATTCCCACGGGAACGAAGTCCCGAGCGGAATGCTAGTGTTTTATATAACTTAAACGTACCTTTTTTTACAAAATTGTCTTCATATGGCTGTTTCATTGTTAGTATGTTCTTTAAGGTATAATGTTATTTTAAAGTTGAATTCGGTTGTCACCTTATAATTGGGTTACCATTAAGACATTTTTTTGTAAGTTTGTGCCATTTTAATTAAGAGTTGGTATGTAACTGGTTGGTGATATATTAAATTAAATAAATAAATAAAAACTTCATTGGGAGAGTCACCCTTTAAAATTTCGCTACCTAATTAAAATTAAAAGTCATCCCACATTTACAACTGATGATTTACTAATCAGTTACCTAGCCTAGCACGCATAATACAAGTCTTGCTTAGTTTGGGATTAGACAGCACTGTGGGGATTGTCTAAATATTTTAATATGTACGTTAAAACTTGGTGAATTTAAATTGATTAGCGAGACTTTAGTAGGTGATTCTACCTAGGAATCTATTCGAAATTCTAAAAAAAAAATCGACTTCATACGAAGGCAAATTAGCTGATTGCGCTAGAGAGACAAATATTTTCTTTCATATTCTGACCTATGTTCCTTGAGGAAAGTTTGTCAGATTCGTGATTCATATCCTTAATTTTCGCTGACTTATTTAAAGTCACCCAATATGTATAAAGCGCTAGGAAGAAGAAGACACAAAAAAGTGTTAGTAGTTGTTTCTCTGGTTTCTTGCTAGAAAGTATGCCCAGTCTTATCGAACGGACACGTCTTAGCCATTAGTCAGAAGAGGCCTCGGTGAAATCGTCTCATATTTCATTTAACAAAGGTATCGGTTCAAAGAAATTTATAAAAAATTGTAATAGGTCTTATCTATGTAATTGCCACTTTCCGTACAATATTTTTTTTGATACTAACGTTTTTGGATTTTTCTGGAGAATGCGAAATCCAAATTTAACAACATTTTTGGCAAGGTTTGGACAATATTAAATTAATTTTTGTCAAACTTAGTTTATTGAAAGTTGTAATTGCAACCCAGGTAAGGAAAAAGTAAGCAGTGAAACGGACAACAGATGAAACAAGCTATGATTGAGTTTCGTTTTTTGTTTTAGGGCCAATTTTTCAAATAAAACAATTTTAGTAAATAGTTGTTCAAAAAAATAAATTGTAGACAAAATAAAGCTTGAGCGAAAATCGGCAATTTCATAGGTAAAAATTATTGTACTTATTTAATTTGCAGTTTCATAGATAATTTTTAAGCAGGGACTACATGTCGCCACGATCGGGAAAAGCCACAAATACAAATAAGAGCTGTTGTTATACAATAGAACAATGTTTTATCGAGAGGAGGACTCAGTTATGGAAATTCCTTACAGTGCTTTTCCCGTGGTTTGCATTTGTTTTTTCCAAAATCATTCTTTTGTCTTACCGATTTCCACTTTCAGATTCCTACTTTCCTTCTAAAAAGGGACATACGCACAAGAAACCCGAGCTGCTCAAAAGGTTTTAGACCAATTAGATTCAATACAAACTAGTTTCGTAACTACAAATAAGTAAGATATATACGCCCAGAAAAAAAAAAGAATTCAAATGAATTTCCTGATAAACTTAATATAACATTTACGTAAACTCAGCTAACGAAGTAATAAAGTTTATGTACTTAATTAAAGCTGATCAAAGAAGATCGATGTGATCGCGGCCGCAACCCCATCGCATCACTAGCTTCATCTATATGCTAATGTTAGCAAAACAGGGATCACAATTAAACCTCTTTCCATGTTTGTACCAAGCAAAAAATAAACGAGCGAGGAATCAGGTATGCGGACGTATCATCACCGATTTAAATCGCCCTGAAACGTTGAATATTTCACGTGTTTAAAAATATTTCAAAAATTAAATTAGGACTAATTGAGCTTATAGACATGATTTGACAAGACTTTTCTTGAGAAATACATGTGGAAAAATGTAATGTGTTTGCCTCTTATTATAAAATACTGTACTTATGCACGTACGGCCTATGTACCTAACGGTTAGTTGTACTTAAAAACTTGTCAGTTAGGTACTTAAAAGTGAGCAAAAGTGTTTTCTCTCCTTTTAAAATCTAGGCGTCTGTAAACATAAGTTAGTTTAACATGGACGTCATTGACGAAGGTCAAACACCCTTCCAGATTTATATTGTCATGGTTCGATCTTACCCCTCCCTATCCTAATATATTACAGACCTGTACATGAAAAATGCAGACTGATGATATCAAACGAAGTACCACCACAGAATATATAATAGTACCTTATACCACATAAATGTCTATTTATTATTCAGTTCCCAGAAAACCTTTTCAAATTGATAAATACGAGTACATTGAATATTCTGTTATTATTAAAATATGTTCGTTTTGAAACGGAATTGCGATGCATTCCTCGTCACGAACTTAATTAATTAATACCGTTTTATTTTAATCGGGAACACATTTCATGTGTAATCAGCGAGTTGAAGGCTTATTTATTTGTGTGAATATTTCCTTACAACTACAGTTTAGTTGTAAGGAAATATTCACTTCGAATTCGTTATTTGCGAAGCTTTCGAACAATAAAAAATATTGTACTGTATTTGGTTAGGCATTCCCGATTTCCCGTTACGCCTAAGGACTTGTTGTCGTGTATATTTCGCTTACATATCTTTTTTATATATATAATTCTTCTGTACGTGTGTTGACAGTGAACTCCTCCTAAACGGCTGGACCGATTTTAATGAATTTTTTTGTGTGTGTTCAAGTGGATTCGAGGATGATTTAGATTCACAAAAAAAGAGAATCCACCGGGAACGAAGTCGCGGGCGGATAGCTAGTAATACATAAATTCATTCGCGAACGTCAACTATTCTTCCTATGTTTTTCAACGGATGCTGAATGTTGATGTAAGTTAACAAATCCTTACTTTAAACGCGAGTTTATCTTTAATTTACATCGTAAAAGAGCTACACATATATGTTTTTTTTTTCAATTATGGCAAGTTCAAAGGCTCCAAAGAGAATAAAGCTACGGAAAACTAGCATACTTATTCTCCTTTTTTTCCAATAAAGTAAAAATTCAATAAAAAATAAAGAAAACGTACCATTTCACAAATTAAATTTGTGTTGCTACGCCACTTCATCATAATAAATTAATTTGCCTCTCAAAATTTGCCCTTTGAATCAGTCTTCCAATCCCATAGGAGAGAAATTCTATTAACAGACAGTGGATGGGAAAACACTTATCTCCTTGTTGACAAGGTGTCCCGCAAAAGTGGTTGGTCGTAGAAAGGGCTAACTCAGACCGTTTACGCTTCAGTAGGCTGAATTAAACGACCATAGAGAATGGTTGTTCTTAAATCTGGCCCTTGCATATTTACCCAACAGCAAAGGAACGGAATATATTTCTAAGATTCGGTTTTTAAAATTCAAATGCAGGAGGTGTTCACTTGTTTTCCTATTTACATTTTTGTCTAACCGCAACTACCTACAATTGCAATTGCTTTAATTTCTTCTTGTATTTCGGCATTGATCGATTTATCGAATGCTCACGAAGAAAAGTTTCTGTCTATGAATTATTACTTTTATTGCCAACTATAATTTGAAAGAACTACATATTTTATTACAAAGAGCGTTGGAGTAGACAGGTTCTCGAATGGAGACCACGTCTTGGCAAACGTAGTGTAGGACGCCCCCCAGCCAGATGGTCAGATGACCTAAAGAAGATAGCGGGTAGTGGCTGGATGAAAACAGCGGAGGATCGTGCAAAGTGGCGCACCTTGGGGGAGGCCTATGTTCAGCAGTGGACTGCAATAGGCTGATATGATGATATGATGACATATTTTATTATCATTTAGTTTTAATTTTCATGTCTATCGAATATTAGAATTATCATCTAACAAAAAATATAAAATTTGCAAATTACTTTAATGCTGTTTTGTTGAAATTCCGAAAACACTAATACCGAAAAACAATAACCAAATAGCGCTGTTTAGAGGCTCTACTCTGTACTATCTGCGACCGACATTTTGAAGCGTCCGATGTCAGTTTATCTATCTTGCGCTATACAGACGACAGTGACAAGTAATGACAATTATTATCGGCCGTCGTCGTAGATAGTACAGAGAAAAGCCCCTGACTCGAATGAAATTACATGAGTGTATTAAAAATACCATCCCATCCATCTCTTCGCATGTATATCTCAACCCTGATATCTTCCCGACTGACGTAAAAATAAAGTAAATAAATATAAGCAAATTAATGTATCTAACTATCCGAAGGCAGGCAGTAGCGACTTTCAAAATGTTACATTAGGTAAGTACCCAACTCAATTAGATGCCAAAAAACCTATAATGCTAATAGAAACAGTTGCAACGTCGTCAGTATTTACAGATTTAATCAAATACTGACTTTGTTAAAATTTTCTGTTAGGAAATTCAAAGGAAATTTAAGTAAGGCAAACTTCTGTTTTCGCATAATGAAAATTAATTAGATTAATGTCTTTACCTCTTTCAGTTATATTTATTTTTCTCCTTAGTGTGTACTCCTTACTTTGCGTATTGATATGGCCTTCTTAAATGGAATGACACGTTTAAATAGTGTGTGGTGAACTTGACTAACCTAGGTGTCAGAGTTTTCAAACCACCAAATAGCGTCTGACTTGGTTTAACGATTATAGTCAATCGTTAACAACCGGGGCCAATGACGGCTTAATGTGCCTTCCGAAGCACATAAAAGCTCAATTGCCACTTTGGTCACCCATCAGGTTCCCTGCCTCTGTGTACGTTGCTTAACCTCACTGATCGGTTCTGATCAGCGAGAGCCATTAGACTACGAGCGCTACATTAGCTACTTGTAATTTTACATGCATTTTTTTTATTGTTACAGGTAAGTTGAGCTAGAAGAAGTCAAACCGTGAGCATCCGTCAAACCTGTCATTACCACTTTTTTGGCTAGGTATGAAACAACAATAAATAAATATTTCTAATACACGCATTGCTTAGTTTAGGGTAAGATAGCGCCTTCTGATATATCCAAGTATATTCATTATATTGTTAGATTATAAAAAAAATCTTGACAATATTGTTATGAAAATAAATGTTCTTTACTCTCTATTGAATATTCATAGGGCATAATAGCAACTTATCAGCAATATTTTACTTTGACGCTTTTGTCGCCTCTCATCGGAGCGGCGCGGCGTGTTAATATTTTTTCGAGACGTGTTGCTCGTTTGTCATATCTGACCTAGAACGAGAAATACAAAAACCTTAGATCAGGTGTTAACAGTGTTTTTTAAAAGTATACTTATCCACTTAGGAACAATAAAAGTCGTACTGCCATCTAACCTTTAATGTAAACTAGCTTTCTGCCCAGGACTTCGTTTCCGTAGGAATTCGCCATGTGATAATCCAGGGTGTTAATTGGTACTTCCTTACCAAATTTTATCTAAATTGGTCTACTCGTTTGACCGTGAAAAAGTGCAAAAACACACACACTCCCAAACTCTCGCGTTATATATGTATATTAGTGTGATGTGATATTATTAAACAAACAATTTCAACATACTTTAACAAGATTCCATACGATTAGGTTTTTTCTAAAGAACTTGTATACCTCTATTTTGTAGGTCAATAAACATTTCATCTTACTTTGTATTTAATTATTTAGTTTAATTACGAATAGGTACTTGTGCATTTAAGGCATTGTCTACTAAATTTCATAAAAGCATTATTTGTGTTATGGTCTCATAGTCTTTGAATTTCAATCTCATAAAAAGAAATGAAAATTAAACGTAACCTAACATGTTACAAGATCTCAATTGCCTACTCTACAGTATTTTAATTTGCAGTTCGTGAAATTACTGTAGCTGTACCCACTTGACCTTGTATTAAAGCACTGTTTCGCTTAATCCCGCTTGAGTAGAAATCCCAACAAGTACCAACTTTTCTCCCTTCCGTCTTTGTAAAATTACGTCACACTTTTCGTAAAATATCCTATTATTACGGGTAACAAGAAATTTTTAAACCTCATTAAAGTTTTCTGTGAATTTATGTGAAGAGAATAAAAAATAAACCAAACTAACAACTCTAGTGAAATAACTTTCATTAGTTTATTTTTTAGGATCATTGTTTGGATAACATTAAGATAGTGTGTATCTCTACATAATACTCGATTAGTCTATTATACAAAATATGATACATAAACTTATCGAGTATTAAGTAAAGATTACACACATACGTATCGAATAGAGCAACAGATGGAACCAGCTTTTTTAAGCGCTTCTTTAGGGCATATTGGTTAGTATAAAAGAATAATTCACCAGTTTCAAGAATAATTCAGTAATTTATTACTCTAACCATTAATCAAGCAGTCTATCTTAAGATTATCTCTCTATCTTAACCCTTCTGAACAACCCTATCTTTTGTGACCCCATGAGACACTACTCAACTACCTGAAATAAATCTTGCGCAATATTAATCGAGTAGTATGGGAAAATATATAATTTCCGTTTCACTTGACTGTGTGGGGATAAACGAGGGTCATAAAACAGGTGAAGATGTGAAAGGACGTAGAATAAAAACAGAAGCAGTTAGAGGAGCTTCTTACAGACAAGTTTAATTCACTGAACTGTGTACAAACTTATTTAAAGAGACAAATTTTATCCAGGACTGTATTTTTGGACCCTACTGACTTTGGATTTGGAAGTCTAAAATTTTTCTAATAAAAAATTTATGATGAAGCCATTTCGTTTAATTACAATAAGGCTGTGAGTGTGTCAATCAACTGACCCAACAGTTATAGCATCAAATTTACCGCGATTTCGCTCGCGCAAAGCATTCTATTAGTCACCCCTTGACCCCTTAGATGATGACTTTCGAAAAATCGCGCAATATGTGTCTGTTTATTTGCTTCAAGGCATATCTTGACGAAGTTTCGAGTCAAAATGTCCAAAAAAATTGTTTTTTCAGTACAAAATTTGAACCCCCATTTCACCCCCTTAGGGGTTGAATTTCGAAAAATCCTTTCTTAGTGCATGACTACGTCATAAAATAAACCATTTTGTCAAATTTCAGCTTTCTAGGTCTAAGGGTTTGGGCTGGGCGTTGATGAGTCAGTGAATCAGGACCTCCAATTTTTTATATATATACTTATAGAAAAAGATTAAAAATCATAGATTTGTATACATAAGTAAAAAATAAAATTAAAGCAATGTCGATGACGATGTGGTGTGGCGATATGGCCCTTGCTCTTATTTTTTAATTTATTCATTTAATATATTTTTTTACTTAAGATTAATATTATTTTTTTTATATGTATTTGTCTTGTACTTCTTGTTTTGTTTGCAGCTGACATTTTGTATCTTCTTTCATTCAAAAACGGCAAGAGTAAGTTACTCCTCTGTGACTTTTAATCTGTGGCTTAGATGGCTGGGTCGCTTTTTATGGGCCGATCATTCTGTGTAATATCGATCTAAAGGTTCGTGAAATGTGCGGCGAGGCGGGTCATTCGTAGCTTCACAACCAACTTGAAAGATAAGGGGATGAGTCTGTTCCAGTTCAAAATATTGTAAGTGACGTTTATACAACAGGTTTTAATTTTTTATTTCTTTCTGAGTTAAGAAAAAACGTTTGAAAATCTTAAACTTATAGTCAAGTCAAAAAGCTTTATTTCATAGAATATACAGAATGTTTCTTAAAATAGGTCAAAAAAGTGAATTATA
The DNA here is from genome assembly GCA_949987775.1 of Aproaerema taeniolella. Classification (NCBI taxonomy): domain Eukaryota; kingdom Metazoa; phylum Arthropoda; class Insecta; order Lepidoptera; family Gelechiidae; genus Aproaerema; species Aproaerema taeniolella. The sequence continues at coordinate 8,709,598 of OX465259.1, read as the reverse complement.
TTAGCATTTTTAACTTTGCGCCTATTCGCAAAAGTGCAGTTTTCCTCAGGAGAAGAATAGGCAAGACTCAATTACACGTAAGTACACATTTATAATATCATGTATAGATTTGAATTTTTTGCTTGTTATCAATAAACACAGTCGCAAAAATACGTATACGATCACAGGAACAAAGTCTTACCAAGTTGATAAACTTGTTTCTCAGAAAACCCGGCTGATGGTTCTGAATCTTTATCAATTCTAGTTTTATATCGTCTAATAAGTTAGCACTCTATGACCCAAGATTCTAGTCCTTAAAAACCGTGAGCTGAAAATTAAAAGAAAATGCAAGATAGTTGGGAATACACCAGACACATAACAATCTGTTGCTCCGCTGTTGTCAGGAATGCTCGGCAAATCTGTAGGCGGTGTTTATAGAAATATATAGGAGTATTCTATCTATGTAGGAGAGAAAACGTCGACGTAATGAAAATGAGACGGGATAGTCTTGCAAAAAAAAAGATAAACTCTACCAAATAAAGAAATTAAAATAGAACATTCCATACATATTATACCTTATTTCCGGGTCAGGTTTGTTCATTTTCATTTCGTGAATCATTTAGTAAAACAAAAACAGAATATAAGCTCAGGTAGGACATCAAGTGTGATTGTTTTACCTATATACAAATAGTGATCGGCGTTCTGTTAACTTAAATATCACAATAAAATCATTGTATTCAATGTTAATACTGAGAAAAAACAAATTATCTCCAGGTTCTTGTAACTGCCAGTTCTAATTTCCAGCTGAACTCAATGCTTACTTTTTATTCAATTTCTATCATTTCACTTTCAGTTTACTGATTTTAACCATATTTTATTTCACAGTGAAAACTAAAATGAGTCAAGTCAAAAGCAAGGCAAATAAGGCATTCAAAATTAAAACTAAACAAAATTATCAAAGCTAAAGATTTGGTTTGTGTATTATGATAAGAAACGGAATCGTTAAAACCTGTTACATTTGAAAAGATAGGAAGAAATCTTAAGCTGAAACAATTATAATTATTTCGGTTGCAAACCTTGTTCAGAAAAACAGCCTGAAAAATCAGAACTGCTGTGAAATTTTGCAATGAAAGAGGACCACAAAGAAGAAGAAATTAAATAATTACCTACATCAAATCTCAATAAATAAAAAGATAGTTTGAGAACACACCACAAACATAACAATCTGTTGCGTCGACATCACTCGGAGTTGTTTGGGATGTCAACGAATCGTTGGCAAAAGATACCGTTTGCTTGCTCGACGTGCGGATTTTTCCCGTTCCGATGACATCTTTTTTTTATTGCTTCACTTATTGCCTGTTTTCGCGTAGCTTGGCTTAACTGTGAACATAATCAAATTGGAAGTTTAGATGTCAGACTACATCCGTATCTTTACCATATTGCTGTGCTTTTGTAACAATGTCATTTTATCTATTTACTTCATTAAAATTTGTGCTAACACAGATCTATTTTACTCATGTATTGTTAAGAACTTGCTAGAATGAAAGCTTAGTATTAAATTATTTAAGCCAATTATTATAACAGCCTTTTAATTGCTTATTTACAGTAGCAAACCCAATATGTAACAACAGTCAACGAAATTTTTTAAAAAGTGTAACATTCAATTTCCTTAATCATCCGCGACATTACAATCTGCCCTGTAAAATAACAATTTCACAAAACTTTAAGGATCGCCTGCATGAAATTAGGGTAGTTATGGTAAGTGAGCTTAAACTTTCTAAGATTCCTTAAGGTTAATTAGGTCGCATTAATATTATAAAAAAGTCAATTAGGTTAATTAGGTCGCATCAATGTGAAAAAAATCAACGCAGTTTACAAAGTACCGAGAGATTATAATCTCACTAGGTGAAATAAAAATATTACGGGTTTGACAATGTTACGGTGACTTAGCTACTGTTTAATTGTTTGACGTTGCCATGATAGAACCATAGTATAAAAAGGGGAAGTAGGTTATCTTCATACAAACGCGCCGCCGGCGCCGCGTGCGGCTTGTATTGTGCGCCATAGTATCTATGCGTCGTCGCACGCACACTCGAACTTTGTACGGTAAAAACTAGCCAAGTCAAATGATGAAGTTAAATAGGTTATTAGTTGTTTGCTTTGTGTAAATAATTCTATTAAACAAAATGAAAAAGTCATATTTTAAAATAAGCATTATTCTATTAGGGAAAAATAATGATTGAGTTTGAAATCCATCTAAGAATTTCATGTCTTTGTAAATAAATTTCTGGACTGCCTACAGAACTTGGCACACATTTAGATCTCAATTCTTTTTTTGGGAAAGTCGACGGTTGAACTTGGCTCCCATTTTCACATTTATGTTTTTGGTGGGATAGAACCTTTCTCAACCCATCTGTCAAGCACGGTGAGTATGATGACCATCCCCTCACATCATTGGGGTGTCCCTTATCATCAACGGTGGGTAGTCTACACTACACCAGACCTTTTATAAATGAATGAACATACCATAGTTTATCAACGTGCCATCAACGAACATTGACTAATTAATGTTAGAAAAATATGTGTCAATAATACTTTATAAAAACATTTCTAAACAGTTCAGGAATTGACACGCACTGCCATCGTATACATTCTTTAGTATGCCGAAACTGTCTGCCATAGCCTACGGCAACTTTTTCAATTTTTTTACTGTCAGCGGAGATGAAGTACTCTTATATACAACTTATAACTGAAGTGGGTACATTTAAAGAAAGAACTCGTTCTGAAATAAAATCTTCGTAACAATTTTGTCCTAAACATACAAATTTCTTGTACAAACTCGCCTAGCTTTAAGTGTTAAAACAGCAAGTAATCAAATTAATCAATGTTTACTGTAAAACTCCATCAAGCTAAATTCAATAAAAGTACTACAATTTTAATTGTGCTGGAATTTGTTGAACGAAGTCGGTTGAATCTGTCTAGAATTATCTGTAGAATATTATTATTATCATTATTTTTATTAAAGATGGGTTAACTCTTGACCTCAATCTTGACCAAGGTAATAGATGAGGTCGACGATGGAGCGAGTTAATCCAGAAAATTCCTATAAGCACTGGTACTCCTACGCACCGACGGAACTCAGCAAGCGGATTGGCGTCGGACTTCGGTATGAGGGTGGTCGCGAACCAGACGTCCCTTTACAAAGCCTACCACACCACATGAGACCATAGGCTGCCACCTCAGATTCAGAACAAATTGAGGCGTCGTTGCCTGGGGTGGATTAATAGGAGGCAGGGCTCATTTGTGTATCCGTAGTCGCCTCTTACGACATTCATGGAAAGAAATGGGGTAATGTTAGTCTCAACCGATCACCACACGGCACAATTATGACCTGATATAAACGTAAGATTGTCACTTGTATTGTATAAACTTGCTAAGTATCGGTGGCGTTAGAATTGCCTCTCTATCAAACCATTTACTATCAGAATTTAGCTGAAGCAAACCAGAGGGGCCATCAAGTTGGTCCATTGTAGTTTAATATATATTTTTTTGTATGAAACTACTTTTTAGTATTTTGTGAAAATGTGCAGCATTCTGGTTAAGTAATATATTTAAATTTCAAAGCTCCAGTTCACATTATTTTCTTATGGAATTTTTAATTTTAAGTAAATTGTTTACAAAATGTTTACAAAGCGTTACAGTGCGACAAAAATCTTGAACACCCGTTGTTCAAGATTTGTATCGCACGCGCCGTATCAAGCGCGGGACGGGTTAATTGTAAACTGTAAACCTGGAAAGCTAAACAACATTTGAAACAAATTGACAAGATTTCGGGTTTAAAGATTGATGCTGACAAAAAAAAATACAGAGCAAAAATCTGTAGCAATCTATGTTTGGACTTCGTCAGAGTATCGACTACACTTCAATTTCCTGGCAACAAGAGTACGGTCAACCTCTTGGGGAAGAGCAATCGAGCCATCAATGAATAGCAAATAATATTGCCAGAATACGAGTCCCGAGAGACCTTTGCGTGCTAACATTCTGCACACAATATAATAACAATGAAGGTTCTATAAAGGTTTTACCGTAAATTGACAAGCTACAATATTTATTATTTAGTAATAGGTGTGCTCAATTTTTTGACTCATAATATTCAATAAAGAAAACAAAAAACTCATTTTTTTGTTAAAACAATATTAATTTAGATATACAAATTAGCAAGTTAAAAATACAAATAATAATAAAACATTATGAAAATTCAAAGTTCAAAAGAGTTACACATCGTCTAATTCATCTGTAACTATCGATAAATTCTTAACTTTAACTTCAATTTCACTCAAAAAACATCCAATAAAACACACTTAATATAAATTTTATATAAGAGCAAAAGCGAAATTAAAGGTAAACTAAGAACGCGAAGCTCGTATTTTGTCGAAAGTCAGACATTCGAGACCGTGCAATCAAATTATATGTGATGAAAAGGTCAATCGAAATGTCGAATACAATACCCACACATCTCCATTTGCTGATAAAATTATACGAACTCGTATTGAACGTCCAATATCGAACCAGACGATCGTTTTAAGATATGAAACCGATTCGTTTCATAGTATTTTCAACAGGAAAAACCTCAGAAACTTACTTTTTTGGTATATTTTTGATATTTTTCCTGAAAGCTATAGCCAAACATATCATCGATTGAATAGACGTATTTTACAGTGGTTTATAAAATTTCCAACACCTCAGGAAGCTTTTTCTGCGTTAGTTAAACCTTTTAACTTATAACAAAACAAGATTTTCTAAAACAATTTTTAATTCCCCATAGTAAAAACGATTACCTTCTCAAACACTTAGTATAGTACTTATTAGTGTAATGGTGTTTTAAAAAAATTATTTGTAATGGTGTCTTAAAGAAAATATATTTTTTGAAGTCGAAATGAGTCTATTCTAGAATATTTAATTGAATTTTTTTTTTGATCAACTTTTTTTGGTTGACTTGGTATGCCGCCGTGTCCTCAGATTCTCATCTACAATTTTTTTAAAGACTTGAAATAGAATGCATGTGGTTTGACAAGCTAATTATTTTATTTTATTTTTTGCCACAGATTTCAGGAAATCACATATTATATTTTTTATACCAAAAAAATAAGTCTTTACAAAAGCTATAATAAAATTATTGAGCGTACCTTTTTCCTAATTTCCTCGGCTTATGACAACCCGATACTTTTCCTTCCACCCCATATTCCGACACGCTTCCTATCGCGTCACGTTCACTAAGCCAATAATACTTTATTTTATTTCCCCGATATATTTACACCGCTAATGGAACGAGGTACAGGCCTCAGAAATCCTTTTTACGTCTGAGAGGAATTGTGTCAAGATAGATGCAATCTCTTATGATTGCAGTAATAAATTGTTATAATTGAATAGCTTTTTGATTTGGTTATCACTTGATGAGTGACTGGTTACACGTTAGCATTAGGGTGAGCAAGAATTTCTGCACGTGACTTCATTTTTTGGGAAAATAGTTAATTAACGAGAGCTATTTCCTTAGAGAAAATCACGAAAGTGATAAAACGTCGATGAGTAACCAAAAAGCTTTCTTTTTGTTAAGGTTTGTTTTCAGCATCGGATTGTACAGGGGTAAGCTCATCAGGTTCTCACAATGTCATTGCAAAATCTTATCGTGATAATACAGAGCACACGAATGTGGAAACCTGATGTGCGGGCGGGCGTCTGTATTTACAAATGTTAAAGTTAAAAGTTACAAAAAAGGTACCAGGACCATGACACTGTCTTGTTGAACCAACAATCTTGTGGATCCGCCTCAGTCTGCATACTCAGGCATCAATGCGGTAATCCCTCGATTTATGCTTCTTTGAGTGATCCGAGAAGTAGGCGACATACGAGAGAAAATATATAAAAATGCAGCATTTATTCATGGATGGCGGCGGGAAAGGCATACTATTTAACGGTCAGGTACCTACGTACTACATATTCTATTTATTCATAACTAGCTTTCCGCCCGCGGCTCCGCCCGCGTGGTGTACAGGTTATATCGTGCCCAACTGTGGGCTTTTTCCAGGCTCTAATCTATATCTGTACCAAATTTCATCAAAATCTGTTCAGTAGTTTAGGCGTGAGAGACAGACAGACAGACAGAGTTACTTTTGCATTTATAATATTAGTAAGGATAGTATTAGAAATCCTAAAATAATTTACTTTTGTTGGGAAATCCAATTATTAAAACTTAGTTTCGGTTACTCAATATTTAGATTTAGTTTTCGATAACCGCATTGCCGGTTGAAAATCCTGCAACAAGCAACACCCCTGGTCTGTTAGCTACATCGAGACCTACTTATAGACTAACTGTGTCGATCCAGCCTGGAACTGACCTAGATCTATATTCTTGTGTGGCTACCCATAGCTTGTTTTCGCAGAGTATACCAACATTTCCAGTTACTAAACTTTGTTTGTTTGAAGTGCACTCAAAGTTTCGTTGACCGAAAATCATTGGCCGGTTTTTCAAAGAGTGGAAAGTAACCGTTTGAAGTATCTTGTTTACGATTTCGTATTACTGCACTGCGTTTTTTGACGGATAGCTTACTAAAGTTCTAGAGGTTTCATTATTAAAAGGTATGTATCTGACTGAAAGCCTTTATTCAATGGCGCTTCGAATTTACGAATGGCCTTCGTGCCGCCATTTTACGAAGGTGTGTAATTTTATAAATATTCAAAAGTTAGTGGCCTCGAGGGGATGAAAAATTGCCTGTGAGGATAAAAAAAATTGAAATAGTCTGCTCTTAAATTACTTTAAGATAGGGTAAAACAGTGTTATACTTGTTGAAACTATGTAAAATTAAATGTTACCTTTGGCTAACTTAACTCACAGGGGAGGCAGAGCAATATGTGGTTCTAAAACCATTCACTGGGATTCAGAAAAGTTATACTTTTACAATATACCAGCAACGAATTCATCAAGCAGTCGACAAGTTTAATATAATCATAATTGCAGATTTGTTACAATGTATTTCATGCAAACATTATAATACATACATGAATTTTAATTAGGTCAAACATAAAGTAGCGCAAATAATGAGATGCCCTACGCAAAAATTTATTAATTGACACATTGCGTAAATTCTTTAGAAATTATATGGATGAAATATAACAGTACACATGAATGATAATGAGAAAATTACTACCAAAAGAAAATGCTAAAAGCTTGGGGTTTTTTTTTCAACCGACCATGGCCGTAGCTAAGGGGGGGGGGGGCATTGTGGGGCAATGCCCTACCTTGAAATCACAATGCCCTACCTTAAAAATACCAGAAACTAAGATAAACTATTATAATTAAATTGTTTGTTCATGGTTATACCCAACAATTAATTATTACCTCACTCTCACTGAGACGTGGATCTCTACATCCAAATCTGGAAGTTCAACCATCTTGTTTGCTTATCCTTCATCATTGAGGATTAATATATTAGATTATGATACATTTTTTACTTCCGCCCTACCTGTAACTAATTCTGCCCTACCTCGAATTCGACTCTCGCTACAGCCCTGCAACCGACTGACAAGTATTTTTATTATTATTTTACAGGCAGATCTTGACGCTATGTCACAATCAAGTAGTATTTTCATAAATAAAAAAAATACATAAACCAATAAGCCGGTAGTGGTTAAGAAAAAACTTTTAGTTAAACAAAGCTCTTTGTTCACATTTCAGGCTAAAATAAACATGAAGGGATTTCGACCACATCTTTTTATTTCCTGAATAAAAAGGCCACGACAAAATGGGGATCTGAATTTTTCACGTAAATCTTTTGCTGAAAAGAGGAGATAGAATTTCCTTGATAATACCTATTCAGAGGTCTTATTCGATATGAAACCGGTCTGACCACTAATGTTGATCTTTGAGAATCGAGGTATCTTTTTTATTCGTTTTTGTGGGTTGGGCTAATTTTTTTTTTTTATAATAAAATTATTAGCATCCACAGACTTGATGTCCGTGCCCTTGTCTGTAAAAAAATCTTTATTTAACTGTAAGTTATGGAACAATACAATGAATTCTGAAGCCTGTGGTAGTAAAAAACTGTGCTACAGACTTCAGAAACTTCCCAACTAATGTTATACAGATTAATAATTTACGAAAAATATAAACTAATTATACTAAATAAACTAAGGGTTAGACGTGCGTGTGTGCGTGTGTGTATGTGTGTGTGTGTGCGTATGTGTGTGCGTGTGAGTGTGGGTTTGTGTATATGTGTTTGTGAGACCAATCAATACAGGACTTAAAGATTAGTACATGTAAATTTTATTGTGTAAGTATTATAGTATCCTACTTAAAAGTTTTTCAATTTCTTCATAGTCATACCCTTTGAGTAGATTGAGTAATTCACATTTGAATTTATTATTGCTGAGTTGTTTTGTCCTATTTATATCTGCATGAATTTTATTATAGATCATCGGAACACCATATTCATAGCTTCTGTTTGCAAAAACTGTGTTAAAGAAAGGCACTGGAACTCTAGTCACACGTTTAGCACATGGGGGTAAAAGAGGAACAACAAGACGATGGTACCTGCACAAGCTTTTAAATATAAATAATTTTCGAACGGTTAATACTTTGCATAAGGAATACAATTCAGTTGTGGGATGACGGTAGGGAAATCGGTGTAACACCTTAAGGATGGCACGCTGGGCGCGTTCGACTTCAATAAGGTACGTTTTTGCAGCGCAACCCCAAACACTGATACAGTAAGAGATTATGCTTTCACAAAGTGACTTATATGTAAGAGCGACAATATCCAGGGGTGCCACATCCCGCAAATTTTTAAACACATATATCAACTTTCTTGCTCTAGCTGCCACCCCAGCCATCTGGAGACTCCAATTAAGGTTTTCGTCCAGAATAACACCTAAATATTTAATACTGCGCATTCGAAACAAGTAGGTGCAAATACATGGGATCGAAACCCGAATACTTCTGTCTAGATTAAGTGTTTTATTGTTAATACTTGCTTTTTCTTTTAAAAATATTTTACTATACTTTTCATAGTAGTTTACAGTAGGTAGATAAATAGCTATAATAAAGATATATATTTATATATTACATAATGTATTTTTCTAAACCAGTGACGGTTCCCCGCTGTTGCATCCAGACCTCAAAGCATCCATGACGGCTCTGTCTCGACTTTTGATCGCCATTCTGAGGTTGTAATTGACCACTTTTTCCCTGCCAGCCGCCTCTGCTTCTTTGATGAATCTGCCTATCGCATCGTTACCATCATCCGCATAATATTTACACCTGGCGGTATGGCGCGATATGGCAACCACAGCATGAGGGATACTGTCGTGTAGCTCCTGCCTGGTCGTTGTTGTGCGAACAATCACCACCTTTTTGTACGTCAATCCCTGAGCCTCGTGTATGGTGAGGATGCATGACCCGGTACCCGATCCGTATCCCTCGTTTTGTAGGGATCTCTTTTCTACCTGTGTATGCACAAGGTACAGGGTTTCGGACTGGGTTCGATCGATTTGAGCATCCGTATACCTTTCAAGTTTTAAGGAGTGCGTACAAAGTTTCGATGAGTAAATGCCACTGTAGACTTCTCTAAGGGAAAATGCTACGTCGAGAGGGTTTCTATGGGTGCACAGAAGCTCCTGCGTAATGTTACAAATTAGATCAGGCCGGCTATATTTTAAAGGGAAAAGATTGTGTCGGTCAATATAGGGTAGTTGGTTTCTATCACCGATCAGCAACAACTCGTTAGCCTTGACAATTTGGGCAGCCATAATAACAGCTCCAAAGTGGTTCATGAGTGCTTCGTCCACCATGAGTCTCCTGTATCCGTCCTTGCTCGGTTCTCTAAAACCATTAACTAGAACGGATGCAAGAGTTCGCACCTTGGTTCTGGCGACAGCTCCTATATGGCTCACAAGTTTGTCTCTAAGGTCTTTTGCCGCTTCGGTTGTAGTTGTGACTACCAAGTCTTGTTCAGCCTCAAAACGGTTTACCACCCAGGTTGTTTTACCGCATCCAGGAACTCCATTAATCCATGATATGTTTGGCACCTCCCAGGACTCGAAGGCTATGTCACCGGAAGAAACTTTAGATATCGTGTCAGACATTTTAAGGATCCTATCGTCTAGCATGACCTTCGTGCATCGGGCTGTGACGACTATAGGATCTTCTGACGGGGTTTCGAACGTTATTAATCCTGATTTCCGAGTCTTTTCATCGTCCAGAGTGACAAAGCCGCTGGTTTTGCTATATGCGGCCATATGCCGACTTATTTCTGAGCCTTTAAGAACCTGGGAGGTGTCGTTGTTGTATACGGTTGCATCTGCTTCCTCGAGTCTTACCTTTAGCAGTCCTTCATTTTCAAGATGGAACGAGTGCAAGATGTTCTCGCAGGTCCTAAGATTGACCTCTCTGGTCGCTTTAATGACTGCTATGAACTCAAGGAATGCATTCACCATATGGTCGCGGGGAGACACTGCTTGTCTGAGGGTAGGCGGATCGACTTGCCCCATATCGGCTTTTGTTCTAGTAGATGGTGGGTTTGATGGCTGTCTTTTTGGAGGGCTTCTCATGAAAAACTCAACTGCTGCTGCTTGTTTTTCTACTGAGGTCATTGTGTCAGTCTTTCTTCTGAGGGCGCCGGGTATTTTGGTAGCTGCAGCATTAATTGCGTTAAATATTGTGCTTATCAAGGTTTTTCCCTTGGTGTTCTCATCTTTTCGCTTCTGCTGCGTCGTTTGATTGGCTTGTGCTATCTTTCGTTGTAACTTCTCAGATCCGCTAAGTGTTCCCACAATGGAGTGACCCGGACTGTCAGTGTGACCGATGCATGTCTCGGTGTTTGGTGTGTGTGGTAAGAGGAAGTTCCTATCTTCATACACTACCACCTCATGTACTTCTGAGGCTTTTATACAACCATTGTAGTCCGAGACTGCTCCTTTGGCAAGTCCAACCACCATTGCGTCTACACTAATCTTGCGGGATGTTACCGTGTTGTCACTCTCTAGATTTGCGAGCACTGAGCATGCTTGAGCGAATTGAGTTTCTTCTGCACTCCCTTCAAATAGCGCTACTGTTTTATTGCGAGACCGCACAAGTCGACAGCGGTAGTTTGCTACTTTGATTTCTGATAACGCATTAAATGTCTTGCGTTTCATGCTCGTTCTGAAAGTGCTGCCATTCAATAGAGCTGCGAGGCCTGGTGATATTGTTATGTTTCCTCGATTTGAGACGCTACAGAAGCCTATTCCGAGCCTCTCTGTGTTACTGTCCATGAATAATGCCACTCCACGAGTCCTCAGTCCGGGTTCGCCGTGCTCTCCGTACATCAATAATTGGTCTATTGTGTTACACTGGCGGGTGGTCATTTCCTCTGATTGTTTATGACTCGTTTGTGTGACTTGGACGTTTGTGCAGGATGTTTGAGATGGGGGCTACCTTGGTGCTGCTGTAGTTAACGTACTGTTACGTTTGGTGGCGATGCGAAATATAGCCTCCGTGTACGCGAGGAAATAGTGCCTTTTTTGGGAATCAGTTATGACGTTTTGTTATACTGATTTGCTTAATTTGGTGTCCATGAGAATTTCCACGTCCATCCTTGCAGCTGCGAAGCGGGGACAGTCCAGTATTATGTTCCACACAGACTCACTGACGTTTGGATCACACTCACATCCGGGACTGTCTTTTAACTTGAACCGGTGTAGGTACTCCGCTATCCCTCCGTGACCTGTCATGGCCTGCACTTGTAAGGGTGTCAGTTTCGCAGACCTTACCAAACTGTACGCCTCGGAGACATACGGCAGGAAAGTTTTCGTGACTGAACCTGTGCTAAAGGTGTCATATCTATCCTGCCATTTGCGGACAGATTCCTCTCGGATCTTTTTTTTAATGTATGACAGGGGGACTTTGTCGTAGTCTGGGGCAGTAACTGATTTCTGAGCGCCTGTTTTGGCAAGTTCGTCAGCCCGTTCGTTTCCGGCTGTTCCGATGTGAGCTCTCAACCAGAAAAGCCTGACCTCTCTTCCCTCAGCTCTGATCTCTTTTATATTATCCTTAATGGATTTAACAAGGGGATGGCTCAACTTGGGATTTTTGAGCAGGTCAAGTGAGGATCTCGAGTCACTGAGTATGTTAACAGTTGGGTCCCTGTTGATTTTAGCCATCTCCACTGCTTTACAAAGGGCATAGAGTTCAGATTGGAAGACCGTGCATAAGGGGTGAAGGTTGAAAGTCGAGTACTTAGTCTCTTCACCGTCCTCCCACCAGGTTAAAGCAGCTCCCACCTTGTCCTTCATCTTACTACCATCCGTGTATATCTGGGGTCCGGTAATTTGGTAGCTGGTCAAGGTGTCATGGTCTGTCTTTTCAAGGAGTTCATACTCGGTTGCTATGAGTTGTGATGGGTGGGGTAAGTCTGTATGGCTTACTATGCGTTCTAGCTCTAGTCCCGGTGGGAGGTAGTCTAGAGATATACCCTTTTTCATCCTATATAGGGCAGCGGCTTCCTGTATCCTCAGATCCAACGGAAGGAGCCCTGACAAGACAAGTGCCGACGTGAGCGAGACCGTGCGGTACGCCTTGCAAATTTTTTGGGCAAAACCCCTCTGGAGCGCATTCAGCTGATTCGTGATCATCTGAAGGTCTGTGGCTGAAGACCAGGCACTTGCGGCGTACATCACAATAGGCTCAATAACAGCGACATAAATGGTCCTTATGATCTCTCCGTTGAGTCCCCAACTCACCTTTGCGGTACGTGCTAACTGTTTATAAATATCCGCAGCTTTTTTGCAAATCGCCGTTACGTGTGACTTGAAGGTAAAGTTATGGTCTATAATTAGGCCTAGGAGTTTAATTTCTTTAACTATGTCTAGCTTTCTTCCTGACATGTAGAGCTCTGGGTTCTTGAATTTTATCTTTCTTGTTGTAAGCATCACATTGGTTTTATGTGGAGCAAAGTTAAGCTTATTTCGAGCCCCCCATTGTACTACAGTTTCCAAAGCAGTGTTAGCTGATTGCTCCAAGGTATTGACCTGGTGACCCGAGAAGACCAAGACCACGTCGTCGGCATAAGCTTGGCAGTATACCCCTTCAACGGATATCGTTTGCAACAGAGAGTCGAGGATGACGTTCCAGAAGGTTGGTCCTCCAATAGAGCCTCGTACACAGCCCTTTGTAGTATTCTTCTCGAATGCTGCTCTGGCATAGTTTGCTTTGATTTTACGGTCACTGAGGTACGAGCTCACCATGGCATATAAATTTCTTGGACACCTTTTTGCCACCAGTTGTTGTTTAAGGGCTGGCCACCACGCGTTGTCGAAAGCGCCCTCTATGTCAAGTGACACTACGAGAACGATTTTTTTAAGGTTTACTTCCGCTTTGACATGATTAATAAGATGGTAAAGAGCGTCTTCGGTGCTACGTTGCGGTAGAAATCCGTACTGTTGAACATTGAGGGTTGGTAATAGGTGCCAGTGGAGACGGCCTACCATTAGCTTCTCTATGATCTTTCCCAAAACTGACAGGAGGCTGATGGGTCTGTAAGACTTTGGTTGTGTGTAGTCTTCCTTCCCTGGTTTACGAATGATGACCACGTGCGCTATCTTCCATGGCTTGGGAAAGTATGCCAGCGACATGCATTTGTTTGCCAGTGCCATAAATACCTTCCGCTCACTTAGAATCGCTTCTGTACAGATATAAGCTGTTAATCCATCGGGCCCAGGGGCTTTTTTGGGATTCAGTGATTTCAACACTAAGTCCAGCTCAGCTATTGTGAATGGAGGGTCATCATCAGACAGATCGAGAATCTCCTTCGGCTGATTACCTTCTGCGAATTGTCGGATAGGGATATGGACTGGCAAATCGGTTTCTACAGAGTCATCCGGATAAAAAGTTTTGGGCTAGAAGTTCTGCAGATTGTTCTGGGCTTAGAGTTTTACCGTGCGCGTTTCTAAGTAGCATATCTTCTTGCCTTTTACCTGTTCTCCTGATGACTCTGTAGACACTGTCCCACATACTTTCCCCATCCTGTTTGGAACAGAACTCTTTCCAACTCTCTGTTTGCTGTAATTCCGCTGCAGATTTATATTCTCGCTAAAATTGGGCTAAAATTGACATACCTACTTTGCATACATATTTTAATATATTACTTGAAGCAGAAGGCCACAATTGACAAGTGTTTTAAATCACCAATAGATAAGCCGTCAGAAATCTTTTCTAAACTCTTTACTGACTTTTACAAATGCTGGTAAAACGCTCATTGAAGACGTCACATTTTATTTTATTTTTTTATTATAAGATGGCTTAACTCTTATAAATAAAAAAATAAAAAAAATAAAATAATCTTTATTTCTCAAACAGCTTATACATTAATTCCTAGTCTAAGGAAAACTCACCATTAAGCAAATTAAAGTTTTACTTGTGTTGGGAGGTTCCAGTAAATGAAGTACATAACAAAATAGTGTAAATGTGATGGCTCGGAGAAACAGTTGAGATAGATTCAAGATTCAAAACAACCAAACAACATAGGCAAACAACTTAAATTAATATAATAGAACTTAATTTTATGGTGTGTGTGTGTGTGTGTGTGTGTGTGTGTGTGTGTGTAATGATGTGTTGTGTAGTATTTGTGTGGATGTGCGTGGGTGTATGAATTTATTATTTATTATATACATACATATACATACTCGTACATATATATATATATATATACATACATATACACATCATTCCATAAGATTAGATTATAAAGTCCCGGTAAGTAATGTTAAGTAATATACTTTAGAATATTTTCAGTATCAACATAGTCCCTAGTTTTTAGCCACTCCGTGATTTTCGACTTACAGTCGTAGTTATTTAAACTGTAGATGTTAAGTATGCCATTTAGTTGATTATAAAAGTGTTTTGACTGTGTATTAAATTGACGTTGTGCAAATACAGACCTACACAGACCTATATTAACTATATGGTCCTGTCTTCTCTTATTAGTTAGTGTATGGTCATACTGTAAAGTTTTATGCAGTTTTAATGTTGCCAATAAAATGAATATTTGTCGTATCGTTAACACATCAGCAATTTTATAAAGATCCGCTGTTGGAAATCTGTAAGGTTTAAAATACATCACCTTCAAGAGAGAACGCTGTCCTCCTTCCACTTCCAAAAATTTTGTTTTTGTAGCACCTCCCCAGATCGTGATACAATAACATATAACTGATTGTGCCAGTGTGATATAAATTCTATTTAAAAGTTTAGGTGGGGCAATATGACGTAATGGCTTGAATACCCAGATCATCTTTGACTTTTATTGACCATAAAAGTCAAAGATGAGGTCGACGATGGAGCGAGTTAACCCAGAAAATGCCTATAAAGGCACTGGTACTCCTACGCACCGACGGAACACAGCAAGCTGTTTGGCGTCGGACTTCGGTAGGAGGGTGGTCGCGAACCAGACGGCCCTTTACAGAGCCTACCACACCGCATGAGACCATAGGACGACAGCTCAGATTCAGAAAAAAATGAAGTGTCGTTGCCTGGGATGGATTACTAGAAGGCAGGTCTCATTTGTGTTTCCTTAGTCGCCTCTTACGACACCCACGGAAAGAAATGGGGTGGTGTTATTCTCAACCGATCACCACACGATCTAACGAAAGGAATTTTACCGTATAAATAAAGGTTATCAGAATTAGGAAAAAGGACTGACAAACAATTTTTAATTTTTTAAAATCCCAACACAACTTTGGTGGTATGGTTCAGTCCCACCCTACCCCCAAGGGTATGGTCAGGAGTATGGTGGGTCCGTCACGTGTGAAAATTTAACAAGAATTTGAACAAGAATTTTATTCGTAGTAGAAAGTATATCAATATTTTAGAATGCAAAGTTAAAATAAAGAACCGCAAAAAAGGTGTGAACAGTTCTGGCGTGACTTTGTAGGAGATACTTTTCCAAACGTAGAGGACAGTTCTCACAAGACAAAGTTTTCACAAGCTGTTTATCTCAAGTGCGGCTTAGGAAGCGCGGAAGTGTCTACTGAGTAAAACTTAAACGGGATTTCTCTTGTTGGGTTTACTGTAAACTTAAATTGAGGAATTGACTACGGTTAAATAAGTACACTTTATAAAAAAATTCTTACCTTCTTATAATAGCATTAAAAAGTGCATTTGTTTGTTTAAACTTATTCATATCTGCCTCCTAAAAAAGGATCTTTTTTGTGAGTTTGATTTCTAAAATCACCTATACTATGTAAGTTAAGTTACTAAATTTTGAAGTACATACATGGGTAGAAATTATACACTTGCCCGTGTGTTTTCAGTAGGTATAACTACTACTAATAGCTGCACTATATTTCTCAACAGAAATTTTATGATCTCCCTGGAGAGTCGTTTTCATTTTTCCTTTTCATTTCTCACTCAGGTAAATATAGACTAAGCTGAGTCCAACTTTTAAGTACATAGAGCTGAATTCAATGCAGAGCATTGTCCAACTTAGTCGGTATATTTCCAGTAGATATGAACAGATGAGGTTGGGCAGAACGTCCATATTTAATGTTTTAAGTGCTTTTTGGTGTACCACGTCAAGCCCTCAGTAAATTGAAAATCTTTAATAATAGCACTCTAGATTCGGAAGCGTATTACTCTATGTTTGTTGTGACGAGACATCAATTCAGTTTCAAGTGACTTTTGTACCCACTTTTAAAATAGACTTCTCAATTACAAGAGAATGAGTTTGAGTTCTCAGCTTTGGTTTTGCGGAAATCAAATAAAACATATTAAATGAGTTTTTCAAAATGTATTAACTGTTCTTAATTAATGAAGAGTACTGTTTATGTTATTATTATTACAATACAGTTTTAAATGTTTAAATTCACGTTATTAAAAAATACTTTCAAGCGTTATATGTCTATAACATGTAGAAAAACGTTATTACTAAAATCCTATAAGGCTATAGCAGCAGTTTGCAACAACTATTATCAAAACTCTAAATTCAAAGTTTGCAATAAAGTTTGTTCATTCAAATGAAGACTTAAAGTACCATTGCAAATATTTTAGAAGCATAATGCATTGGACAGATCGGACGCAAACGATAAAGTTGGTAGTTGGGCCTGGCTTTAACGCCGCAGCTTAGGCGGCCTTTACGACCTGAGATCTCACTCCATTAGCAAACCTAATTAATTACCTAATATTTCATAAACTTCCGCTTATAACACGGAGCGCGACCAAAATTGAAATATCTTGAAAAATAAAAATAATTCATATTTAGAATTAATGTCAACTCATTTTTTTAATAATTTTGTGTCACTTTCTGAGGGGCTCTAATCTTGGTCATTTTAATCTTATTATTTCTACATCCTCTTTCACAAAGCTCAGTCAAGTGTATAATTATGACACGATTACTTTTAGTCGGTAACAGAGTAACAAATACAGCTGCTTTGGTCGAGTGGTACTAACGCTGCCTCTTTTCAGTCGGATCAAATATTTATGTAAAATGCAGATGTTTGTTCTCGGGTCATGGTTGTTCGCGTCTGTCTTTGTGTATGTTCCAAGGGAACCATGACACAAGGGAAAACCTTAGTGTGGGCCTCTGTGTTTTTAGTGTTTATTTATTACTACCTTTCCGGCAGGGACTTCGTTCCCGTGATAATTTGGATAAATTATGTAGCCTATTAGTATTAGGATTATTTATATGTATATTTTTGATTCAATTGGATTCTAATAAGAAAACACTGTAATTATTTAACATCGATTGATTTGTACTAATTGCATTAGATACCTATAATAGGCTGTGAAACATCCTTATTACTAAAAAATATGTAGTTGTACGAGTCTTCGACAAATTAAAAAAATACCTAGCTAAAGATTTTTCATAAAATGGAATGATTTACCTTCTCTCTGATATTTCATGTTATTGCATATTGTTACTTCAATCCTACAAAATGCATTATTATATTGCTTTCTGAAGTATTATTGGATTTCATAAGCATTATTAACTGGAAAGCGAATACAACCGTAGTTTTATTCGAATAAATTCTAGAATGGGACTCTCCCTCAATATACCGTAATATCTACGTCATTGGGTTCAGCTACCATGTATTTTGATATCTTGAAGGGTTCAGACGACAATGTAGAGTGTTCAGGGAAATCTGAATGAAAAGCTGGGCATCCTCAACAGAGTTAAGCGCTACTTTACGCCCGATCAACTCCTTTCCCTTTATAAGGCACAGGTCCGATCGTGCATGGAGTATTGCAGCCACCTCTGGGATGGTTCGGCCAGGTACCAACTAGCCACACTGGACTCGGTGGACCGCAGAGCCAGGAGACTCATCGGTAACAGGAAGCCAGTAAAACATAAGCTCCAAAGCTAGGCATAGATGAGCTAGGGCATAGACGCAAACTAGCTTGCCTATGTATTTTTATAAGATGTACTTCGGGGAGTGTGCTCAGGAGCTGCATGAGCTCATTCCGCCTGCCCCATTCTTCTATCGGACGTCCAGACGCACCGCGGGGTATCATCTCTATCTTGTTGATATCCCACGGATTCGCACTGAGCGCTTTTCATCATCTTTCGTATTGCGCACTGCTAGGGAATGGAATTCCCTGCCTGCGTCTGTATTTCCGAGTTCATACAACCCGAATCTCTTTAAAGTTCAAGTGAATAGGCTTTTTCTGGGTGAGCTTGCTACATCCTCGACCGCATCTTTGCCCTTGGGCTAGATTGTAGTCAAGAGCAAACCCTTCAATAATAATAAAAAAAAACAATCTATCCAATGTGAACCATTTGTTTTAAAATCAAATGGTTCACATTGGATAGTCTTTAAAAACAATTTTGGTTAATTTGTGTGGTCCTAATATGACTTTTTCAGTCATCGTTATCAAATCAGCCGCCATCACTATCAAATCAATCCACCACTCGACATTGACCGGTTCTGTACCACCCGCATCCAGTGACCCTCGCCTTTTCCATTCATCCTCATCAGCCCATATATAAACGTCCCTACTAAGTGATACGGGCGTCCCTTTAAATTAAAGCAATGAAGACAACCTTTCCAGCACTTTACAAAAAAACTCAGAGAATATGTTAACAGCAGACGATGATGATTTAGTTACGAGCATAATTAAATGATTCAATTTCACAGCAGTCGTTTTAATCTTCCACGTGCGGTGAAACCGGATCCAATTTCAATAATGTACGGTAGAATTTATGCCTTTCTATCAGGTTCCCCTATGCCCTACGGGGATTTTAAGTAGATCTCTACTCAATTTCCTCTGAGGCCAGTGTTACCAACTGTGAACAATTGTGTGCAATTTAAGTATGGATCTTATTGTGCTATTGTGTTGTATTGACCTTAAAATATGACATTCTTACATTCTCACTGACTGACTTCCGAAACATAATTACATAACTTTTAAATGATTAATGATGTTTAATAATTATAAAATGTTTGTTCGTTAATTTAAAGCTTACGACTTAATGTATCTCGGACTCAAGTTGTTATCCCAATGTTTCCAATCATTCTCGCATTACTACTGATGGATAAAAGCCTAATAACAAACGGAATTCAACAGAAAAGGAATTCCGAACAAATACTCCCATAACAGAGCTGTCCTACTCTTGAAATTTCTATACCGAGAGTGCTTTCCTTTGTGATTCATTCTAGATAGAAAATAAACTTTTAATTTTCATAGTTCCGTAAAACACAGGTCAACGCTTAGGATTATTACTCATGTTCGAAAATCTATGTCTAGCAGTTTTAATTTAATTAGTCTGTTATTTTTTTTTTTCAAATTACTGCCTAAAAATTACTAAGCTTAATAAAATTTAGTAATGACTAACGTTTATTGTACATCATCATATCAGCCTATTGCAGTCCACTGCTGAACATAGGCCTCCCCCAAGGTGCGCCACTTTGCACGATCCTCCGCTGTTTTCATCCAGCCACTACCCGCTATCTTCTTTAGGTCATCTGACCATCTGGCTGGGGGGCGTCCTACACTACGTTTGCCAAGACGTGGTCTCCATTCGAGAACCTGTCTACTCCAACGCTCGTCGGTTCTGCGACAGACATGGCCAGCCCACTGCCACTTCAGCTTGCTACACTTTTGGATAATATCCATCACTCTGGTTTTCTGTCGGATGACCTCGTTTCGGATTTATTGTACACACAGGAGATAAATTCCCTCTAAGTCGCGTACGAGACTTTGACTTGCAGTTATTTTATATTAAAAAAAAAACACCATTTTACTCCAGTGATTTTACTTTAATGTTATTGTTTTGTTTTTCGATGCGATTATGTTTTGTTATGTAGCTTTGGAAAAGTTGTTTCTCGATGATCAATATTATTGACTGGACTAAGCAAAGTTGCTATCAAACAATAACTTTTCGGAACTCAACTTGTTTTAACAATACAAAGTTTTTTAATAAATAGGCAGTTACACTCTCTGTCGTTTACATTTATAAAACATTCTGACCATTTGTACAGAATAGACAACGTCAAACTTTTTTGTTATTAGAATTTATGATAGATGAAAGTCATAATGCAAGCCTAATGTGCTCTTGACTGTACCTACTTATATCGACTTTGACTGGAACAAAACCTTGAACAGTCGAAAGGAGCTTACCTTCAAAGTTAGATAAGTAGCTACTTAATATTTCATAATAGGTTCTTCGAAAGCATACAAAAAATTTATATTTATTGTAATAAAACATATTAAACTGTTTCATAAAACGATTTAATTTTTTAAAATGTTTTACTTTGATTATGACTACTTTGGTATTCAATTAACAGTGGGTAATATAGTACTTAATAGTTAATATTAAGTTGACTTATTATTACATTATTATAATAAATTAATTTAAATGTAAACATAAATATAGTACTCATTAATATCAGTAAAGTGAATTTCAAAGACTTTGACTTGCAATCAATAATTTGAGTAAGAAATTCAATTCAAAATAATGTCTTTCTATAAAAACTTATTATATAAATCCGATAAGAATTTCACAAAGGATCATAAACTTCTGTTTAGTCAGGCTTTACGTCGATCAAGTTGAAAACAATGAACATAATATTAACTTTTATTACAAATTTGAATGAAGTCACGTTACTTTGTATCTTACTTATTGGAATACTTAGGAATACGAGTACTTAAGTAAAGGGGATCTCTTTAATACGCTTGTACGCTTGTAATTTAAATTTAAATTAATTAACGAGTTTTCAAGTCCCCTGACGCACCTAAAAAAATAAACGTTCTTTTGGGAGTGTTAAATTAAAATGTCTTTATTTTGATTGATGTTATTCCCAGAATTGTTAATCCATATTCGTAACAACATCGCAGAGATAAAAATAAATGTTGATGAAAGAGTTATTAATGATACCAACTTTGTAGAAAATGTTTTCTTTTTAATGTTTTTTTCTTTTATGGCCAATTTTTTAACTTAAAGTAAATCTATCAATAATTCAAATAATTTTTTTTACAACGTTCCTATCGTTGGATGGAGTGTGAAACAATGTGGCCTCTCTATACAACAGCATTATCAAAATTTTAAAATACTAATGAATTCATGTGTATGCCCTCTGAGGGGCCAAGTCGGGAAATGCGGTTTTGAGTTCATACACTTTCAACAGGTCTCTTAAAAGAAATGTAGGCGAAGGGAAATTTTTTTAGGTGTTATAGGTAGGACGCTACAACTCACTGAATGTGGTCCCTCACACGAGCACTGTGGGGTGTCATGTTACTGAATGTGAGCAATATGAACGATTATGATGAATGGCAATATTTTGCAGGTAATTTGTAAGGCTACATACATAAATAAAAGCTCTTGTTTATTAAGAAACACAAAGTAAATCCAATGAGTTTGTAGACCCTCAGTTCGCACGGTCTCAAAAATTAACTTTGATGCTACAAAATATTTCGTTAAGTTATATTTATGAGACATGTTTTAAGATTCAGCACATATTTTGTAGATTCTACCCTGTGAATATTAGGGCGTTAATTATCTGCCCTTAAAAATTACCAGCCTTTAATTGTGGTCCCTCACACCGCATGCTTCATAAACTTTGATTAAATGTAGACAATTATGAGCAGTCTTTAAAAAAATACACATACTACAAATTTTTCCCTTCACCTACATTTCTTTTAAGAGACCTGCTGAAAGTGTATGAACTCAAAACCACATATCCCGACTTGGTCCCTCAGAGGGCATACACATATATGAATTCATCTACAAAATTACCCATTACAGACTTATAATTTTTACAATACTGTTTACTCTTAGCTACTAGTTGAACACTAAGACCTGCCAAGAGCTAGTCTAGTCTGCCATTTAGACTTTTGCAGTGGCGCTAAGTTTTTTAATCGCAAGTTCCCTTTTTAGGGTTCCATGAGCCCAAATAGTTGGTTTTAGTATGTTTTTATTCTCCTTTTTTGTTTATAACCTTGTACTTTTTGTAGTGTGATAACCACTTTGATTAACTGTTCTACCTTTTCGTAGCTAAAGGTAAAACTTCCTTTTTCGTTTCCTCTACATTAATTATTTAGCCAGGCATGTAATCTGCCTCGTTTGATTTGCAACAAGGCCCATTACCTACCTACTAACTTTTAAACGGCTACTTCGAAACAAGTTAGTTTGAAACACCGCATCCCACGCGTTACCACTAAACGTCCTTTAGAGGTAATCCTTTTGAAAATTTACTCAACCCTTTAAGTTTACAAAAGGGCTGGAAACTTATTCAGCAACAATTTTTGTATCTACATTTTCATTTGATTAATTTTAAAATTTAAATTTAGCATTTTATTTTTCATCATTGCTTTCCACAGCCAGAAAGCACAGATTAAACCCTATCACAAAACACTCATGATAAAATTAAATTTTACCATAAATATGGTCATCCATTTGCTTTGGACCATGTCTGAAATTA
This sequence comes from Aproaerema taeniolella, assembly GCA_949987775.1. Classification (NCBI taxonomy): domain Eukaryota; kingdom Metazoa; phylum Arthropoda; class Insecta; order Lepidoptera; family Gelechiidae; genus Aproaerema; species Aproaerema taeniolella. Next base: position 8,686,681 of record OX465259.1, on the reverse strand, counting down.
TCTATCTCAAGAAGTCAGTTGAGAATAAATTCATTTAGCTTTTCATGTAGACTAGTTCATATAATTCGATGAAAACCAATTAAATAAATCTTTGGCGAAATACATTTACATTTCTCAAAAAAAAACGTACATTCTTTTCATTTCTTCAATTTTCTCAAAGTCAGCAGAAATTCAATCTCTCATTTTTCCATAGGCATTGTTTTAAGAGAGAACCTACGTATAACAAAAATAATTAATTAATTAAGGAACTGCGTTCCAAAACCAAACGAGGAAATCAAAGCTGCTACCCTTTAATGAAATTGAGTCGGATATGACTGTCAGCCGCATGTATCCGGACTCTGGTTAGAAGTCGTATAGATGCTACTGTACGTCGAATAGATTGAATGAATACGGGGGAGATCACAGGGGTCTTGACAATTTCAGACTTCAAACACGCGACGTTTGAGACATCATTTAATTTTTTTTTGTCGACTCAAATTTGAGAAATTTCAGTCGACAAAAAGAGTCGCTACGCTCGTGCTTTATTCTCTTAGTGAATCGTATGTTCAATAAGGATCAGAGCCACTTAATTGGTCACGTACATAGGGGTAAACTTTGTATATAGACTCAGGACAGGTGTTCTTTGTATGTAGATTCTGGCAAAGTATTCGTTTTTTATACTATTTTCTTATTGTAATAAAAAATCTGTCTCGTCAATAGAAAGGACTTGAAGCCTTCAACTACTGACAAGTATTTCTGCTTTTAAGTATTCATCAATTCAATTGTCCTTACCAGAGTAGATAAGACTGGTCACTATCTAATTAAGAGGATCAAACAAATTTTGTTGGGGACGCGTACCTAAAATTTTAACAAATATAGTCTGAGTACGACTATGACCACCAAAATGTTTGGTTGCGGCCATGCCTATTCTACAATACAATATACTTTATTGCACTCCAACACAAATAAGGTACAGTTACAAAATAGTTATGTCAGGGTACAAAGGGCGGCCCCATTGCTAAGAAGCAATATCTTAACGGCAACCTTTGGGTGTGGAGAAAAAGAAATAAATCATGTAGATGTGGGTGCAAATATAATACATGCATTACATAAAACAATTACACATATATATATATATATATATATATCTACCTAACAAACATGAATACATAATCTAAATATATAAAAGGAGAAACTGACTGACTGATTGACTGACTGACTGACTGACTGACATATCAACGCACAGCCTAAACGGCTAAACGTAGGCACTTGAAATTTGGAAGGGACGTAGCTTAGGTACCGTAGAGGTGCACTAAGAAAGGAATTCCCGAAATTCCCACGGGAACGGGAATTAGCGGGAAAATACTTTTATATGAAAAATCTAAACCGCTTAAGTTAGACGCTTGAAATTTGGCATGCAGGTACCTTAGTAAACTTAAAGCTTAGTTGCAACAGGATATTGCAAAATTCTCACGGGAACGGGAGTTAGCGGGAAAAAACATTTGTATGTAAAAATCTAAATCACGTAAGATAGATGTTTTCAATCTAGCATGCATGCATACCTTAGTAAATATAAAGTTTAGTTAGGGCTGTATTTTGAAAAGTTCCCATGAGAACGAGAGTTAGCGGGAAAAAAATGTTGTATGAAAAAATCTAAACTGCATAAGTTGATGTCATGAAATTTGACATGCATATACCTTAGTGAATGCAAAGTTAAAAATTCCCCTGGGAACGGGAAGCGAGTTAGAGCTTTGTCTTCAGTTCCAATGTAATACAGTATGGCCAAGTTTTGAAATAAAAAAACATGTTTAGAAATCAACGAAAATATGAACTAAATGGTGCTTGAAAAAAACGTCAATTTCATGTATAGTTCCATCAATATAGTGTCTATTCTATAAAAAAATTAAAACGCAAACGAAGTTGCGGGCATAAGCTAGTACATATATACAGGGCTTTAGGTAAATCTCTTTCAACCTCTCGGGTGGTTAATAAGTCCATGAAACTGAACAACTTTCCCCAAATAATAGGTCAAAACTTTCTGACTCCATAAATGAACCGAATCTCCATGTTTTGCAGTCGTAGTCATTCCATTTTGTTGAGGCATTCCTCTGTCAACTTGAGGTACGCAACATCTGCATCGTCAAGCAACGGGAGAAGGAGAGCCTGAGCGAGCGCAATTTCAGAAGGAATTGGAAGGAAGTTTCCTAACCTTCTTAAAGACATAAACGACGAAAACACCTTGCGACTCACTTCTCCCACCTGCTTCGACCATGACAGCGTCGCATCGAAAAAGACGCAAATTCTTGATAGTGTCACAGTAACAAATATTAACAACTTTGTACTTTACTGGTGGAAGAGATGACACATCAAGTTTGCTTCTAAGACTTCTTACACCAAACAAGGTTGTAGTTTCAGTGCAGCTCGTAGCCTAACTCTAAGAAATCTAAAACTTGAAAGATGAGCGGACAATGAAGTGATTTTATAAGGGTTCTTTTCTAGAGTTACGGAACCTTAAAAAGTTTGTAATTTATTAAATATGCTTTTTATTTTACTAACCCTATATAGATTGTTAATAACCCTTGGCTAAAAAAATTACGCTGAAGTTAGTTCAGCTAACTACTAAACTCAGGTCAAAAAATAACCCCGATTATCACAAGCAGAGATTTATGTTTTTGCAGCTGTATGACAAATCTAAATATTAAAATGTGAAGTGAAAGTTTTGGATCCCTTATTAAGAATATTGCGCACACAGAGAAGTATGAGATTTAGCATTGTTGATGTTGAAATGGAGGCAAAGTGCAGAAAGCCAAAATAAATAAAATAGAAGGTTGAATTTCGTCCACTAATACAGTACAGTAGTATTATTGAACAATATAAATATTTTTAGGAAAACCGTATATATATTTTTTTCATTTTGGTATATAAAGGAGTCCGTTTTCCGTGTTCTTTTTAATAGCTACAATAGGCAGCCCTCAGGTAGATTGGAAAACCGTGTATCGTTCACCTGAGTCGCAGAAATACATCAAAGCACACGACATGTTGAATAGAATGACGTTACATTGACGTATCTGTGTGTGAATGTAACGTATGTCGCAAGCATATGGTTCTATTAGTGCTTTTACAAAATGGGTTATTGGCTGAAGGCTAATTCTAATAGTGTCAACCTAAACTAACCCTTCCTAATGTTGGTTAAGATTTGAACTTTTCGCCGCAGCAGAAAACATGTTAGTATAATTAGCGACTTGATTATATGTAAACGGCTTTACTAATTTTCAGCATGATTAATGTGACTAGTTTTTTTCTAAAATAACGCTCTGTTTGTTAGAATAGAATGAAATACTCGTACACTTTATTAAATTGTTATAATAAAAAACGCAGTACATATATCTAAAAACTGTATAAAAACCAAGAAAAATAATAAAAGGACATATAGAAAAATGAACTGCCTTGCCTGCGACACATATATAAACATATTTAATGTGTGTGTAAGGATAAGGTCCCGCTAAAGCTTTTATCTGTGATTTTATTAAGATGCGGAAACAATGTTTTTAAAGAATAATAGAGGCTGGCACTCAGTATGAAGAGCACACATTTGGGCAAGAAAAAAGTATTTCGTATATAAGTTAATTTTGTCTAATATTAATTCAGTCAGAAGATATTTGTCAGTTTGAAAATGTTCACTAGGATCCAATTATTCTATAGGTGTAATAAATAAGTGACCAATTTGGAAAACCTTAATAGTTTTACAACTAGCAAATAGCCTCCGGCTTGATTCATACTAAGATTATAAGGTGACTTTTAATTAAAGCTGATTTTACCCATGAAACTGAACAACTTTACCCAAAAAACGCATATTCGATATTTTTTTTCATTGCCGTTTAATCTACTTAATTTTTGCTAACTCATTAGAACTTACCCAATATATTGGTTACTTTCCTGGTACATATATTAATGGTAAATGACCAATGTATTGGGTTTACTGGACCTAGATAGGTTTTTTGAAATTATGCCCTACCATAAACTGGTATTTAGTTAAAAATTAGAAAAAGATAAGCCACAAACAAACTACAAGAAATATCATACCTACATGGAGTTATTCGTATTTTTTCTTGTGGTCCCGCTAGTCCCATTAGATAGAAACTTATTTCTCGTAGTCTCTATTTCACACGGAGGTAAATACACCCACCCATATAGAAGGAGGTCGAACCTTCCTTCAGCCTCCTTATGGGATAAATCCGCCTTAGCATCACATCAAAGTTTACATTGTCGTCCTTTTCTTTGTAATTTGGCACACCAGGATCAATAAATACAGGGTGTAAGGGACAGCTTAGCAAATTGAAAACCCTGAATTCAGAGAATGATTCTGAATGATTTCTAATACTAAAAATACTATAGATACTGACAATGCGTCATCTTAAAGTAATGAATATAATATCTTCGTGTAAATGGTACAAGTTCAGTAGATAGAATAGACCTTTTACCATTTTCTAAAATCAAATAAAACTTTACCTTAATCTAGTGACCGTTTACTGGCAAACTCAAAGCGACAGAACCATTATCTTAATGTTCACTTTTGTTTTGTCGTATCATCTTTCTCGCTATAACACGCGTGTGTGCAAAACTACATTTATTACAAGCAGCAATTTAGGAAACAAAGCTGAGAAGCTCACGTTTAGCTAAATGTGCTTAGTCGCTTAGTGGCTTTGTAATGTCGGTCACGAATTTGTCGTATGTCACTCCACCATTTCCCTAATGGCACGTACAAAATATAAGATTGGATTTGTGGCCATTCACTTTTGTGGTTCTTTTTTTTAGTTCGGCAGGTGTAGCACTCTGCTACGAAGCTACGATCGTAGCAATAAAGAAGCGAAAAAGTTTTTTGACGTTTTTGCCCTTGTTGAAAATATTTGTAGGAGTTTAATTAGTTCTTTTGGGGCCTCTATTGACAACTTTTCCAATGTTCATTTGTATGTCCTCGCAGAGCTGCGCCCCCGGCATTCGTCCGTCAGATTGGTACAGGGCCGGGGCGGCGGCACAATTATTTTTCCTGTCGTCCCATTTTTCCTTTTTACGAACACGGATTAAAATTTGAACAAAGATCGAAATTTTATTCAGCCTGTAAAACTCATCAAATCTCAAAGAGTCTGAATTTGCATGTGCGGATTACAATTGCAATACGGGGATTAAAATCCTATAAATGTTTGAAGTCTTGGGAAATTCATGACCTTAGTTACGTTATAGTAAAAATACTTGAAAAATCTTCAGTGTACTCACGAGACCGAGCTTAAGCTTGTTTTAACCAAACTAATTATCTTGTATCACTTACAGCCTACCAACTATCCCAGCACAAAATTCACGTTGATCCGTTTTATTACAAAGAATTATAAACGAATTAAACATACTTTCATATTTGTAATACTAATAGTTAGGAAAACAGAGCTAGGAAAATATCCTTCGACAATTCATACAATGCCATCTAACCCCAAAACTAAGTAAGACTTGTTGTGGGTGCTAGTTAACTAATATACTACTTATATACTTTCTTTTTTTGGAAATGCATTCATATCTCTATATATATAAAATTGAAGGTCCTGACTCACAGACTCATCAATGCCTAGCCCAAACCCTTGGACCTAGAAAGTTGAAATTTGGCACAAAGTTTTATTTTATAACATAGGCAAGGAATAAAGAAGGATTTTACAAAATCCCCAAGCGAACGAAGTCCCAGGTATCCTCTAGTTATATAAAAACACCCAGACTCCTCATAAATACTTGAAAATACGACGCAACTATAGACAAATGTAAGTTCGCCTATGTATTTTTTAACATTTATTGTACGATAATATTTCCATCTATGCAACTTCATTACACTAAATTCACCTGTTTCTGTGACCCCGGGTCAAAAAGGAGGTCAGTAGGTATAACGACACATAATCAAATTGTATTTAGCAGCTGCTGAATGGCGAACCTTGAGCTCTCCATGATTAATAGTAGCCAACTCTCTTACGTCAAAAACCGTGAATGAGTAATGATCCTTTCTTTTACCCAAGGATAAAGTGCATATACTATTATGTCACCACAATCGTAATTTGTTTTAACATTTAGTTGAAGTTAGAACATTTTTTACAGACAGCCCAATTTCTTGTACATTAAAATAAAGTTTTGAAAAATGGACTCAAAAAATGTTACGAACCGTAATTCAAACATGAAATTAGGTTTTAATAGACTACTTTTTTCTATCATAAGATTATTCTTAATTTTTAAACAGTTTTTAAATGTATCTACACTACCAGAGGTACTACAGCAGTACGTATAAACTATACAGGATGTCCCAGGTAACCTGTACCAGCGAAGGTCTGTGGTTTGGGGACACCAATACCTATCGATTGGACCCCCATGTATGTTCCCCGATTTTTGTAGTTCAGAAGTTAAAACACATTTAATGAATTTTTCGAAATTTATCACCCAGCATCGATTTTTATTTTTTTTCTCTTTTTTAAGATTATTTAAAAAAATCTGTATGGTAAATAATAAGGGAAATATCAGCTACCATTTTAAAAAAATGGATGTCCCTTATCATTATGGAACATGATTTAAATTTAACTTAAAAGTAAAAATTGGCACTTCAGCGAAATCTTTTCAAAACTTCAAGTTGGTAAAAAAAATATTGAGATGGACCTACAAAAAATATAGCTTGAAGATTAATTAATCGTTATAACATGTCTATGGTTCATTTACAAGCATGTCAACAACTTTTTGGGCAAGTCTGTGGTATTTTCAGAAATAATACGTTCTATGGAATTACTACTAGGAAACCACCTACGATGGTTCCTGCTTGACGTTAAACGTGAATTAAGTGTTTTTTTTGTATATTTCCTAAAGCTGAATACCTCCCAAAGTTTTTAAAAGCTGTTTGAAACCGGCAGGTCCATCTCAATTATATTTTTACCAACCTGAAGTTTGAAAAGAATTCGCTGAAGTGCCAATTTTTACTTTTAAGTTAAATTTAAATCATGTTCCATAATGATGAGGACCATTCATTTTTTTTTAAATGGTAGCTAATATTTCCCTTATTATCTACCATAAAGATTTTTGTTTATTAATCTGAAACATAAAGAGTAAAAATATAAAAATCGATGCTGGGTGATAAATTTCGAAAAATTAATTAAATGTGTTATAACTTCTAAACTACAAAAAGATCTCGGAACATACACGGGGGTCCAATCGATAGGTATTGGTGTCCGAAAGCCACAGGCCATCGCTAGTACAGGTTTCCTGGGACACCCTGTTGAGGTATATGGAGTTACACATAAAAGATATTGAGGTTACGCGTGTAAAAGGCTGCCGTATTAGGCAAGATGACGTATGCATTGTTATAAATACTGCTAAGTACGAAATAAATGCGTTCATTCTTTACTCAGACACATGTCTTTTAATATCTATACATTTTACCCAATCTCCTCATACTTCACTGTACAGTACAGATATAAAATAAAATAAATAAGATAATTATTTATGTCATTAAGTTAGTTCAATCATTTTAGATTTTGACCCGTGAATAATCCGTACTTGTGTTTTTTTTCATAGGTCCCTCGGGGGAGACACTGGGAGTGTAAATTCAAAAAGTAGACTGAATCAGGCTCCTGTGTATATTCGAAACATGTTTTTTTTTCCAAAAAAACGGTTTTTCTTGAATAACACAGCCATTTTTGATTTTACAGTAAAACCGTGAGAACAAAAATTGTAGGAAATTTGATTCTCTACAAGTGTGGTCCTCATAATTTTTCTTCTAGGATCAATATTTTGGAAATTAAACCTGAAAAACGCGACAAATTCAAAATATTATCATTATCTCCTATGTTCCACGTTTCACGGCATGAATGATTTTGAATTCGTCGCGTTTTTCAGGTTTAATTTCCAAAATATTGATCCTAGAAGAAAAATTATGAGGACCACACTTGTAGAGAATCAAATTTCCTACAATTTTTGTTCACACGGTTTTACTGTAAAATCAAAAATGGCCGAGTTATTCAAGAAAAACCGTTTTTCGAATAAACACAAGAGCCTGATTCAGTCTAGTGAATTTACACTCCCGGGTCACTGGATCTACAAAAAAAAACAAGAACTGATTATTCACGGATAGGGTCGGTTTTTGGGATATAATTACTAGACTAAATCTCCAAACAATAAATTTACTAACTATAAAATTTGCTATATAATATGAGTACTAAGTATTAAAGTTAATGTAAAAAGTATATACACTTAATACTATTATTTAACCCTAGTAATAAATGATCATAGTTGGAGCTATAAGAGTGTTTCTAATTCTTCCTTAATTGCCATTATGGTTACCCACTAAGGTTCCCTTCCCTGTGGATGTAGCTTAACCACACTGATCGTTTTTAAATATTGAGCCCCACTGTAGTACGAACGCTGCAATAGTTTTGTAAAATACTTTACTAAGCCCAAAATACCTCTTTGATAAAATAAAATAAATATCCAGTAACAGAATACACACTCCACAAAAAAATGTGAAAAAGAAAATATCTGAAATAAACTGTTATAGCAGTGCATGTAATTTTCCAATGGATGATTCGAGGGATGTATTTTTTAGCTTCAACAGTTCGCTTGATACCACTCGCTCATAAAATATTTTCCTTTGATAAAATAAGTAACTGTAAAAATAATTTGTTATTTTCTGTGTGGCAATTAAGTATATTGTATGTAATGAACGTAAAATTAACCGATGATGATGATGATGTGCTCACGACGCTTTAGCCATGGCGACCGTTTCAATTCCTAACTTGTTAATGTAAAATGAACAAGTACCTACGTAAATGACGTTACGTGTGTTTTATTTATTTAAAACATTTTAAAAAAATGAAAAAATCTTCCTTGGCCGATTTTCAGCGCGGCGACTATTTAAGAAGCTTTTAAAACAGATATGAAAACTAAAAATACATGTATACCTAAAACCAATTTATTCATCACTACTGAAACTAGTCTAAATTATGAATTTGGATAAATAAAAAAAAAGTGTTTTATCTAAATTCATAATTTGCACTCGTTATTATTAGTGACGAGTAAACTGATTCTAGGTAAGTATACATGTATTTGTCTTTTTCGTAAAAAACGAAACTATACCATGCACATGAAAAAAATCCGCAAGTCAAGGTAAAACAAGCTTTTATTTCATAAGGGAAACATTCAAAAGAAACCGGCTCAAGGCTTTGCAACAGCGAGAGAAATACTTTGTATTGCTTATTGCGTCCTCTCATAAATCGGGCAGACCAGTGAAATAATTAGAAACCTCCCTCTGGGGTACTGTTAATTAAAACGCAATATTCTTTGCAGATTACCATGCTTTGAACAGAACTCTCGCCTACTAGTATTTGCTTTAAGAACCTCACTGGTAATTAAAAAGTCGAGTTTTTAGACGCTCTATATTTTGAAAGGTTAGACATCGTGTTTAATTTTTTTTTTTTTTTAACTTAAAATACCTACTAAATATATAATCAAATACATACTTGTACTTACATAAAGTAATTATAATAAATATACATACATACAATATGAATATACATAACTATACTATATATATAAATACATAATATAAGAATGAAGAAGTCAGCTTGAATCATATAACAGCTTAAAAAAGTGACACCGCACTCTGTGTTTGAAGGAGTTACGGCTGGGGGACTTTCTAATTTCCTCCGGGAGGGAGTTCCACATCAACACCGTCTGCACGGTGAAACTTTGGTGATAAAAGCCCGTGCGGTGGATGGGGCATTGCAGGAGAAGGTTATTTTCGGAACGCAGCAGCCGACTGTGTCCTTCACAGACGAACTGGAAGCGCTCCCTGAGATAGTTCGGGGCATGAGGCCCCGTCAGCACCGAGTACAGGGTACACAGTGCACGTAGACTGCGCCGCTGCCTGATAGGAAGCCACTTCAGTTTTTGACGATAGGCAAACACATGATCATACTTCCGCAGACAGAAAATGAAACGTATGCAGTTGTTCAACAGTCGATCGAGTTTGTTAAGAAAGTCGGAATTAAGATCCAAATAGCATACGTCACCATAATCTATCATTGGAAGTATGAGTGTCTGCACTAACATGATTTTTGTCCGGATGGGCAAGAAGTTTTTCAGGCGCGAGAGTGCCCGCAACGTCCCAACCACTCTCTGGCTGATGCTGGCGATGTGCGGCGCCCAGCTAAAGGAGGAGTCAACGTGTAGCCCAAGATTTTTGACTTTTCCACTAAGTAGAATGACCGAGTCATCATATACCAAGTTCGGCAACCTCGACCTATCCAGCCTCGTTAAAAGCCGCGAACTACCCACCACCAACGCCTGGCACTTGGACGCATTGACCTCGACACCAAACCTTCTCGACCAATTTCGAACTGCTTCGAGGTCCCTGTTAAGGTCCGCAATAGCTTGAGTGATGCCGTCACCGCTTTTACTGATGTACAGCTGCAGATCATCGGCGTATAGACGATATGAGCACTGGAGTTCCTTGGTGATGAAATTTATGAAAACAGAGAATAGGATTGGTGAGAGAATTCCACCTTGAGGTACCCCAGTTGACTGCTCACACCAACCAGACTCCGAGTTTCCACACCGCACTGACTGATCACGCCCATAAAGATAAGAAGCAAACCAGTCAATAGAAGAAGAAGAAAAATTTAAGTGAGAAAGGATAGAAAGAAGAATTTGATGGTCAACTGTGTTGAAGGCATTTGAGAAGTCAATGAGAGCAATATTGTACTGGAAGAATTTTTTTGCGCTTTTAATCTAAGTAGTTTACTTATTTTACTGGAAAATGAAGTACTTAAAAGAGCTGCAATAATTATATGCAGCGTTGGATTTGATTCGTCAACGTATTTAAGACAACACTTTTCGAATTCATATATAGATATTTTCAGCGAAATTTTCTTAATGGTGTTCTTATAAAATCTCTTTTGATAATGATGATCAAATATAGTGCATAAAATACAATAAATATAAAACCGGCAAGTGCGAGTCGGACTCGCGCATGAAGGGTTCCGTACCATTACCTATAAAACCGGCCAAGTGCGAGTCGGACTCTAAACAACCATTATCTTTATAAAAACGGCAAAAAAAATCACGTTTGTTGTATGGGAGCTTCCTTAAATATTAGATTTATTCTACTTGTTTCGTATTTGTTGTTATAGCAGCAACCAAAATACATTATTTGTGAAAATTTCAACTGTCTAACTATCACGGTTCATGAGATACAGCCTCGGATAGACTTATCCATAAAAACGAGCAAAAAAATCACGTTTTTTGTATGGGAGCCCCATTAAATATTAATTTTATTCTGATTTTTAGTATTTTTTGTTATAGGACCAATAGAAATAAATCCTCTATGAAAATTTCAACTGTCTAACTATCACGGTTCATGAGATACAGCCTCGAACAGACTTTCTATAAAAACTAGCAAAAAAATCACGTTTTTTGTATGGGAGCCCCCTTAAATATTTATTTGATTCTGGTTTTTAGTATTTGTTGTTATAGGGCACAAAGAAATACCTCATCTGCGAAAATTTCAACTGTCTAACTATCACGGTTTATGAGATACAGCCTGGTGACAGACGGACGGACGGACGTACGAAATAGGGTTAGCAATAGGGTCCCGTTTTTTCCCTTTGGATACGGAACCCTAAAAAATAAACAAAAGTGTACACCAAACACTTAAAAAATAACTGAAGTTTTATCTGCCAAAATACACGTGTGTACGCTGTGCTTGCATTTGTATAAATAAGTACTAAAGTTATCTTTGTTTACAAATTCTATATTACTTAGTAGAAAGATAATGTATACTTTAAACTGTAGAAACATCATCTTTCTTAATTTTTGTTGTTTCTAATATCGACCTAAATTATTGCTCATGTTACTCAAACATATTTCCGTCACACGTTGCGCCTGACACCAGCTTGGCAGTTTTAATAACATGCGTGGATCAAAGTAATGCAAGTATATAAATTACATTCTGTCACACCGCCACCCCAGGGCCGCATCAAAATAATTAAATGGTATACTAAGGCGTAGTATTACACTTGTCACTCACCGTTACTGCTTATATGGAGGCAGATTTGCGAGGTATGCATTTTTCTCACTGTTATTAAATTAAGACTATAATTTATATAATTTCGATATTTTTAAAATAAAATAAAAATGAAAATAGTAGTGCAAAAGGCGGCCTTATAATATTTTTACAGATTAACACTAAAACACTCTAACACTCAATGGGTTGACTGAAAGAAATCTATTGGGATAAGTTTGCTTCGTTCAATCTTTCTTATAATGAGTCTTATGTAACTTACGCTCATGTACGGACGGCTGCAACTGAGGTTACTACACGCGTGCACTCAGTGCAGTTGTGATAGTGGTTTTGCATTGAAAATGGAGTAACCTGATGCGCTGGCCTCTGTACAATAAAGAATAAATATATATACATACACACTAAAAATATTGTTTAACGAAGTCTTTGAACAAAGATTGGGAAGCCGTTTATATCATCCCTACGGTTCACAGTAACAAATATTAGCTTAGCTAATATATTGTTGTTTTCACATTGTGCTTAAGCTGCAGAGTAGTTTATAGAAAAAGTTAAATGTATAGTTAATAAATGCTGCAGACTGTCAGGTTGAACTAGAAATTGTCTAAATTAACATGAATTCCAACCTGCCAATTTACAAACTTATTTAGAAGCAAAGTTTATCGTAGTTTGAGGCAAAGTTGAACTCGGCCTATCAAATTTGAAAGGCCTGTCGAAAATAACATTTTGCTGAATATTTTAGATATAAAATGTCAACACTTTTTAAACTCGAGTCTTAATTTTTTCAGGAGATTTGTGATCATAATTTAGTTGTTTTACAGTAAGAATGATCTTCTCTTCATCCTCTAGTGTTGCTTTTAAAATACTCGTACAATTGGAAAGATATGAAGTAGTATGTAGTCGTGACCGATACAATTTGATTTAAATGCATAATAATAATGATGAAATTCTTTCCTAGCCTACATTGTTTAAATGTCTTTTTTTTATTCCTTATCGTAGTCCATACCAAAGTATGCATTTTTGCAGTCTCTTACCTCACCATTCTAGTCTCTAGAGTGTTCTCAGTTGTGGTTTTACAAATGTTTAAGCACAGAGCATTCAACTCGAACCATCCCTTGAGGTCGTCTATGTCGTCAAAGTTTTTCTCGTGTATTTTTTACACTACAAAAAGAGTTGTTTTAAACTATGAAAACTTTGCGCTTTTTTATGTTTTATGTTAGAACTTTTGTATTCTCAACTTACTTTTCAGTGGCATTTTTTTCATGTGAAAAAGTATATTTTGCTATTGTATGACATTCTCGTTCAGAGTCTGATACAACATGAGTTTTAGTCTTACATAAATTATCTATTTATCTACCCTTGACACCAACAAAAGGCGTGTAAATCTATGGTTTTCTAATTTTATCTTATACTAGCTTCCCGCGCGGGACTTCGTTCCCGTGGGATTTCGGGAAAATCATGTACCCTATGTCCATCCCGGATAATGCAGGATTCTAATGGTGAAATAGTTTTTCGAATCGGTCCAGTAGTTTCTGAGCCTATTCGATGCAAATAAACAAACAAACAATCAATCAAATCTTTCCTCTTTATAGTATGTATAGATATAGATAGATCATTCTTTTCACGTTCCCATTCCTAGGATATTAAATAAATAAAAATAAACGCTACACGCTCAAAGGGTCACCTTTAGGTGCTCAATTATGTTGTGAGTCCCTTTGAACACATACAAAAACAGACATGAACAAAGAAAATAGTTTTTTTTCCTGACATGAACACCTATGACCCGAGAAGAAACATCTGCTGTTTTGCACAAAACTGAGAATCTAACCCAGGACCCGCCGATCCAGAGACAGCGAAACTACCACCAGACCAAACCGGCCGTCAAATTATTTACATGCTAAGTAAGATTTGTGTTAAATCTGGCTATATTAATAGGTTTTAGTACCATATAGAGCCGATAGCTCACACGCTATTCAATCACTAATAATAAACAAGCAGAATATCGTCATTAATTTTCGTATTCGTGAAAATAGTAGGTATTTTCAATTACACAGTTTAAATAAACCTAAAATAAAAGACAATATTTCGGTTTTCAACTATGTTACTTACCTTTGGGAACCAGCCATCTATTTTCCTAAAGTTTTGCTAACTAATTTAAAGTCATCCCATATTTGAAACTTTTGAAAGTGAATTAAATAGTTTTCTTGTCTTGGCACATTTTAATCAAATATGCATTTGCATAAGAAGACAGCCACGTCTTAATCCCCGGAGGGATTTTGTGAATTATTTCAGTAAACAAGCAGCTGCTAACTAGAGTGAATTAAGTGCGTGAAGAAAAATGCGAAAGAATAATAATTACAATGTATAGTCAACGGCACATCAGGTTACCACAAACTGTCAAATTTCCCCAATAAATAGTAAACTCTAATGCTTCGAGATAAAATTGAAAATCGATTAAAGAAATTTGACAGTTTTGGATAGCATGATGTGCTGTTGTCCCTGTACTCTAGAAAAAAAAGTTAAATTTTTAAATAAATGAGACTTTACGCTGTCTTTTTGTCATATTAAAAACACGTATCTAAACGGAAATAATAACCAAAACTTTATTTGTATACCATTTACTGAACATATTAAAATTCTACTGACAAAATAGATGAACATAGGCAATAAGTCACAGAATCTCACGTAATTATTTGAATACAGGCTATGAAAAAATAATTCAACATTTTCTTTGCGAGTGACCTCGTCTTCCTAACGGCTCATAATGGTTGGATGGGTGTGCCTGGACAAACGTGGAACATTACAATGACCTTTTTTCATGCACGGGTTATTTATATAACAAAGGACCTAGTATTTTTGGTTAACTTTTTGTTGACATGAAAGATACTGGTAGAGTTATGAAAGATACCTTATGATTAACGTTTCGGTTACTATACTGGCTTGGTCCGATTTCAGGTCGAACTGATTTTTAGATAGAGATAAGTTAGCTTTTGCAATTCAATATATCCGAGCCCTTTGATACGAGTATTACGTATTGGTTCACAGAATTTTGTATGTTATGGGTTTACACACACACGACCGATTGAAATCAATAAAAATGCAGTACCTATTAAGACACACATAATATTGACAATAACTCATGTCTTTGTAATTGTAATTTATCATTATTTGAATAAGTAAAAGGTTAATTTACTCGACATATTTTACGAAGAATATGACATTTTAGTATAGTGAAAATATATTCATACTGCAGCGAACTTTATTTTGTTATGTAGAAAATAAACTATTCCTTTTAATAACTATAGCGGAGTGTCCTTGAATTAATGCTGACTATCACGATTTACTCATAATAGATGAATAATATAGACGCTCACACACCTATGTTCCATTGAGGTATGACTTGGTACGATCCAGCAAACCGTTCTCGCTTACTCGATGCAGAAAAGAATTCTTGTCATGTATGTCCGTCAGATTCTCTTTAAAGTTCGAGTGAAAAGGCATCTTCTGGGTAAGCTTGCTATATCCTCAGCCGCATCTTCACCGCTGTGCTAGATTGTAGTCAAGAGCAGTTTTTTTTGTAGAAATCAACTTTTTTTTAAGAAACGTTTTTACCTTCTTGCACTCAAACTGCTTAATTTCTAGACATTTGAAAGAAGTAGAGTTCGATTAGAATAAAGCCATCGAAACTTATGTCATTTCTATTTATTTAGAAAACAAATAACTCAGAGAGAGCTACGCCAGGATTTTCATTAGTTACCCATTGTAGAGCGTTCCTGAATAAACTATTGTTCATTGAAAGCCGGTTAGACTGAGCTTTACAAAGCGCAGCCTAAATTTTCTCCGCAAAGGCAAAGTGTACGGTTTCAGGGCATTTCAATTGGATTTTAGAATTGTATTGTCTTCTAAACTACATTTACCGGGTCCACATCCTTTTCTAACAATTATTTAATCATTGCATTGATAAGTTGAAATTAAACTCGTAGGTACTTTAATTTATCATACAAAACACTGTGATTTTGTATTAATGTTTTCATTTTGTTTCTTTCATTATTTAAGTACAATTTTTAACAGCGATGGGACTGTAGATTTGAACAAATATGAAACATACTTAGTCTACTTTTACACGCGGGCGTAAGCTTAGTAATATGTTAAATAACCCCTGAATAAATTCAAAATGGTTGCTACATTTATATAAAATAAAAGTTAAGTTTTTAATTTAAATATTTAGAAATTTTTGTGTCTTTTCCCAAAACCCGCCTACTCGGCTTTTATTTTAATGGCAGAGTCTTTGACGTGAAGTTATAAGCATCCCTCGTTAAAAGCCTTTTTGCTTATGCAGTCAGATAGAAAGTGATGGCTTCACAAATGACCCGACCTTTTTTAAAATACCTTTTTGTTATGTCAATATGATGATAGTTTTTGTAATAAAAAAATCCAAATTTTCATACGTTCCACTATGACGTATCTTTTAATATTCTTTTATTTTAAATTAAAACCCATATATGTATTTTAAATAAAAAGCGGCGATATAAATCAGTCAAGAAATTAATAATATACATTTGCAAATAATAAAGTAAACATATCGAAAGTAAAATCAAGAGTACATAAACGCATCCGCAACAGGGTTCGTCACAACTAAAAACCGGTGTGTAGAAAATTCACCGGAAAATCATTAAGAATGATTAGATGAATTCAGGGTTTTTCAAAATAGAGTGGTTTATAATAATATACTCCATAGCCATGTCTTTCTGAAGATGTAAAGATATCATAGATCTATGTAATACAATATAGAGAACCCTATATCGAGTTTCTGAGGCTTTCAAGGTGCACGGATTACTCGATTAGTTGCTTACCTTGGCTTCTATACTTACAAACAGCTATAAAGCTCTTCTAAGATAAACTCGATTTTAGTCACTTTTTCTAGGTTCAGTTAGATTGGGTTATAAAGATTGGATATAAGATTCAAGACATATTGCTTAAGTGCTACTTTTGTGATACGAAAGCAAAATTAGGAAGGAGATATATTTGAAAATTAGTTTTCTTTTAAGCCTTCGCGCGCCAAATGCACACATGGTGTGCGAGATTACTATCGCAAGCGGCGTAAACAATCGCGCGACAGGTAATGTTTAAAATATTTATCAACTGTAGAGTCGACTGACATATAGCCGCTTGATGCTTTCAGTATAGACCAAGATCCCACGGCCGCCAGGCCTCACTTATTTTCTCATTAACCAAAAGTGTAGGAAAGAGTAGTGCTAATATGTACAATTAACATATGAATACCTGCTAGCCTGGGCCGACGGCCAATTTTCAGCTACCAGGTTCTGAAGGTACTTCCAAAAATTACTCACTTGTCTTGAAGACCAGCACTTGTCCTTCGATATTCCACAAGAATAGACCTGTCACTGTCATTTGGATAGCGTATATAGAGAAACGTACTAATCATTTCCGACTGGGGTGGTGTCAAATCCAAGTCAAAGTCAAAAACACTATTTCATAGAACATGAAGTCACTTAAAATCGTGAAAAACATTTTTTAAAAGGAACGGCCTTTAGAATCGAATACGTGGCCTCAGTTTTACAATACGATATCGGTGCCGGATGCTTGGCTTGTGCCGGCAATCTATTTGAGCAAGTAAAATGTATGAACTATGTACCGATATTGGATCAGACGACCTGAAACGCTAGTACACTCAATGCCCCTAGTTAAAGTTAATTCTAATTTGAACCTTATCACCAGCAGGCAAGAAACAAGGGTGGATACTTAATTGAGAAAACAGTCTGTACATATTATTCATGTATTTTACTTGCCCCGATATCGTATCGGACAATGTGATAACGCTCTGGGGCTGCAAGCAAAGCACATCCATACATAAGCTCACATTCTTTATCCCACTGGGGTAGGTAGAGACCACATATTGTCACCTGCTACGATCCAAACACACCTCTTCCGCTTCCTCTACATTCATAATTCGCTTCATACACGCTCGTCGGATTCGGGTACTTCTAACACGGCCTTTTCTCCGTAAGTCACCAATTTGATCTAAGTACATTTGGCTTTCTGACCCTTTCAACTCAATTCTCACTGTACATTTCTCAAGCAAAAAACATATTCAGTCACAAAAGTACATATCGTTACACATTAAGTCTAGCTTAAGTCCCACAAACTTCATCAAGAGCTGCGAGGTTCAATAACTAATTAAATCCAATCAGCGAAACTCTGTACGTTCATACAACTTTGTATGTCAAGCTTTAGTATTCGGAGGCATTCATTACTGGCATGCGGTCGATACTACATCATGCCACCTCCTCCTACCTCATAAGCACCCATTTGAAATTAGTTATTATGTATTACATAGGTAAGTGTTTGCTATCAATTTAATAAACTGCGTGCCATGTAGTACTGTTAGTAATGTGTATCTGTGAATCTTGATACTTTAATTTTGTATACAATTTAAGGTTCCATATCTTTAGGAAAACCCTATATATAATATATATATATAGGATTTCTTCAATGTCCGTCTGTTGGTCTATCCAGACCTTTTCCTCAAGAAAGCGTTTAAATTAAAATCAAATAAAAAGCAGTTTCTGAATCTACAAAAAATCAAACTTCAAAGTCCACGCAAAAAAAACTGTGATTTCATTATATTGGTGACGTTGGCACTATTATTCTTTTTTTGTCATTAATGCCCTTCAAAAAAGATGGCGTGATGATCTTGATGCCTACAATTCCGGGTGGCCAGAACTTGCACAAGATCGCAAGAAGTGTAAGGATGCGGGGAAGGCGTTTGCCCAGCAGTAGGATCCTACAGGCTAAGAAAAAAAACCTACAGCTGGACAAAAATCTCCCCCGCAACCTTCCATGCTATTTAAATCTTATTATTTCTCAAACATTATGCTTGTTTGTTAATTGGTTGAAGCAGAAAACTACAGTGCTTTACTATCAACACACTTCATAATAACCTAGTATTTGTAGCAAATTTAACCTTTTAGCTTTGTGTAAAATAAACAGGGATCTGCATTTGATAAGATAGAAGCAGTTATGTACCCTTTAACAATGGCGAGTCCTGTTACCTGCCTGCAAATACTCTACATGACTAAATATGAAATGTACATATATTACAAAATTTATATTAACAAGCATGAGAAAATGCAGAATTCCCTGATTTTATACATGATACTAAAAGCGTTCCATATAAACGTGATAATTTTATAATATTACAGTTAAATTACCATCCTAACAACAAAATTTAATTTGAAACACTCCAACACAATGATGAAGTGGAAATACTGAAAATGAATAGAATAAACATGAAAGCTGAGACACTGTATAGATGCATAACATCGCTTCAGGAAGTACTGAAGAGTCCAACTGTGCCAGGGATTACATAGTAGCCACGGAAACAGTTCGCTTTTCATTGGAGAGCTGTTTGCTTGTTCGTGTTTTTATCAAAACTTTAATTTTATAGGAAACTAAATTTCCGTCCGCATGGACTACAGGTTATATCGTGCCCAGCTGTGGGATTAAATGTAGCTTATTTCCTTTCCCAAGGTATAATCTATCTCTGTACCAAATTTCATCAAAATCTGTTTAGTAGTTAAGGCGTGAAAGCGTAACAGACAGACAGAGTTACTTTCGCATTAACAATATTAGTAGGGAAGTAGGGATTGCCTTTATTTGCGTTCGAAACTCTCGCGATCTGAACATTCTCATGGAAACTCTTCGAAAAATAACTTAAAAGGTTACAAGTCTTCAAAGTTACTACGTTTCAATACATTTTTGTAAAATTTATCTATAGAGGAACCAAATAAACTTTTTTTTTTGAAAAAAATTATAAGTATTTCATTTTATTAATTAAAAAAAAATAAGGTTTTATTCGCCTGGGCGACGAAGCCGGTTGACTTTAGAGGACTCTTATAAATTATTTTTTGACTGGGCTAAAAATAATTCCTTAGATTTTCAATCAAATGTATGTATGTGTAACTGTGTAAGCCCGAACACAGCAGCCAGACCGTGTTTTCAGAACGTGCATTTTCATACCCATAAGTAATTGAAGTAGCTAAACTGCCCTGACGTAAAAATTATGATCTTGATGCTTATGTACCACATTGTACAATGTTTCCAGTATACATCATTGAATAATTCAGATAGCGTACTGTATATTTCAGTTCATCTGTGGCTTCAGCGGCCTACTTTGCGTAGCTCCATTTCATTTCAAGTATCTGTTTCCACTTCATGTCGCATAAAACGCGTACAAGCTGTTACTTTACGAAACACTACATTTTATGCTGAGGTTTTTTCTTTTCTCAAATATTTTTGAATTATATGGGTTGATTCTCCCCATAAACTGAACCACTTTCACCAACGAACCTCGATGAAATTTTGAAAAAAAAAATGTTTTCGAGTTTTCATACCAAACCTAAGCTAAGCTGATCGCTCACTTTGTACCTATAGGATGGCAAAAACTTTTTTCATATTTCAACCGATGATGTTCTTTTGGGAAATCTGATCAATTTGGTAAGTTGACTCACATTCTGAAATTTTGCTAACTAATTTGAATAATCGAATAATGTAAAAACATAATTTATATTGTGTAACACAAATGATATCATCCACATATGTTGCACCTATACCACAACAAAATAGCATCTGGGAGAAGTTTAATTTATTTATTTTATTCATGCAAAACTTAACGACAATAATAAAACCATGTCTGAAATGCAGAGACAAGCGACTCAAAGTAATCACTGGTTTGGCAGTAGCAACCCTAATAGGCAAAAGCCTGCGGCAGGGTTAGCTACGGACAAGTTGTATGGAAAAGTGGAAATTGTTTTTCATATTTTGACCTATGTTTCTTGAGGATTTTTTTGCCAGTTTAGTGGTCTGACCTGTAGAATTTTTGCCAAAAACAATTCTAAACTCTAATAACCCAAAAGTATATCAAGAGCGCTGTGACTTATTAATCAAAGTGTGTTATTATTTACCTTGCTAGAATACTCTTTAGCATTTTTATAACGATCCTCTTGGAAATAATCGTGAACTCTGACATTGCTACAATACCTTTAGTCTGGAGTCTGGAGGGCACTAAGTTTGATTAACTTAAGTAAGTATATTAATAATCATCCCACGCAAAAAAATATGTAAGAGGATGGTCTTTCTGCATTTAATCACTGTCTGAGATGTAAAATGTGAAAACATTTTCTTATGGTTGCTATAGGAACCGTTTCACCAAAATGTCTCATTTGAACTTATAATAAAGAAATATCTAAAGCTAGAGATTGAGGTTTCGATAAATTATTATGACTTTAAAGTCGCCACAGATTAGATACGAATTTAGGAAATGATTGCTAGAATCAAAAGTTTATTTGATTTAGAATTTAATATTTGAATTTACATTTAACAAATAAAAACCTCTCAATTACCATGACTCAAAATCTCGGCATATCTTATCATTTCTGCTCAAATAAATAGACGGAAATATATCAATTTGAAGACGAACGATGTCCCGTTGAAAATTGACTTTACATCATATAATAAAACTAGCTGTCCGCCCGCGACTTCGTTCCCGTGGATATTCTCCCGATGGATTTTAATTTTTTCAAATATGAAAAATAGATTTTGGCCGATTTTCAGACCTACCCGATATGCACACAAAATTTTATAAAAATCGGTCCAGCCGTTTTGGAGGAGTTTGGCAACAAACACCGCAACACGAGAATTATATATATTAGAAAGATGGATATAGTTAGATTTGATCTCAGTCAAGTTAGGTTCTGCAGTTTCTTAGAAAAACAAAAATAGTTTCTCTACTCAATCCATACATACTCGTATAAGATTTGACTAGATTCCATGTTTTTCAAGAATTATAAATCAAATCAAATCAAATCAAATCAAATCATTTATTCGCTTAAAACACGGTATAAATAGATGTCATAAAAAAAAGTACAGTCATGTTTTGCTATTTAAAATCAGCATGCGAATGTCATTATATAAATCAAGATATTAAAATTGAGACGAAAATAAAAATTACACATTTCTAAAAATAATGTCAAATTAATTAAATGTCATGAATGAAATTAAAATTGAAATTATAAGATGTCATAAAATATTTAAAACCTACGCAACTCTAAATTTTTGTCAAACAGTTCTTTGATGTCATAAAAGTTTTGTGCACTAATCCATTTAAATAATTTCAATTTGAATAATCTATTATTTAGTAATTTTAATTCGCTGGGTATATTATTATATATTTTGATACACAATGATAAGCAGCTATTTAAATATTTCGTAGATTTTGGAGCATTATCATAAACAAGTCTATCCAGGTTTCTACGTGCTCGAGGATTTACATCAGTAATCTTAGTAAAGAGATCAGCATGTTTTTTTACAAAAATACATGTTTCGAAAATGTAGAGCGATGGAAGTGGTAACAAACAAAGCTTTTTAAACAAGGGTCTACATGATTCATCCATCGGAATGCTGCAAATTGCTCTGATGCATTTCTTTTGGGCAATAAATGCTCTATTTATGTCGGTGCTGTTTCCCCATATAACAATACCATAGCGAAGTATGGACTCTACATACGCCCGGTAGGTCATTATTGCCGTTTTTTGGGTTGTTAAATTTTTGACTTGCTTTAGAGCATACACAAACCTGTTTATTCTGGAGCAGATATTGTCAATATGGCTTTTCCAATCTAAGTTCTCGTCAATCGTTACACCCAGGAATTTAGTTTGTGTTATTTCATTAATTTTAGTTATGTTTAAGGTAAAGTTAAATTGAGTCTGTTTTGATTTATTAAATTGCATGTATTTAGATTTATTCAGATTAATATTTAAATTATTGAGTTGTAGCCATTGTATTACTTTGTCAATTGTATTGTTAATGTCAAGTTCATGTTCTTTTATAGATGTCGTTTTTTTGTTTGAAGTCACAAGTATTGATATGTCATCAGCAAATAAAATACATTTATGTCGCGTTATGTGGGTTATGTCGTTAATATACAATAGGAATAATATTGGTCCGATGACACTTCCTTGCGGAATACCATTTGTTTTTGTTCTATTTCAGATTTATAAGAAACCGCTTCTTTTTTTTTTTTTTTGCACAAAAAACAGATTTACAACAATTTTGTCCATAAGATCCTTTTATTACATTACCTATTCCCACACCGAGTATTTTAACTCTTCGTAAAACAATTGGGTTTATTTTGAAAAAAATATCCACAGAGTCAAAGTATATGATACAAGTGTATAATAAACATGGAACATCAGTCTCTGGAAATTTCGTTTTTTATGAAAGCTTGTGGGAGCAAGAAAATACTCTACTTATCGAAATATGAAAATGTTACAATATTAATGTTAACAATGCAGTTTGTTGAATTTCGAGAATACAATTTGTCGTCCAAGAATTATAAATTTAAATAGTTTGGTTCTTGCAGTGAAAACAAAAACTTTCACGTGTAGCACTGTTTGCGTTTACCAAAGGCAATGTGTTTAATCAAAAGAATGTGGTGAAAGCCGGGTTGCGGGTTCAAATCTTGGTACGGGCCTATACCACTGAATTCGTATTTTCGGACTATGTATGGATTTTTTGTTAATTATCACTTGTTCAGTGGTGAAGGAAAACTTTGTGATGAAACCCACATATTTAAGGAGATTCGTTTTCGAAAGCCGCACGGTCCACCAACCCGTGCCGGCATGGTGGACTATGGCCTAAATTCCCTTCGAATTTCGAAGGGAGGCCCATGCTTCTCGGTGGGAAGGTATATGAGCTTACCTATAAAAAAATTGACTGCAAAGTTTACTCACAAAATCATGAGTATGGTAAACATGGACCATCCATCTGTCTCCGGGAATCGCGCGTTTGACGCGAGTTTTCCGGGTCACGTTCAACAAGTTAATCTAACCTGTCTCCTTTCATTCCTCTCGCCTCCATTCGCTCGGCATCAACTTGGGTGAAATAAAATTATTGAGTACCTACTCAAAGTTATGTGCGTAATGCGTAACTGTGGAGAAATCAGAATTTTTGTGGTGCCAATTACAAACGCGCTATGAAAAGAAAAGTAATTTAATAAAGTAAAGATTATTTCTAAGTAGAGTGTAGAACGATCGAACTAAAACCAAATTACGAAGTTCAGATCCAAAAACGGACATTTTGAATTTGACAGCAGGGCCCCGATTCTGTAAATTCAGTTGTGTGTCGATGGAATAGTCGCCATTTAATCCGTTCAGGTGACGAAATTGAGAACTATCCAAATTTCATACATCTAACGACGGCTGCTTTGACTGGTGGCGCAACCGCCAACTGAATTTTCAGTTGCTATAGGTAGTTTGCAAC
This sequence comes from Aproaerema taeniolella, assembly GCA_949987775.1. NCBI lineage: Eukaryota > Metazoa > Arthropoda > Insecta > Lepidoptera > Gelechiidae > Aproaerema > Aproaerema taeniolella. Next base: position 8,662,278 of record OX465259.1, on the reverse strand, counting down.
TTCACGTTCAGTTGGCGGTGGTGCTGCTGGTTGGGGTGGTTGTCAGCAAGTATATGAGAATGAAATAGTTCACAATTTCGCCACCTGAACGGATAAAATGGCGACCATTCCATCGACACACAACTGAAGTTACAGAAGCGGGGCCCTGATTAACCGTTGCAATTATCATAGCGGAAATGTCAAAAGCCCCATTTTCGAAATTTACATAGTAAAATTCAGAGCAAGCATACTGTCGTGCATGTTTATAAACATACGTCGGAAAAAATACCTAGCACAAAATATTCATCAAATATGTAAAACTTGTGTATTAAAATTGTACATAAATGAAAAGTTGAAAATGGTGAAACCTAGTCATATTTAAGGGTTCGCAAAGTTACAGGCGGTACACGATTGTGCAATTTATAAAATGTTTTATTAGGCTCCGGAGATCCTTACAGAAAATGCTTTATTGTCGTTCCATGTGAACTACGACTTTTAGGTATATATTTCTGGAAACTGCTAAAAAACTTTGAAAGATCTTTCAGAGAAATGCTTTACACTGAAAAATAGGTACAAGATACAAAGGCTTTTTTTTTCAAGAAACAAAATCATCTGATCCAGTTTTTTAGATTTCAATTCGATTTTGAAATCCTCCGAATTTCTAAAAACAAAAGATGTCCCATTTATATACATATGAAGTCTTCTGATCAAACTAGGACGTATCAAATATTTTAATGTGTACAATAGCTACGACTCACACCATGCTTACTCACAGTATTTGTTCTTTAAAACAAAAAGTATTTCTGTTTTATTCTTTTGTAAATTTTTATTACCTTTTTTTAAAAAGAAATCCATTATTCATAAAGAATTGCTATCTTACATTTGTTTTTTTTTTCCTACCTGGAATCCTTAAATATATTGAAGGTCTTAATCAAAATAATGACTGTTGGATTAATACTCAAGTCTTCTCTTATTGTAAAATTCTATTTCACAAATTATAGGATCAATTTATTAAAGCCTCCGAGTTTAAATCCCGGAAAGTAATGATTACTTTTCTTTTCCGGCGTTTTGCGTCGCTAATGAATTCAAAAAAGAAATGGCAGAATGATTTTAATAACTGTCGGATTCCCGATTCCACCAGTAACCATTCCAAGTGGAAACATTTTTGTTAATTCACATTGACTGCTGGGTTTTGTAAGCGCGGATTAATTGTCATAATAAAGAGAAGATGTAGCATATGCCTTAATTTTTAATAATCTTTATAACGTTCCCTATCGCATGATGTGTTTTCTGTGCTGAACTAGAAGTTTAAAAAAAGGTTTTTTTGCTAAAGGGTGCCAATAAAAGTGGAAAAAAAACTCTTTTCTATGGCAAAAGTCAAGCAGAAGTGAATAAATTTTTTAACGGGGAAAAATTAGTCGTAGCTGATGATAGTTATTTCCTCCATTTAAGTATTTGCTAAGCTGTCCCTTATAGAATTAGATCTAGAATGTAAGATATTTTTTGTGGAAAAGCTCAATCACTGTCTCATGTCTCCCATATCTTCGTTCTCTGATTGATATTTAGTCAAAAGAAATTGTATTTTCCGGCAACGTTAAGGTAAATAACGTTAAAAGGGATTACTATTGACGTAAAATGTTCCTTACGCTAAATAGATAATAAGGTACTTTCCGTTTATTTATAGGTCAGTATGTCAGTAGGTAAAGCCGAGGTCAAGGACGACCGGGTCGGTCCTAAGTTAATTTTCGCAGCCTAATGCACTAATGCACCTTTGGTAGACTTCAAACATCGTAAACTGTGATCATAGTTGCGCTCCGGATGCAAATACACTTGCGTGGTAAGTGGTTTGTAATACAATACAGTTTAGTTGTAGTTTAACGTTTAGGAAACAAATTCATACTTTATTTTTACAAGTCTTAGTAAGGACATCTACTGTGTGAAAGCAAACTGAAATCTATTTACATGTGGTAGATAATAGTTATTCAATGAAAAAATGTTGAAAGACAATGAAAATGATACTCGTAAATGAAAAATGAAGAAAAGACAGTTTTTTTTCGACGAAAACCTATTTTATGTATATTTAGCATATTTAATTTGATGGAGAAAAGAAGAGGAAAAATTATCAAGGATATTTGTTGAAGAAAATCATGGAAAGGAAGTTCAAAGAGAATAAAGTAAGGTTACAGCCGAGATGCATAATATAGAAAAACTTGAATGGTAGAATCTACTCTTAACTAAGAATAGCCACAAGTAATATTTCCCGGAAGCGTATGTGTTGCTGTTGCTTTTTTAATGCAAATTGAAGTGTTTTAAATAAATCATTAAATTTTAAATCTAATTAAAAAAACATGAAAAAAATCCCCAAGAAAATTCTACTGAAAAATTATTCAGAATATTGGTCTGAATTTAGGGTTTCAGTTTTCACTAAGCAATCTGTTACATCCTGTATATAAAGCAAAGGAGTAGCCTTCTATAGATAGATAGATAAATACGTACTCTTTATAGCACACAGTCACAAAAAAAAGATCGAATGAAAAACAAATATCGAATACTCTTTCAATACAATTTTGATTAAATACAAATAAAAATCCAAAAAGGAGATAAATTTACTTAAAATTTTATTTTAAATGTTAAAGTGCTTCAGAATATACCTGGAAAGCGTTAAAAGGTTTGAAAATGTTTGATTTAGTAAAGAATTTTCCTCACAGGATTACGAGTTACGTTTGCGATCGAAAACCATTTCACTCGAGTGAAGGACTGAGGATCATTTTCCAATAATCCTCGTATCGAAATCTTTACGCTATATTTGACATACGCTAGTGTCACGTCGGTTCCGACGTCAACCTAATTTTTCAGAAAATTGATACCTACGATCTGAATTTAAAATATTTGGCAAATAAAAATGTTTTGTCGTTTAAAATTTTTACATTAATGGGACTTGAACCCACGACCCCAGGATTAGATCTTCTGGTGCTCTAACGAACGAGCTATCATACCCTCAAGTTAAGCGGCGAAATTTCGCCTAAGATCCTACTTGACTTATTGACTTATCTTTAACAAATACAAAGTTTTATTATTTTTGTTTTATCTCAACAAAAAGTCTCACTGAAACATGTCTGATGTTGAAACATTTCAGAACAGTTAAAATTCCACGAAGTCTTTAACGAACGGAGTTTTTAGACAGAATTCTATCAAATTGTAATACCCTTTCAATTCTCAATTAGTTGGAAAAGTTGTCTAATAAAATGAAATTTGTTTTTATAAGGCAAAAACTTACTTTATTGTACACACAGATTAAGTTTCTGCGAGAAGGTTATAATAACGAAACGATCTTTTAATGACGGGTTATTCTTTGTTACATAAAAACTGTTTTACCCCTGTATCTTTATCTATCTATACCACACCCACACCTGTAATACCTTTTGGAGTAGGCAGACAGTTAAAAAAAAAGTATTGTCTTCTATTAGTATTAAACATTTCTCTTATCATGATGGTTTTTAAATTGACCAAATTTCAGATCAATTTGTTTCCTAAAAACAGTTATATTTGTAAATCCTGAATTAAAAGCAAGAGGTAGAGATTTTAAAATGAACAAATAAGCCTTCAATTAATGAAAATAAAAACCATTTTAAACCATTTCCAGACATGGAATTACTTCCTTCGCAGACTGCTCAAAGTTATTTATATTTAGGTACTCTACACTGGTTTTAAAAAAAGGCAATGTTGCAATAGCAGGTGCCGTTATTGTTGTTTTAATTAAACTCAGTGTTAGCTCTCCTGCGCACGCTTTGGTCTTCAGATTAAATTGAAGACGAATTCTCAAATATGCTTTATTGTTTAAGCAAAAATTAAATGAAAAATAATAAACGAAATCAAAGCGCTGCGCTGTTCCATCGTGTTTTATCAAAATGAACCCTCTAGAAAATTATTCAGCGCAGTGTCCCAAGCAAACTTCAATGTTAATTAATTTCGACATAATGAATTCTGAGTAGAGTATATAGCAATATTGTAACCTTAGACTTGGCTTCACTAATTTGAATTAGTTTATTTAAATGCTCATATTTGAATTATCGTTTTAGTCATTTTTTGTGGTGTCTGAGAAAGATGGTTAAAGATGAATACTGACCAGCATGGCCGAGACATTTCAAAATGTCGGATGTCAACACATCTATCTCTTTGCTATATAGATGACAGTGACAAGCGTCGTCGTGTCGGTTATAAATCGGTCGTAGACTTATAGAACAGATTTCCAGAAATTGTGAATCCGTGACTTCTTTAATTCCGAGAAGAGCCTTAAAATAAATATTGTTGAATAATACACACAACGCCATCTAACCTCAAACTGAGCAAGGCTTGTATTGTGGGTGCTAGATTACTAATATGCTACATTTTTTTGTAAATACATACTTACAAACATATACATAAAACCTGAGACTCCTTGCAAATACTTGAAAATACGATTTTCAAATATTTGTGTTGGTCAGGAATCGAACCCCCAGTCTTCAAATCAGTAGTAACTATCAGAGAAATTTCAACATCAGTTGTCTTAACTAAACAATGTTTCTCAAGACAATGCCCAATTACAACCTCTGCGCAATCTATAAAAGCACTTAAGTAGACCGAAAATTTCTTCCATTATAACAGCAAGGTTAAAACCTACTTGTCTGCAATTCTTTCAAGCCTCGAATGTTGGTTCTGGCGGAAATACTTGTCACTCTTTTTTACCTGACAAGACGCTCCCTTCTTTTGAAATTCCCCCTCTAATGTCCTTTAAAGAGAAATTACAAGTAAAGAAATGTCATGAGCACTGATAAAGTTGGGCTTCGGTGTGTTCCTACAAAATTACTTTAAGGTCTCAACTTTGTTAGGTTCTGTATAAATTCTAAATTAGTTAAATTATCCAAAAGTATATCCAAAAGTATAACCAACTTTTAGAACCTAATTATTTAATAACATTTTATATTACCTACCCAAGCAGGTAGGTAATATAAAATTTTCCTGTATACAGGGCTTTAGGTAAATCTCTTTCAACCTCTCGGGTGTTTAATCAGTCCATGAAACTGAACAACTTCCCATGGAACATAGGTCAAAATACGAAAAAAAAATTTGAGTTCAAACAAATTTCATCAGCACATAGCATTTTGTATGGGAGTAAAAAAATTTTTTTTCGTATTTTGACCTATGTTCCTTGAGGAAAGTTTCATGGGCTGATTTGGCACCCAAGAGGTTAAAAGAGATTTACCTAAAGCCCTGTATATTCTATTACTTTTAGTCAAGGGGTGGGAAACAGCCCCATAATAACACAGTATACAGGGTGTCCCACGGCTATGCCACATGGAGGGAAACTACCTTAATTATTATAGATGGGACATTTTACTGAAAGAAGACTTCATTTTAATTTTTAAAACAATTTAAACTGCATTCATACATTTTTAAATAATTGCCTGGTTGAACCGGGAATCGAACCCGGTACACGAAAAAACAAATCAACAGTTCCTTTTATTTCTGATGCTATGTCACTCAGCAAAAAATAATCCTTATGATGAAACCTTCCCATCGGTATGATAAACTACAGGGTGTTTTTTTTTTCTCGTGTACCGGGTTCAATTCCCGGTTCTACCAGGCAATTATTTAAAAATATAAGAATGCAGTTTAAATTGTTTTTAAAATTAAAATGAAGTCTGCTTTCAGTAAAATGTCCCATCTATAATAATTAAGGTAGTTTCCCTCCACGTGGCATAGCTGTGGGACACACTGTATTTCAGAGTTATTTATTAGAAAAAAATTGTTGCCTGTTGTCTGGCGATTTGTTGTCTCATTTTTACAGAAAGAAAATTCAGAGATTATAGATGAAACACGGATAGCAAAAAATAATAAAAACAATTTGAACTTACATACCTAAATCAATTGGACGGAATGACGTTTCTAACCACAAATAATTTGTTTCGTAGTTATAAAAGGCTTACTCACTTACAACTAATTATGCCAATTTTAAATAATGAAAAATTTTAAGAAACATTCATCGTTGTTATTACCCATAAAGTTGAAAGGGAAAATCGCTTGAAACTAAGTTGAAACACTAAACGTCAGACATATCTTGTTTTATACTTACAGCATAATTCTATGTGAGCTGACGAGGGTCGCAAGCTTGGTATGTTCTCAGCAAATTATTTATAAGGACCTTCTGTTATAATGTTATGAAATAATTTGTTGTGCGTAATAATTCATAGCCTGCGGCCGCATACGTTCATTGTTTTCAAGTAAGATTAGTCGCGAGGGTATCGTGGGCGTGCCATTGCCAAACTTAGCTTCTACAATCTACATATAAATAGGTAGGTATTTCGTCCCTTAACCGCTAGGTCATATCTAATTAGAATTTACTACTTCCCAGCTAAATACTTTAGTGACCTCTGTGTTTAATTGGTGTCGTTAGTTTTCATTTAGTGCTTAATGTCTCCGTTTTTTTTCTAAAAGAGAGACTTCTTTTTGTTTGTAGGATTATGTTTTTTGTATTAAGCTTATGATAACCACATAATATCTTAACACAAAATCCACGAGTACCACTATATAGTTTAGGCATATAATTTATTTACATTGTAACAAAAATCGTGTTTACAGTGTCAACCTTTACAAATGAAATAAGCAAATATCGGCTGGCATGTGAAACCACTTTCAGTGCCAATTATTACCCATGTGAACGATTGATTGGCAATACCTGGGCGTCGCATAGCTCTCACTTTGAGAAATAAAAAATCAGGTGGCACAGATCAATAGGGTGAAAACATCCTTTTTTTATGTTCCGTAGTAGTGAAATTCCCCTGTGCACACCTTTACAAAAGATCTGAAATAAGAGAGGGTTGTGCAAATCACACTGGATTAGCGGCACAGAGCGTGCAAACATTAACTTAATGACAACGGTATAAGGTGACAAATTGCGTAGCAGGAGATTAATTGTGTATTATGAGTTGACGCAATGTAGGAAATAATCCAGTAAACGGAAACGTCCTCATTATTAAAATTACTCAAAAGATATTTGAATATTTGATGAATTCCGACAATAATTTATCTTTGCAAACAACAAGCTTGTTAAACATCACAAAGGTTGTGCGATTGAAAACAATAAAACATTTCTTGATGATGATAGTGATGGATGATGACAAGTTCCCTCAATTAAACGTTCATATCCACTCATAGTAAGATTTAAATTCCACCGAACATATAAACTTATCTTATGAGCCGCAACAGTTACATAACGAAATCCTTTTTAACTCTGTAGATTTTTGTTATCGGTCGAGCCATTAGAAACGCTTGCTTCTGAATTGACGCGACAGTTCTTGGGTTCGATTTCCGAACCGGGCAAACATTTATGTTAAAAGTAGATGTTTGTTCTCAGGTCTAGGTTCCTTGGAACACCTACAAAGGTAAACCTTTGAATATGTGGCGTTTTATTTACTCAAAATTCTCGTACTTCGGCTTTTGACTCTTGTGCAGATGGTATCAAACATTCAGTTGTTGATGTGAACTTCAGTTCGACCACCCGGTTTATTTGTTAGAAACTGCGAGTTGGAAAACAATAAATACCTGCGCACGCTTTTGAATTTTCACGGCTGCATTTTGTACGGAGTTTGCTATTTTCTGTGTACCTCTAGCTATGTGTATCTCTATAAATGGAGAGAAGCGCTACTACAATGGCGAATACTTTCTTACTCTGGAACTAATAGATGAAATGTGTATTACATACTCCTTTACATTTTTCAACGTTTTACTGGCTTTTCAGACAATTAATCGCAAAGTAATATTTTTATTCAGTCTTCTTAATTTAGCTATCGTTACTGTATGGAGCCTGGAAACTCAAGTAATAGAATAGGTATTACATATTTAATCAAATCAAATTTACTTATTTGTGAGTAATAAGTGTTCGCACTTTATTGCACACCAACACATACATATAAAGCAATGAGTAACAAAAGAGGCACATATATGTTAGTTATGTACGCTACATTAGAACAAAGACACTATAGCGGAAATAGAGATACCAGTCTTGATAGAAATAATTCGGTTTCAAGGACTTACCCGGTAGATTGATCAGTTGATTAAGTACATATAAATAATAGATATATACGCACGCACGTACTACGTAAATACATACATACAAGTACATTTTACATACTGTGAACTATGAAAAAAATAAACATGTTTTAATTTTCTTCACACTTTTGGAAAAACTCCCCCAAATTGGTGAACCTCACACAGCTTGTAAAACAATTTTAAAACGCCATGTTAAGTAAGTAAAATACGTTGCTTTGATGAATCACAGGGAGGTGCTCTCTCCGGGCCAGTTTATGTTCCATGCAAATTTGAGCCTTACGTAGTTAACATAAGGGTATACGATGTAATAAAGGTGCTCGTTGGGGCGCGGTGCGTTTCGCATAGATTGACTACAATATTTCATTTTGTAGGACGAATTTTTATGGTCCACTAGATACATAAAGGGATCGCTATTTTATTTGTTGCTTCGTTTTGCCTGGATGGACCTTTATTTATTAAATTGTTCTAAAAGAAAGTCTATGATATAACGTTTATTGTTTTGGCAGTATCGAAATATTTTTTGAAGTATTGACTAACTAAATCTACTTTGTAAGTCTACGATTGATTCTTGTAATGTTAAGTTCTTCTAAGTAACGATACTTTGAAAGTCTTCGAAGCGTCGTCGGTCCATTTCTCTAGCGTTAAATTTTTGAATCACCACTATTTTTTTGTTAGTTGTAATTTGCATCCACAGACATGATGTCCGTGCCTTTGTTTGCTAGTTGACTTATTTTATTAATACTTGTTTTTTTTAATAATGCTCTCCATGAGTACCGGCTTCAAGTACCAGTACCTAATGATACCGGTAACGTTACACAGAAACTTTTTTCAAAATCAGTACCGGTATTAGACCGGTGCGTGCATACAAATATTTAAAATATAAAACATAAACATTATGATATAGTCACGAAGTTAATGTAATTTAACGTCAAAAATAACCTAAGTAATAACCTGAAAACCTTTTGTGCTCATGAATGCATTTTACGAAAACAATTTTTGACATGTCGAAAAGTAAAGCAAAAATAAAGTTGTAAGTTATATCTTAAAACGTTGCTGTCTTTTTTTCTTCCTTATATTGAAATCTCATGGCAAAGTTGTTCAAATTAGCGAGAACTTTACGAAATAGCAAAGTCACTGTCATACTGCGTAACCAGTATTTTTTAGTTTCCAGTACATGTACTCATCTGATACCCGTAACCGGGTACCGAAATGGCAAGAAACAGTACCGGTATAGAACTTGGACTTCTTGTACCGGTTCCAAGACCTTCTTACGTTATACTGTTGGCAGAGCTAGGAGTGTCAAGTATCAGTAGTACATCGATCGTAGACTTACAGCATAGATAGATGCCCAGGGCAAAATATATAAGTAAATGCTAAGGTTATTGTTGCCCATAAAAAAGTCACATTCTAAAAATATTAAAATCAGGTAAGCTTGATAAATATGTACTCTTACATAAATTGCTTTTACTTAACTTGTTATCCTTGATTGAAGCCCTTGTTATCCTAAGTTATGAGAAATATTTTGCAATGTTTGAATATAAATGTCCAACAAATCTTCAATGTTGGGCATCCTAGTTGAAGTTGTAGCCGCGTGAAATCGTAAGAGACAGGTCAGTGCCTGGCGCACTCATTAACATGGTTTTATACTTTTTATCTTGTTGCGCGACCACTAAAGACTGCCATGTTTATGAAATAACTAGTTTTTAGCTCGAGATTTCTTTACCATGTTAAATTTAAAAATTGCAGTGTTCTAGAGGTCGCCTAAGTCTTTGTTCGTGGAGTAATTTCGAAAAAACATTCATATGCCTTTAGCACATAACGTAAATAGAACTGCTTAGTTTCGTTGTTGAAGTCCGTGCAAATTTTGAAAAGCTTAAACTGAAAAGCTTAAACTGAGCTTAAACTGAATATTTGACGATACCTAATACGAGTTCATACGTTTTGGTGTTTATAGCTCCGTTGCTCGGCCTTCTTCATTGATGTAATGATCAAACTATAAATATTTGTAAAACACCAATTTAATAAGGTAATAGCTCAGAATTCATTCACATAATATGTCATTTATCGAAAACTTACGAAAACCTTTACCCTCAAAATAGAATCTCCAGTCATTGAAATATGCGCCAGGAAAATCAGAGCAATAGATTCAATTTACCCGCGAAACACTCGATCATATTATGTAAAATAGATATTTGTGCCTCAACCCTTCCCAAACCTGCTGTTTGTTATGTAAATTCATCTTTTGGCTTTATGTAGCGCCTTCTTCATAATGTTTTTCGGAAAATAACACGCATGAAAAACTCATAAAACTTTTTGTGAAACAATGACTGGGAAATAAAAGGAAAGGTGCTACTTTTGAACGCAGGAAACATTACTGAGTAATAATTTGTTGGAAATAACCAGAATTAAGTCTGTACAATTGTGTTTTAATGGAATCAGTTACTTCCCGGAAATGATGCGTGAAGAACCTTTTTTTGACAGCAACTTTTAATGATTTTTTTGTACTTTTCAAGTATTTTATAATCTTGTTTTTTATTTCTTAACTCAGAACACGATAATATAAACAAATAATTAAATCTACAGCACTGTAAAAATCATTTACATCGGAATAGCCATGCTAAAATAACCTGAATTTTTTTTCAAAAGAATTTTGCAACGGTTATTGGAATTCAATATAACAGTTTTCATGTAAAAACGCAACACAAAATATTAGTGTTCAATATTTCCCTCTGGCAGATTACCAGGGTGGCTATTGCGCTAATAAAAAGCGATTCAATTTCAGCTGAATGATGATGATGACCATTTCATCGGTTCAGGTAGCAAATTTGAGAACAGCCAACTGGACGCTTGGTTTCAAACTACCTGTAGGTAAATCGTTTAAATGAGGTGTAGGGAGAGGCGACAGAGGGGGCCGAGAGCGGTGCGTGCGGGAACGTGCCTTTGTCGCTCCCCCCCCGCGCCCCCTTACCGCGCAGGCGAAGACTCATTTAAATGGTTTACCTACAGCTACTCAAAACAGCTGTCATCAAATGTATGAGATTTCAATAGTTCTCAATTTGGCCACTTGAACGGATAAAATGGTCACCTGACACTAGCGTAAGTCAACATTTTACTAACACTATGGGCTAATGACCTGAAATTAAAAAAAATGAATTCCACTGCCATTAAAATGCCATTGATTAGCAGAATAGCCACCTTTAAAAGCAGCCAGGAGCTGAAACTTCCAACGGATTATTAAATTCCAACTGTACAGTGGTATATACGATGACAGGTATACAAAGCAACAGCCAATGTTGTATTTGTATCACCCTAATATTGAACATCTGAAATGAACGACTGACGTTTAAATGAGACAGTGGAGCATTGGTATGTGTTGATCACAGTAATTGAATTAAAATTAAATTTATGTCATGATTGCCTCAGTAATTTAGACCATAAACAAGAGGCAAGATCACTATCATCTTTTAGGTACTCGTATGAAGCAAAATAGGTGTGTTAACTTAATTTGGCAATCTATGATCTCTATTTCAATGGGTCAAAGGCGTAAGATTGTGTACTTACTTATGTAAGAACTTGTATAACAAGTAACGATGCCTTATTTACAAGTTAATAGTTTTTCAATTCAAAACATTGTAGAAAATTATTTGCAAATATATCTTATAGATAGAACTACACTTTTATTACACCTGCAAAATAAATAAGTTTTTACCAACTGACCTGTGAGTTATGTTAACACTGTTTATAATAATATCATTCGATAGTAAATTAATTACGTCTGTATTTTGCTATGTACATCGATCGATCTTCTGTATGCTCATGTATGAACACTACCATAGAAATATACTACTGATTTTAAGATTAGAAGACTTCCGTTCCTTTTCACTATGCTTTTGACAGAGCGCTATGGTTATTTATGATCGTTGAATGAACATTTAACACTAATGTTAAGTGCGACTATAGCCTTGGGGTTCCTTGCAAGGGACTGTTCAGATTTTTCGATTGCGGCATCCGTTTCTGCATTAGGTCTGCGTTCCTTTGGGAACTGCAAATTTTTAGTGTTGTTTCTTGTCTACTCATGTAGAAATCCTCTATGCGGATTTTTAGTCTAATGTTTGGGCCAGGCATAAAGACTTATTCTTATTTTAGTGATTCAGTAAGATATCATCATTACTGAATCACTAAAAAAAATATATTAAAATCTTAAAAATTAAATTAAAATCTTATTCTTATTTTAGTGATTCAGTAAGATATCATCACTTTTTTTTTAGACACAAGAATTCTTTAGACACTTTCTTTGAAGTCGCTTATTTTTAATTAAATTAACTAACTTGCAGAAGTAATCTGCTTTGTGCTCTTTTTTACAACCAAAACGTTGTCTAATATAACTTAACATTCTACTCATGTTGTGTAACAGAAAATCACCATTTACTTGATTATACCTACACGATAAGAAAACTTACGTCCCGTATTACAGAACGCGGCTCAGACTCTGATCTATACTTAAGTAGCAGTCGTCTTTGTAGTTTTGATAGTGAGAGAAAGAGACAAAGAATACTTAAATATTGATCAACACTTGAATCTCCTTCTGTAATACGGGCCTAAAACATCTGCAAGACCCACGCATCTTCTAAATGTGTTGTATCTCTGTGTTGTATTCGTTCGTCACAAGAGCTTCGGGCGAGCTCATAACGTCGTTACTTAATGCGTTTATGGTGAGCGTATTATCATAAATTATTTATGTCTCTGCTACTTTTTTTACACCATGTGTTTTTTTATCGTACTACAGTTTTTTCGTAATGAAAGATAGAATTTTAATTTAATGAATATGATGCGATATGATGCATAACTTTTGGATTCCGATGATGCATAATATTTGATACATCGAATTAATTTGAGAAGTCTTTTGATCTAAATATGAAAGAAAGAAGAAAGAAAGAAAATGCGTTTTCTCATTCTGTAGGATAGTACACAATACAGAGCTACGCTGAGGAACATAATTACCAAACAAAAAATTAAATACTATTCTATAGCGCAAAAAGAACGGGAATGCGACTCAGTATAATTCTTACACTAGAAGTGCAGGCTACTAAGATCTCTCAATGCATCTCTATAGAAGTAACGGGTAACCCTAGAGCAGAAATCTTTTTCTGTCAGAAAATTTATATAGCTATACAACGGGGAAGCGCTGCCAAACTTGCCTTGCCTCGATGCGAAGCGCTTTAGGAGCTGTTTTTTTTACGTTTAGATATAACTTTCTTTTTATATTAGTGTCTATGATTAAGTTATATAGATAGATTAATACTTTATTGCATACTTAATGGACATACAAAATAAACAATACAAACTTACAATCAAAAGTTTGCAAGGGCGGCCTCACATTAAAATAATTTTCCCCTTTGTAACATATAAAGATGGAACTAGATATTCATGGAATACAGTTTACGTATGACTAAACAACACCGATATCTATTCATTTCAAAGCGCTTTATTTAATCAACAAGGTATCGCTTAATCCCTCATTGGGGTAAAATCTCGGATAATTCCATTGTTATTATTTATTAACAATGTTCAATATTGCCAACCAGCGTTGCCAACTACGATTATCTTTTCGCTTAGGTGATCACAGCTGTAAACGGTTCGATTCCCTGGTCATTGGAAATAAATGTCTAACACAGTTTTCTGCTCTCTTGTGGTCTATTTAGATTGATTTTAATAGGTACCTACTTATTTTATATCCCTCGGTCGTTTACAGTTTTTGATAATATTGTGAACTTTTACGATGGACTGGGAGTGGAAGAAAACTTGGGGTATGTGGGTTATAACATCTTAGCGCTTTTAAATCAAAATCAAAAATACTTTATTTTCATAGAACAGACAAAGTGCTTCTTTAAAACGTCATAAAATACATTAGCAAAATCAATATAAATCATTGAGCAAAATAGTGAATTACATTAGCATTTTTGACTTTGCGCCTATTCGCAAAGGTGCAGTCTTCTTCATGAAAAGAATAGGCAAGAAACTCCGAGGGTCGCTCTTTTTAAGTCGTAGAAGCGGCACGCGTGGGTTTTCCTGTATTATGGGTGAAAGACTGACAACCCATCACCACTATATCATGTTATATCTAATAACCATACTCAGACATCATAATATAAAAAAATCCAGGTTTAAAATTACTTATAGACTATTTTAGAAAACATCCTAAGTTTTACTCCGTATTGATTCTATTTAAAGGTTTGCCTACCATGGCTGTGAATATCCATTTGCACGTACCTGGGGTTATATCCACTCTCGGCTATTTTCGCTTCAAATACCAAATTGCAGATTCTGCTGTATCAGTTACCGAAATAGAAGTTTGCTGCATAGGGTACGAAATTACTCACACATATAATCCCTGACAGGGTAAGCAGAGCATAAGGTGTTTCATATAAAGCCATGTTTGACATTCATACATTATCTACCTGAGAATCGATTGTTGTAGAATTATAATTTTAAGTCATATATGTGCTCAAACATTGAAATGTCAAACATTGGATCCATTGAAATGTTTTATCTCCTGAATCTCTGCAGGAGATAAAACATTTCAATGGATCCTAAAACGGTTTAGGGACAAGTAATAAGATACATAGATTTTTATAAACGATACTATGACCCTTTTTTGAAAATTGACGTAAAGACACTTTCCAAGCTTTTGACATTGGAGATGTCTTTTCGTTCGCTCCAGTATAGGATACATTTCACGAAAAAGTGCAATGCCCTTATATCTCGGAAAATTGTGAAGATATGATATTCAAAAAAAACTCAAAATACGCGTATTTACAAGAGCTGTAAGGTGCAAAAATAATTATTCGAGAAAATCAAAAACTAAAACAGTTATAGCCGAAATAGTGAAAAAAAATTATTATTTTTTACGAATTTTTGGTTTGGCGCATAGCTCGATATTTTGGAAATGAAGAATGATATCAAAAATTTGTTAAAGACTCCTCTGGTAAATTTAGTCAGCTACAATTTGAACCTAAAACGAAGACGATCGGGTTAAGGGTTTTCCCCAACCTAACCTTTTTGAAAAAAGTCAAAAAGTAAGAACGACATTTTTTCGAATTCCGTAGATTCATTTCCAATGTGCTCGATAGTCGTGTGGGGCACGAAATCTGTCATTTTTAAAATACAATGTGAACTCATGAACTCTATCATAGAGGTCACAAAACTTTTGTGATCAAAACAACAAGTGTCACTCAAGGCCGTATTCATATTTCATATGCAAAACGTCACAACATGACACGCCATTATATTCATGAACGCAAATATAACATAGCACACATCATAAAGGACTTCGGTTCACTAATGATTATAGAACCAAAATCGATACAAAGTAACAGATACCGGGAAATTGGATGCTGGGAAATTGATTTCGGGGTAGTTTCAACTTTGGTACTAATTAGGCTTTGAGGTAACTTGATATAACAAACTGAATAGGTGGATGAATATAAACGTCTTTGTGAATGTTTGCTACTAAATTACGATAGTAACATTGCCGTCACAATAGTTCTCTTTGAAGGATACTACTAAGCCACTACATTGTTTTCTATCGTGAGTTCTCCGCCTTAGCCACAAAATTCGTAATAATTAAATAAGGTTGTTGAGATTTTTAAAATCTTGGTAGTGATGCAATGGTATATCCCAACCCAGGTTTTTCACCACCAAGGCTCTTTGTAAGATTATCAAAATAAAAATTTGCTGGAACAACTTTTTAAGTAGCCTACAATAATCTAACTGTCTATACACTCACGCCTATGATCCTTTTCCGTCGTATGGTTCTGGAACCATTCAAACCATTTTGTTACCAAGTCCTCTTCCCAAAATATTAAACAAATACATATTATACCAATGAAAAATATAAACCTACAAATACATCGAGATCATCCGGCACGCGTCCCGAATTCAGAGTCCCAATAGAAAAAGTTAGCAAATTTATCTTCATGTTCCCTTTTATTCCGGTCCCAATTCTGCTCTGTATACAAATATATTAAGATTGATATCTATGGCATGGTGTACAAGGTAAAACGTTGAATTTGCATTACATATAAATGTTTTAGGTTGTGTGTTGCCAAAGTAATATTGAACTTTCTAGAAACATTTGATGCAACATCATGTTAGCAATTCCAACGTTTGGATGCCGTAGGTAAACACTTTACAGCGATCTAATTTCAGAAATACCTTCAATTTGGATCGGATGTGTCCCTGGAATTACGAGTATAATCAAAATGTCAACCATACAGCAAAAGATAGCAAAGGGACAAATTTAAATCACCCCCATGTATGGTTCAAATATTTTTTGTAAGTACTCGTAGTTTAGAAGTTATGTTTAATAACTTTTTTGAGTTTTTTTTTGTTTACGACGGTGTTCTCTGTAGGCGATTTACTAACAGTAATTACATCTAACGTTCTGTCCTTGAAAACACCACAGACATGACCAAAGTTATAAACACGCATTTAAATTGACCTTATAGTAGCGATTAATCAAAATCGATACAAAGTAACGTCATATCCCTTATGTGGGTGGGGTACAACTCCTGTTTCTTCTTTCAGTCATTCACAGTTCTTAAAGCACATTTATTAATAGCTTTTCTGTCCCGTATGGTGACGAATAGGGTTCTCGCGTACCTGATTCACTATACGGGTTCTGGTATGATTATGGCAAATCGGGACAGCGTGAAATGCCATTCCAATATCTGACATTCATTCTATTACAACTTTATTGTTTGCCCCCCAAAAGTACCCCTTAAATTATGTAACACGTTCGTGTTTGAATAACATAAAATTATAAGTGTACCTTTCAACTTAATCGGTCCAGTAGATTCGGAGCATTTAGCTGTGACAGACGGACACACGAGGTGGTTCTCTTTTTTTACTCGGGCGTACGAAAGCTAAATATCGTAGTCGAAAAAAAGACTAACTTACTTGAAAATCAATAGTTTGAATGTTTTTGTTTTTTTATTAAAGAAACAAAAAAGTTAAAAAATAATAATATATCATTATCTAAACATACATCCCATGAATGTGACAGAAGGCCCCATTTATCTTTAACTATTTTAAATAATAATAAATGTGAAAAAAAGCCTTAAAACAATCGTTTTATGACATGAAAGCTTAAACATAAAACTATGTGTACTTATCTCCAGCGTATTTACTACTTTTAACAACTAAAGCAATGATCACATACACATAAAAGACGTACGTGCCTACACTTATTGCCTATTAGCAAATTGATAGCATCATTTACGTTGTTTAAGTAAACGAGCTTTGATCTTTTACCATCGCATAATGGAAATAGTATTAGTTTTTCGTTTAGGTTATTTTTTGATGTTCTGGACTTTAACACAATATCACATTTTTGTAGCATAAAGAAAATCGAAAATTAGAAAATATATGGGGTTGACAGACACAATAAAAAAAGTCGCGTGGACAGTTCAGTTCAATCTCATACATTTCAGAAGTATCGATCTTAGTCATCGCTAACAGAAAGTGTCTTCGTCTAGGCCTTCTAGTGGTGCATTATGCTTTTGTATATGAAAGTACTTTTACAATGTTTTCCAAGAACCTCAAGAGCCTTAATTTTAAGTCTTATTGCGCTGTAATGATGATAAAAGCAGCACAAAAAATGTACACGTTAGCTCATCCGATTATAATGTTGACCTTGACGTCGCGTCGCCCTTGTGCCGTTTGAAATAGCGAGCGGTGCAAAAACCTCATCTCTCTATATAATGGATCCTAACAGTTAGTAATGATAGTCATGGAAAACTTCTTCTTCTTTATTTTGCTGCTTTACCTTTTCTTTTTATCGAGGCACGCTTTAACTTTGTGACGAAAAACATCGTAATTTTTTTTCTAGCTATTGCTGACCTCTCATCCTTTCATCCTTTCACGGATTTATCAAACTGAAATTACAATCAAATTGCATTTAAAAAGTGAAGATAAAATAACCTAGATTTTCATAAATCAGTCAGGGAATATTCTATTCCGAAAAACGCAAAATAAATCTTAACTTTTCTGATTCTCTGCTACGCAATGTGTTGCAATAACAAGACAAATTATTTTGAAATTTACTTTGCCAAACCAACATGTTCTGAAATAAATACCCCCGAGCAGTAAAGGTGGCGTTCCAAATCGATATTTGAAATGATATTTTGCTTTCGTTTAAAATACAATAAAACCAATTTTATGCGTTATATTTTTCTTATTTAAATTTTTAAGATGTTTTACTGTTTATGAGAAACTAAAAAAAGACTAAAAACTATAATACACTTGTCTGCCTGTCATAGTATTTTTTTTAAAGTTATGATGTCATAGGAAGGTCTTGACAAGTTGTGAAAAATTACAGGAGTGCATTTGAAACATGAGCGAAAGTATTTTGACAAATGAATCAAAATTATAAATTTCGGGCCAGAGACATCTAATATATTTTCTTTTATGTTTCAGATACTAATTCTCTACAATATTTAATATTGGTAAGTATGCTCCAAATTTACTTACTTAAGGAAACAAATTATGTTTGGAGACCTATTAATAATTACTAAGGATTGAGACTCACTGCCAGAGACTAACAAATGTGAACGTTCTTTGGGAAAAATTCATAGCGCGATCTCAGACTTAGCGTAGGATACACGATATAGAAATTTAATAGCATGTTCTTGAAATTTTATATTTACTCTTCTGTTTTCTCTCAAAAGTAAAGATAAGAAAATATAAATGAACAAGTAAATCGTGATTGTAATAGAGGTATTTATATTTCTTGCGTAGAACTAAGATGTAAAACTGATTTCTTGGTTTTTTGCTGTAAACGTCTAAACTGCATCTTTGCGAATAGGGGCAAAAATGCTTATGAATGTATGTTTTTATTCTTTAAAGCTTATGTTACAAGCATAAGACACAATGTAAGAAAAACAGTACAAAGGCGGACTTATCCAGTCAACCCATGTAATTCACTACTTTGACTTCTTATAAGTAACATCCTGAATGGTCTATGAAATAAAGCTATTTTAAAGGGCAATATTATATTTCTGTCTAAAACAACAAGAATAAACTTTTCTCCTCTCCATACAAATTTTTTATTGGAATATCAAATAGGTTCCTTGGCGAAAAATTGTTCAGTTTAATGGCAAAATCAAATTCTAATCCTTCTCTAATTTAAAAGCACCTTAAATTAAAAACGAAGGAGTTATGCTGTTTACATATTGTAGGTATGGCTGTCATGTTACAACTATAGCTAAGTAAGTATAGCTGGCTGTCGCTCATCATTGGACGGTGAGCGTAAGCACCAATTGGGACGGGACACAGGTGTGCTCGCTTACAAATTGTGCCCACGATGAGCACGGAATATTGCTACACTACATCAAAATTATTGTAGCCTCCCATGATTTATGCCTTGTTGCGTCTGTACGCATTGTTATCCAAGACTCACTTAGGCTCAGACTAAGTGAAGATTTTTCTTCAACATCAAAGATATTGTGCGAGGTTTTTTGAAAGAGAAAAATAATTGAAGATTAATAAAATGGGTTAATGTTTCGAAGGGGGGCCCGTGCCCCTCGGTGGGGACCTATACAATACAAATATACTTTATTGCACACCAACATTACAGAATATGATACAGAGTAAAAGTTAGGGTACAAAAAGTGGCCTCATTGCTGAGAAGCAATATCTTATCGGCAACCTTTGGGTGTGAAGAAGACGATATTACACTATATAAGCCATATTACACCTAGGTATATGGGCTAGTAGAAAAAATTACATATTTTATGTTTTAGTAGATTTCATTTCAGAATAAATTGAAATTTATGATGAATATTTCAGTGAAAATGTTTTGATGCAAGAAAATAAAAGTTACTATAAATTTAATTTAATAAATTCAAAAGGGTGTGAAGAACTATTGGTATTTGTGACTTTGCCAGGCCTTATTAAGTTCTAAAAAAATGTGAAATCGTCAAAATTACGATTTTAAACGCCTTTTTAACAACAAAATATTTAAATAAATCCAAAATTCTGTTTTGTAAATTATTGTATACTAGCTGTCCTTCCACGGCTTCGCCCGCGTAGACTACAGGTTATATCGTGCCCAGTTATGAGATAAAATGTTGCCTTTTCCAAGGTCGAATCTATCTCGGTACCAAGTTTCATCAACCGCAATGTCCCTGCATTTTAAATCTGTCATATCTTTGAAAATATTCATTTAAATTACATGCTGTAAAGTGCCATATTGATTTATAATAAATGCACAATATATTTAAGGTACTTAATTAGATAAGTATTTATGCTGTATTGCCTAAAATCGCTTCGAAAATAACCCATTATTTCTCGTAAAAAGTAAAGGATAAAAAATGGTTATTGAGGGTTATCCCTAAGAGATAGACTAGACATACACCATCGCGGACTTTTTAGTAGACCTTTTTAAGATGTACAATACTGTAGTACATTATTTTGATCTATCTCGTAGGATTCAGACAGCGTTTGCAATGTGAGCGCAAAAAATGAGTTTATTTACATCACATCAACAACTATCAGTGTATCTCTACTAAACAATGCAAGTATTATACATATAAACCTTCCTCTTGGATCACTCTATCTATTATAATTTTCCACGTCAAAAACGTAAGAGTCACCGACTTCAATCCCAACAAAAAGACAATTTTTTCGAGAGTTTCCCTCAATTTCTTCAGGATTCCATCATCAGATCCTGGTTTCCTTACCATGGGACCACCCTTGGGATACGCCCCTTCCAATAAAAAAAGAATAATCAAAATCGGTTCATAAACGACGAATTTATCCGCGGACATACATAAAAAAATATATATATACGGTCGAATTGAGAAACCTCCTCCTTTTTTGAAGTCGGTTAAAAAAAAGGCATCAAAATCCGTTGCGTAGTTTTAAAGATCTAAGCATACATAGAGACAGACAGATAGACAGACAGCGGGAAGCGACTTTGTTTTATACTATGTAGTGATAGTGACTATTACTACATGCAAAACAGTATAAAATAACAGGAAATTCCACAACTATACAAAAAAAAGTCAAATTTCCACTGGTATTTTACAAAGTTGCTCCTAAATTTAGTTTTACTACTTATTTACGAGAAATAAACATTGTACGCCAATTGAACTACAAAAGTCGTTTACACTGCACCCTAACTTTGTAAGAACGAACGTCACTAAAGGCAAACCTAACAAAAACCTTAGCAGCGACTCGTAATCCTTGACTCATTACCCTGCCAAATTAAGTTGGCTCACTAGCTCATTAGCTAGCGCAACAAACGGAACAACTTAAAACGGTTATAGTACAGGGACATTATTTACCAGCATTCCCCGAGTACTTTGAAATATGACCTGTAATTATTTCCATTCTTTCCTCAAACAAAACAGACCCAGTGAATTAGAGCTGCCCAGAAGTCTTTTAAATTATAATGAAACGATATTTTTCCTAAACCACCTTTATTAACGCTGTCAACTCTAATAGATTGCGACAAGCGTGCTGCTGCGCAAAAATAAGCTATTATGAAGCGTATTTTTTAAAGATTTGCTTTTTATGCTTATTTTATGATTTTGTAAGTAAAGCTTTATTTTGTAAGTAAAGCTTTATTTTGTCTAGCCTACTCCATCCCATTGCCGGGCAAAAGCCTCCCCCTCTTTTTTCCCATCCGTCCCGGTTGCTTTCAAACTCCCACCACTTCCTCCAATATCCGGTGAGGTCGTCTTGCCACCTCTTCTATCGTCTACCTTGACTACAGTGGGTTTCCACTGCGTGGCCACCCTCGCCTACCGATCCGCGTGCATATGGCCCACTACCACTTCAGCTTAGCTGATTTCAGGCCTACGTCAGCAATTGCGAAAGTTAAATATAACCATTTTTGACATAATATGGGTTGATGACGAAGACGTTCTTGAATTTGAATTAAACTAAGTAGCATACTATAAAGAGGGCGAGACGCAAATCAACACCGATCTTTTGTAATGTTATAAGAGGACAGATTCATTACATTTTGTAATGTTGCCATAGACTTTTTGTAATATCGAAAACCAATAACAAGGTTATAAAACCAATCAAACTTTCCTGCATAAACTACGAACTATGGTTCGTAGACGCGCTACGACGTAGTTATCACGTAGCTACGACTACGAGACAAGGCTACGACGATCTTTTTTAAGATAACAAAAAGTGCTTACGAGAGTGCGTTACATGAAATCGCTTTCAGATACTACGAAAATGTTTCTTTTAAATGTCACTTTGACACGCTATGTTTTTGTTTCATATTTTTACTCATATACCAATACAGGATTATAGGTTAAGGCCCAATTTCACCATACTCTGTTAGTTATTTAACAGACAATTAGCAGCTAACCCGAGATTTGACAATGTCATTTTCATACTTTTTATTTGACGTTTTGTCTGATTAACTTTTTAATCGTGTGTTAGTTAAACAGAGTATGGTGAAATTGGACCTTAATCTATCATTATAAACGGTAATATTGTGATGCACTCACACACCCACATATACAAATTTTAATCTTCAATAATTTTTGTAAGTGTGTTTGTCTAAACGGATCGATCACTTTTTGCACAGTCAGAACGTAATTTAGGATACTTTTCCACGCTAGCAATCTAATGTTTTTACCGTCTTCAAAAAAGGAGGCCGTTCTATTTTCCATTGTATGAATCTTTTTCTATGTATATTCACCGATTTCTCGGCCATTTGTGGACAAATTTGCAAAATTCTTTTATTGTTCGAAACAGTATGTATGTATTCAGGCATTATAATAACAGTACTATTTACACTAAGTACTCTAAAATTAAAACAAAATTTAACCCCCGACAGGGTCTTACTAACTTATTTAGCCTAAGTAATGTCTTTCTACAACAAATAAAAGTAAAACTTAGACAATGGGCATGGATTCCTTTGCCTTTCCCGAAAGGGAAAAATTAAACAACAACAAAATGACATAAGTCAGTCTAAGACGTACTGGCCACCAGGCTCCCCTAGTTCGATCCCCCAGGGGATCCCAGTGAACTCATCGGTTCATCAGGATTTTAAGGGGATCCTGGTGGCCTGGATGGTCTAAGACGTGTTTTGATGTCTTGTGGTAAAGCAGTTATTGCTTAAAACTCAAAGACATAGAAAAAATAAGTTATAATTATAACTCATGAGTGGGCCTTTTTATAATTCGAACGGCACGGCACGGCATGACAGAATTTGTATTACCATTGCCTTCTATGTTCCCAGCTTCTAGTGTCACTAGTGTATATGAGGCAATGGCAATGGTACGTATGCTGAGTCAGTGCCCTTCCACTGCGTTACTTATTGTTTAATTGTAGTTTTAGTTTTACTTAATACTTAGTTATAAGATTATTATTGAAAATGATTGTAATAGCAGTGAATAAAGTTTTTATCTATCTATCTATCTAATACAATTTTGCCGAGCCGTTTTCGTGTTATAAAAACGCCCAGAGGCTGAACCAATTTTAATCAAACATAATTAACAACCATCTCGATTACGTCAGCTTTCAAACAAAAAAACCGCATCGAAATGCGTCGCATGCATATGTAATTTGTAGTTTCTTATGGACAGTGACGTCATGTCTTGAATAAGACATAAATATAATATAATAGAATAGAAAAAAATCTTTATTTTATAGGACATTCAGGATGCCACTTAAAACAAGTCAAGATTACAATGAAATACATACAAACATACATTAAACGATTTAAATACGTCTTCGTTCTTTTGGCCCTACTGACTCTACGCCTATTCGCAAAGGTGCAGTCTTCCTCAGAGAAGAACAGGCAAAAAACTCAGAGGTTGCTCTTTTAAATCGCATTACAAATTTTCTTATTTACTCATTTTAGCTAAATCTGAAATAACTCTAGAGCTGAGCAGTTCACTCCCATGGCTACCTGTCTGATACTCGTATATAATCAGAAATTTTGTAATATAGCACTTTTGCAAAGTTTTTGTTTAATTACTGTCTTAAATTTGACCAACGGTAAATTTTGAATACACACGGAAATTTTATTATAGAAACGTATACATTGACCCATAAAAGAGTTTGTGACCTTGTGGAGACGACTGTCTAGTACATCCAGTTTATGCTTGGTCCTAGTATTTACATTGTGCCTGTCGCTATTTTTCTTAAACACATGTTCATTTTTCTTCACATATAAAGATCTTTAAACCTAAACCTAAATCGGTCCATTCGTTTATAGACCAAGATCCCAGGGCCGCCAGACCTTACTTATTTTCTCATAAACCAAATGTGTGGGAAATAGTAGTGCTAGTACGTACTAGTAATGTATGAATACCAGCTAACCTGGGCCGATGGCCAATTTTCAGCTACCAGGTTCTGAAGGTACTTCCAAAAATTGCTTGCTTGTCTTGAAGTCTGGGTGCTTTAAAAAGTATTGTTATAGTTCCCTCAACATCATATACAAAAATCACGACTCAGATTGAAGTTATAATCGCATAATTTACTTGCTAAATGTAAAGCGTCTGGCAGAAATTACAGCCGACGGAGAGTGTCTGGCGGTGTTGAACATTAATTTTTATATTTAATTAATTATATTCCATAAGACATCAGCAGCCAGACTTCAAGACAAGTGAGCAATTTTTGGAAGTACCTTCAGAACCTGATAGCTGAAAATAGACCGTCGGCCCAGGTTAGCTGGTATTCATACATTACTAGTACGCACTAGCACTACTATTTTCCACACATTTGGTTTATGAGAAAATAAGTAAGGTCTGGTGGCCCTGGGATCTCCGTCTATTAGGAGCTGCTATGCCACAGACAGACATACAGATACACATGTTAAACTTATACCACCCTTCTTTTTTGTCGGGGTTAAAATAATATTATACTTAAAAAAACATATTACTAAGGGCCGGTTTTTCATTACCGAGATAAAATGTCGAATAGCTACCCGTTGAATAGCTACTTCTGATGGCATTGGACGGCTGTTTATCGGTCCAATAGTCGGTCGCCCATTTTTTAATTGTTATTTATTCAATGAATAACTATCTGACCAATTTTTTCAACTCTGGCAACTTGAACTGAAAAGAGATGAAACAGATATATTGCATACTCTAGCGTTAGAGCAAGAAAGACTACTGTTTTGATTTCCTGTCAAGCAAGCGTGAAGCGTCACTGTCACTCAACAAAAACGTCAAAGTTGTCAAATTATCTATGGAATAAGCGATTATCTGGCGGTCGAAACGGAAGATATATTTATTCCTCAGGTAGCGGAGTTATTCGACAGTAAAGTACTATCTGACTATTGAAAAATTCACTGTCTTGCTATCTGTCGAATAAACTCTATCCGTCTGTTTATCTGGTGATTGAAAAATCAGCCCGAAATGTACTAGATACTTCAGTTGTGTGTCGATGGAATGGTCGCCATTTTATCTGTTCAGGTGGCGAAATTCAGAACTATCCAAATGATGATGGGCATTTTGGTTTCGGTATTAGTATGGAACTTGGTACCGGCACCAATTAAAATAAATGATACATCGTTAAAAAGGTAATTTTCTGAAGAACAAGAATAATTTTTTTGCACATTAAATGAAAAACCTACTTTGAACTTGTTTTATTTACTGAGAGAATAAACAACAAATGATAATAATTAATGATGATCATATGTGATTAACATAATAAATAAAAATACTATGCCAAAATGAAGAATAATGTCGCAGAAAAAAATTAAAATAAATAACTTTCAAGACAGGATTACTCTAATTGGACAATGAATCAGGACTAGCGCTTCAGTTATTCTTATTCTATAGAAAATTACCTTTTTAACGATGTACCATTTATTTTAATTAGTGTCGGTATCAAGTTCCGTAATGATGTGCCCATCCTCCTTTCATACATCTAATGACAGCTGCTTTGACTGGTGGCGCCATTGCCAACTGAATTTTCA
This sequence comes from Aproaerema taeniolella, assembly GCA_949987775.1. Taxonomy (NCBI): domain Eukaryota; kingdom Metazoa; phylum Arthropoda; class Insecta; order Lepidoptera; family Gelechiidae; genus Aproaerema; species Aproaerema taeniolella. The sequence continues at coordinate 8,636,255 of OX465259.1, read as the reverse complement.
GTTGTTTGCAACTTTACGTTAGTTTGGCTGTGGCGCTGCTGGTCGGAGTGTTTGTCAGCAATTATATGAAAATTAAATACATAGTTCTCAATTTCGCCACCTGAACACAGATAAAATTCAAAATCCATTCCATCGACACATAACTTAAGTTACAGCATCGGGGCCCTGTTTGAAGTCTTAAAAATAAAATTAAAATAAAGGCATTTCTTTAACTCTTTTCAATAAGTTCGATTGCCCAATGCTCTGTTTTATAGATTTCAAAAACTAAAAATTGGGTGAGTTAGCGAAACTTTAGGTATGGTTCTCCCACTCAAACTGAATACCATTTCCTCAAAGTTCATTTCACATAATTGATTTTAACTAAAATAAATTGGCTTAATATAAAGTAATACTTTAAGTTACGTTAAACTAACCTATTTTATAAAATACCCATGGGGCAATAAAGACCGTTTCCTTGTTATTTAGGAAGTTCTGCGGCTTCAGCAAAAATAATTTAACTTTGGACAAAGTGAATTTGGCATTTAACTAACTGTCAACGGAACCGCAAGACTTTGCAACTTTATATTTGTGTTTATGTTCCAATCAATTTCAAGAAGATAAATATTCGAGATCTGTGACGCTCTAAAATTATACAGGGCTTTAGGTATCTCTCTTTCAACCTCTCGGTAGGTTAATCAATCCATGAAACTGAACAACTTTCCCAAGGAACATAGGTCAAAATACGAAAAAAAAATTTTGAGCATACAAATTTCATCAGCATATAGCGCATTTTTTTTGGGAGATCAAATTTTTTTTTCGTATTTTGACCTATGTTCCACGGGAAAGTTGTTCAGTTTCATGGACTGATTAACCATCCGAGAGGTTGAAAGAGAGATACCTAAAGCCCTGTATATGGGGTGACTTTAAATTAGTTAGCGAAACTAAAGTAAAGGGGGTGAAACTTTAGAGGCTTTATCGTGTCTTAAGCAAATAAATATATCTATTCTATTCTATTCTACCTAAAAACTGAAAAATTTTCCTCAAGCAACCTATACAAAAATCTAAAAATAGTTTTCTGACTTCCTATTCAAAGGCAAATCAGCTGATCGCAGAAGTTGTATGGAGAGGCGGATTTTTTTTAAATATTTTGACCTAGAATTCCTTGATAAACGTGGTTCAGTTTCCCGCATTGGGCCAGTGGCGTGGTGGACTATGACCTAAATCCCCTTTGTGTTTCGAAGAGAGGCCCGTTCCCCTCGGCGAGGACATATATGGGCTGGTAAACAGGTATTGAACTTTTGTATGGAGCAGCAGATTTTTATTTTTTAGTAGGAAAGTTGGTGCCATAGAAAAAGTTGTTTGTAATCATAGGTAGATTCATCCCTCAAAGTTTGTCGAATGTTTTAAATTTCACCCTGTAGTGTAATAACAAAAAAAACAAGAATTTACCAGACAAAACAAATTAGATAAGGGCACAGACATAAAGTCTATTGATCAATGATGTTACAACAATGTTGACAGCAATAGCGGATGCAAATAATTAGATTAATAAAACGGGCAAGTGCGAGTTAGACCCGCGCACGAAGGGTTCCGTTCCGTACCATTACCTATAAAACCGGCCAGTTTTTAGGTAATGGTACGGAAAACCGTGCGAGTCGGACTCTATAAAAACCATTACCTCTATAAAAGTGGCAAAAAAATCACGTTTGTTATGGGAGCCCCCTTAAATATGTAATTTATTCTACTCTTTAGTATTTGTTGTTATAGCAGAAATCTAAATACATCATCTGTAAACATTTCAACTGACCAACTATTGCGGTTCATGAGATACAGCCTCCGACAGACTTTCTATAAAAACGAACAAAAAAATCACTTTTTCTGTATGGGAGCCCCCTTAAATATTTATTTTATTCTGTTTTTTAGTATTTTTTGTTATAGGGCACAAAGAAATACCTCATCTGCGAAAATTTCAACTGTATAACTATCACGGTTCATGAGATACAGCCTGGTGACAGACGGACGGACGGACGGACGGACGGACAGCGGAGCCTTAGTAATAGGGTCCCGTTTTTTCCCTTTGGGAACGGAACCCTAAAAAATAACAATTTCAATTTATTTATTCATTTATTTTAAAGTTTGTTGACTTGTTCTTCCTTCCATATTCATATTAACACTTAACAGAGCTGAATTGTTTCACTTTTTTACACGCATGAAGTCTTGGGCGAATTAGAATTGTACATTATCTGCGTGCTACCAGAATGACTTTTATTTTAATGAGGTAGAGTGATACGCCAGTCATATTTAACACAGAAATGTCTAAACCAACAAACTAACGGCTAATTTTGATTTTAATATACTTATGTTGTTAGGACCACTTCCAGTATCGTATATACTCGTATCCAAGTTTGCAGCTTCGAAAGACCTGTGCTAATTCTGCAGCACTCGAAAAACCTCGAAGTTGTCGCACTTTTTTTAGTATTCTCAATAGAAATCCTAAAGTATGCAATTAAAATTTATACATTTTGAAAGTAGAACAAAATTGCGAGAACCAGCTCTGTACTAACCGAGAAAGTACAAAAAAAGTCTAATTTTAAAAAAGCTGATAAGACCAGGTGGTTGCCAAATCTCAAACGAACAATATGTTTCGTTTCACGCAATGTTTTTAAACAAAAAAGCACAGAAATTTCTCAATTTCCCTAGTAATTATCCTGAAATCTCAGGAAATTAGCACAGGTCTTTCGAAGCTGCAAACTTGGATATACGATACTGGTAGTAGTCCTAACAACATATAAAAAAATCTGAACTAGTCGTTTGTTTGTTAGATTCATATTCGATATGACTGGCGTTTGACGATTTTGTAAATTATTAATTTCTAAAATTGACTATGTTGTCTTCTCACAAGGTTTGTTCCCATTCAAATTACATTAATGTTATATCATGTCATCAGCCCAAACTATAGTAGTATTGTTATCAAGTTACTTATTGATTTTGCCTTTGGTTGGAAAGGGCAGACAAACAAACAAATACGTACAACAAATAAGATTTGACCTTTATAATTTTATAAGAAAGAAACGTTCCAATGTTAAAAGCAAGATGAGATGTGGTTGTTCGTTTGGATGGTTCGGAGCCCTTAGAATAGGTATTGCCTTATAGCACGAGGCTTACTGCAAAATGGCAGATTTCTTAAATAAAACCCTCAGGGCGCGAGTCTCCCTCGCATTTAGCCTTTACTTATTCCAATAACCACTTACCTTGTCCAGTCCATCCCTGATTTATGTTCAACCATCGATTTAAAAAGGTCACAGATGACCTTAAACGTTTGTTGCTAAGTTCACATCAAAGAGAATCTAAAGCTCGAATCAGTCAAGACGACTGTACGCAAGGTTAATTTTATTATTTTCTCAGTCTGTTACATTACCAAACTCGTTTTACTTTAATTTGATTTTATTTGAAGTTCAATCTTTGTTACTGAGGATAAATAAAACAAAAGTTCATTGGTGAAAGTTTTTCCGTTCAATTTAAAAGTCTCCTAAAATTGTTGTTCTTAGAAATTGACAGCTTGCTATCGCTGGTTTGTTCGAATGGTAGTGGCGCTGTCTCTTGATCGACGGGTCCTGGGTTCGATTCTCAGTCATGGCAAATATTTGTGTTCAAGCAAAAAAAATTGTTCTCGGAACGTTTGGGTCTGCCTTTATGTAAGGGACCCACGACACAAGAAAAAATCGTAGTGAGGGCCTTTGAGTGTTTAGAGTTTTTTTTTTTAAATCGACCGATTTTTCGAAGCATCGATGTCAACACATGTCTCTCTTGCGTTGTACAAATGACAGTCACTGATAGACATATCGTTGACTAACAAAATAGAAGTTCTAGCCCTAACTATACATTTTCTATCGCAAAGTATCATGACCGTGGTTTTCAAAATATGTACTTTACGCGAGGCTGGATTTCACATATTTTGAAGGCAATTAGATGAAGTTCTGGGTTCGTGGGTTGCAAAATAGCGAAACTTTCGAGTCCCTTTTACATCCCTGTTTTCACTACACTCTTAATAGATTACGATTTAAAAAATTCAGATGTTAAAAATACTTCTTCATAACTTTGGCGACTACCTCAGCATATTGTAATTTTTTTCCCAATAACACTAAGGTCCGTACTACAGAACGCGATTCAGACTCTAATCTATACTTAAGTAGCAGTCGTATTTGTCATTTTGATAGTGAGAGAAAGAGACAATCAATACTTAAGTATAGATAAAGACTTGAGTCTCCTTCTATAAAACGGGCCTAAAACCCCTTCTAAGTCTACTAATAGTTTTTAGGCTACTCAAATGTATGACAATTTTATATGTTAGATGGGTCAGAAACTAAATAGATTGACCAAACTTGGTACAGGAATTCTGTAACTATAGTATGTCATGAACAATGCTTCGCCTATTCTTCCTTAATTGAAACAGCCAAACCTAATTGTTCTACTACGTTGGATTATTATATGATTTATACTTACCTGTGTATTGAATAATAACGTTGCTTACTCTTTACAATTCGATAATCAAAGCTCATGCTTCGCTAAATAATACCTTATGTTATGAAGCATATGGTATTGAATGTCTTAAACACATTGGCTGCTCAATAGTCACTTTCACTTCGCAATTTAGACCTGCGAACCTCTTTTGTTTAGTGTGTAATTTTAGGATAACTATTTATTACTAGCTGTCCGCTAGTTTTTCTCGGGTCTCGATGTTTGTACCTTTTTTGTGTCTTTTTGGTGCATTCATGAAACAGTAAGAGAAAGTTTTATTGAGCAAGTTATTGTAATTCTTTGTTAGACAATAGAAAGATAACGACCATTTATTCGTAGCTTGCTAATTATATGATGTTGCCATTAAATATTGTGAATGTACATTAAATATATTGTGTGAATCGGTACACGATTACAGGGAAAAAACATATATTATGTATACGACTCTCATAAGCTACAGTAAAGATCCTCATGTGACCGATCCACATACACTCATTAGTTCGTAAACGTTTTCCTCCTTCACTGGGCGCCCAGGGACACGAAAACGATAGCAATTACCTCATTTATCGCTGGCAATTTAACAACTGTCTCAGGTTTGATTAATGTATACGAATACGAATGTTTATATTAAAAACACATATTAATTACACGTACGTATAGTTCTATCGCACCACGTATATTAAATTTGGGAAAGATTTACAGACAGCAGCTCTTCTGGTTACCTACCCATTCGTACTACGAAATAAGGGCGACGCGAAGGTCAACATTTATAGTCTGATGTGCTGCTGTGTGTACTTGAACATCAATGATTCTACGAGTAACTGCAAATCTATTAGATAATTGAATACCAAATTTGTATTTACCTAGTTAGGATTGATTTCTAAGAATTGCATTATTTCTTGTGTAATATTATAATTTTAATTTGGCACTTTATCGTCGCCTCAAGAGAATTACGCTTCATTATACGTTTGGGGAAAATATATTTTGTATCGTTTTATCTAGTAAAAGACGATTTTATCCATGGAACACCTGTAGAATGCTGACCGTTAATGTGGAACACACGGTGATTACCTCAATTAAAGGTGGTTCTCGACAGCTTCGAGTTCTATACAAACCAACATCTTTTCGTTTATTTGCTATACGGTAAGATTATATTGTTCTGACGGAGATGGCATACATAAAGGTTATTAGAGCTTGTATCTATCCATTATTTTTTGTAATGGTAGCTAGCGTTTTAAAAGGTTGTTATGCGGTTATAAGAAAAACATTCAAATGTCGCCACAGTGGACATTTTTCCCAAAAATAGTTAATGTTTAATCAATTGGGTGATTTTAAATTAGTTTGCGAAAATAAAAGATGCGAATCAGTCCACTAAATAGAAAACTTTTCCTTAGGAACATAGGCCAAAATTAAAAAAATAAACGCCTCTCATACAACTAGTGCAATCAGCTGACTTGCTTTTGTATGAGAAGTCCAAAAGTTTTTTCTGAGAATTTTATAAAGGTTCCTTAGGGATTTGTTCAATTTCATGGAAAAATCAACCCTTAAAGATTCACTAACTAAATTAAAGCCAGTCCATATGTGTGATTGAATATTAAAATTATATTGCACAGACAAAAATACTGAACAATAAGTTAATTGTTTAAAAAATATCAGTGCTAACAGTATTATTGAAAATAATAACACAGTGTTAATTTTAATGTTACTTGTTAGTGATGTGAAACAATACCAATTATAATTTTTATTTTAAAATTGTATGTTAATCAACGAAAAACGAGTTTTGCTACAATCTATCAGCAAAATTTAATGAATAGCATCCTTAGAACGTAAACATTTCCTGATCTAAATAACGCTTACCTATTTTGGTAACGAGCAACCGCAAACTATATTAAACTTTGCTTTTAACCTAATGTATTCCATTCATTTAACGTCATACTTGGATAAAGGCTGTGACAGATATAACTAATTAAGTTGCTGTAAACTTATGCCGCGTTTACACCGTCTATTCTTAACTGACATGAAACATTATACTTATAACTTTATAAGTATGTTATGTGATTATTATAATTGCTCTCATAAAGTACTTTTATTTTTATGTGTAATAAAACATTCTGTATTACCGCGTCATGAATTTCTACAGAGCATGATATTTCCTATTTGGTGACATATTAATTATAACACTAAAATTAAAAATATTGAATCACCCCCAACATTCGATTGCTTTTAACTTTTAAACGGCTAAACAGATTTTCATGAAACACGGCTAAGAACACTTGGGATAAAATTATGTATGACACAAAAAACTAAACGAAAATCGGTTCATCCATTTGGGAGCTACGAGACCACAGACAGATACACAGACAGACATGTTAAACTTATACACCCCTCTCTTTTTACGCCGGGGGTTAAAAAAAATAGGATACATTCCTATTGGAACGTATGATTAAACGCAATCAGAGATCAGACCTATTCAACCACATTTTTTCACAGGCATTATTTTTCACGTGAATTTAAAAATAAAATATATTCAAACACGCTTTATACAATTCAACCCAGTAGATTTTCAAAACTATCGGCAGCAAATTTTTGCTTTAAACATTCACAAATGAACTAAAGTTATAGGTACACACGGCAAAGGAGATCGGTTTGCATCAAGCTTGCGTAGTTAACACACACCAAAGTAACTTTGATCTTTGTGTGCTGTATCTTGAATACACATTGAATCATATCAATGTTACATACATACACACCTACATATTTGTTTTGTTCAGTTTCTCATCTAGTCATTCTCGTTAAAAGTGATACTATAATTCGGCTACTGGTGTAACAACTGAACAGTTCTGTCATGAAAGCGTTGGATTGATAAATCGTGGGTCATCGGTTCGATTCTTGCTTTTATCCTTTTTTTATAGACAAATTAATCATTATATAATATTCTTTTTGTTTAATTTAAGAGTAAATGAAAAAGAAATAAAACAAAATAAAACAGGAAAAATTCCCAAATAAAATTTATTCACATTATAGGTTACAACCATATTTCATATTATCTAAAGCTACATTATTTCATAAGGTGTATTTTCCCTTGACAAAATAAAGTATATTTTTCAATACTTAATAAGAAGAAGTAGATTTCGCCCTTTAGCGCCCCTTTAATTCCAAATGGTGATATGAATCAACATGTTAATAGTTAGAACTTCCAATAAATTCTAACATCATAACAATAACATCATTCACACATTTGAAATTATCTCTAACCTGTTAAATATTTAAATTGTTATCCTTCAATTTAAAATAAGTAAGATAGTGCACTAAGATGTGTAAAAAATGTATCATTCAAACGTTTCCGAGCTCAATGCATTCAAAAGGTAAAAACAAAAGTAATGAAATGTTTTTTTTTTAACGACATCCACTCCCAATAACCCAAAGTAACGCGACCACTAGCCCTGCACGGTAGAATATTATTTTCATTATAACGTTCACCACTTTTTCTCCACAATATTTTTCTTCCATCTTTATCTGATTTAAAAGTTTTTTCGTCACTAAAAATAACAACGTTATTGCACCAATCAAAGTCCAGGTATTGACGAGCAAAGCGAACCCTATTTAGCCGATGTTGGCGAGTCAATTCGATCTTCTTGGCTGGCCTACGACATCTCAACCCAGCAGCACGCAAATGATTCCACACTGTTTGTAAAGACACGCCATGTCTTGTTGCTGTAGAACGGGTGCTGAGGAACGGGTCATCAGCATGAGCAGCAACTATATTCAGGTGATGTGGTGATGCATTTGTAAACGATACAGGCCTTGGGCCAGGATGACGTTCTTCGATGCTTCCTGACTCGGCGTATCGGTGGACCCACAGTCCTTCGCTGTAAATAAAAATTATAATGAGAAATCATGTCAACAATAAATAAAAATTATATTCATCTTATTATTTTAAAATTTCTAACTTACCGATATCATTAAACGCCTCGCAATTTCACTAATAGAAATATTTTGTTCATATAGAACAATTATTTCCGCTTTTTTCAATATTGTCAGATGCCTGTCCATTATTGAGTTGAAAATCAATAAAAAAATTAAGAAAACTGGAAAAATAGAATCAAACGACCGAAACTTGGCGTAGCGAATGGCAGTTTTAAGTTAAACTAGTAAAAGTAACAAGTAATACAAAAGAGGGTAGATGGAGGGTAGAATAAAACTCAGCGTAAAATTAAACATGCTAAAATGCATGAACACCAACCAATACAAAATTTCAACGCATTCATCATTGATTGCGTGGTTCAGTGGATAAGCGCTTAGTTTTAAGCAGGTGGTCGTGCGATCGATCCTCAGTGAAGGAAAACTTTCATTCATTCATTTTTCTGTTGCTTCTTGTTTCGAGTATTGAAATTGTAAAGTAAATTGATAATATTATTACAGTTTATATAAATTAAAACAGCCAAAAGATAAATGACTCAGATTGGCGCTGGTCAAACTCATGACATGACCGTGTTCATTTGTTTTGTCCAAATATGTGTTACTAGCGCCATCTATCGATAGTTTTTAGAACTGCTTCGAGATCAGGAACGCAGACGATTGCTTTCACACACACACACACACACACACAAGATATACGCTAGTGTGGCCTGCATACCGAACTCCTTTGCCGAGTGTATCAGAGCAAATTTAAAAGCAAACACCTCCTTTTAGATTTTCGATGCACGAATAATTTTAAAGCTGTTGGTTTCACAGCGAAAATAGCAGCATCGGAAAGCCGCCTGTCTCCATAATTATTGCACGAGACATCAGTCGAGAGACATGTGCAAAAAGGCCTCTTACCGTGCCATAGTTAAGAGGAAATTGAAAAGCCTTGTTACTGTGACGTCACAAGGAAAGGTGTCACTCAGCCACTCAACAAACGCGATGATGGACTTTAGCGAATAACACCTTATTTTGTAACACATGACAAGGTGAACTATTGCAACAAAGTTTGAAAATTCCCATTGGTTGATTTTCATTACTGTTTTTCATGAACGAGAAGATTTTTCCTTCACTGTTTCTTATTATTAGTAAGGAATAATTATATACAATTGAAGCAAAAAGACTACACTGTACAGAGGGCCGCACATTAGGTTACCACACCCGTGCACTCTGTGTTGTTACGATCGATAAGAACAGTTTTGCAATGAAAATGGAGTACCTACCCTGATGGGCTGGCCTCTGTACATACGGGTGACTTTAAATTAGTTGGCAAAACATTAGGGAATGATTCTCCCCATTAATAGAACAACTTTCCCCAAGGAACTTATATGTAATTCTGAAGAATTATATTCGGCTTCCCATAAAAATTCAAATCAGCTGACCGGACAAGTTGTAAGGAGAAGCGAAAATTCTTTTTAAATTTTCGACCTTTGTTCATAAAAGAAAGTTGTTCAGTTTCTTGTGGTAATTCACATCCTCAATTTTCGTGAACTATTTGAGCTACCCGACATTACATAGACCACATACATCCGTTCCCTCCCAAGCCCTCATAAGTTCAATAAATAGAAGTAAAATTTAAAAAACCTTTTAAAGATAGAATTTATTCACAATGAAAGAGAAAGGCAACAAAGCTAATTTTTCATAGACCACTGACTAGTCTTATTCAATTTAAAATGTCCGCAGATTTCCATGCTCATCGAAATTTCAATTCTCTTGAGCAAGGTAATTTGATTATTTTGCAATTTCCATGGAAACGACCGATGCGAGAATTGCTGTTCTCGAAACAAGGCTGGGTGTTCGTGTGTCCCTTAATCTTTCGGATTTCCATTAACGGAAAGCTTGTTCCAAGGATTTTACTCCGTCTCAGAGCTCTTTGGGTTTTTATGATTTATGTACAGACCGTAAATCGGACTTCGAATTTAACAGTAACCTTTATTCATCGATAAAAATGGAAGCGTGAGTGAGCATCGAAAAGGGATTTCTTTTTTATACTCTGTATTTTTACTACACTAGGTTACTAGCATTGTAATTTTAAAGGTTTTACTCATGTCACTTAAACAAGGGTAAGTTACTACTCTAGTTTACTACACGTTAAGATACTAGCGTTATTAAATTTAAAAATGCGTCGGTTTGGCAATATTGCTGCACTAAAAAACCGGCAAAGAGCTGGTCGGGCCACGCATATACTTGCGTGGTTGAAACATTGTATCAGTTTATGTTAAGAATTACACAAATGGTTCTCAGTGTAAATTTGTTTAACACACAGTCTTCTTTTTCTTATAGTGTAGGTATAGTCAAGGAATCGAATAAATGCACCTAAACAAAAATCGTGGGCAGAAAGCTCTTTGTAACCTACCACTAACGTTTCTTATTTAATCGTTTTATTGCAGTCCTTTTAAAAACAGCTCTTTTAAAAATGGCTTGATCTGCACTCAGGCATCAAAATGCGAACTGTAACTCTAGAAGAAGTTCCAAGTTAGTTTACATGGAATGTTTTATCCGGTTACTGCCTGAGTGCTTGATTTAACAAGATTATTATGTTACGAGCAACCGACCCAGCATCTACCTGGAGAGCTACTTACGAGATATTTATAGAATAACAACCTTAGATTTATTATACATATTATTCTGACAGCAAAGTAGGGTATAATATGGTAAGGAGAATCTGCTAAATGTGTACGTTAACCGCCGCATTAAGAGGAGACTGCCTTTTGAAAACATGTTTATAAATACCTCTCCGTTACGTCATCTTAATGTTCACCTTGTATAATGTTACATATTGTTAAGAAGCAATAAATGTTATCTATTTATCTATCGTACTAAAAAGCGTAATAAATTCAAAAGAGAAACAGAAATACAGATGTTTTCAGAATATGGACGTATACAATATATATATATATATATATATATATATATGAAAAAAAATTTTTTTAAATATTTACAAGCGTCAACTGAAAACAAATATTCCAGTTTTACTTAAACCTAGAAATTACCAACAAAAAGTTAAAAATTATGAAATGAAATTAAGTTAAAAATTTGAAATAATACTTATAATCTCGAATATTTACGAAGTTAATCAACAAAAACTAAATCTAACATAGGTACGTATGAATGGTTGAAATCGTCGTGACTTACTCAGATTAAAATATCTACTTTCATATTATTATATGACGTCATTTTTAATTAGTTCATGAACCTTTAGAACAGAAATCTCGAGGCGAGGAATCCATATAAAATTCTAAGAAAATTTAGACTTTTTATAATTGAGAAATCAGTTGATAGCAGAAATTGTACAAAAATGTAAGAATTATGGGGTATTTTTTACCTTTAATCAAGACAAACTATTAGATTAGGGGTCTAATAATTTGTCTATATTAAAAGTAAAAAAAATACCCCGTAATTCTTACATTTTTGTACCATTTCTGCTATCAACTGATTAAGTCTAATAATTTGTGCATATTAATGGTTTAAAAAAATACACCGCAATTCTTACATTTTTATACCATTTCTGCTATCAACTGATTTCTCAATTATAAAAAGTCTTAATTTTCTTAGAATTTTATATTAATTCCTCGCCTCGAGATTTCTGTTCTAAAGGTTCATGAACTAATTAAAAATGACGTCATATAATAATATGAAAGTAGATATTTTAATCTCAGTAAGTCACGACGATATCAGCCATTCATAAATATTAACGAAGTCGCATTAAAGGTTAATTTAAAAATTGTTAATTTTCAATATTAACCCTCCAAAACCGACCCTTGAAAATAAAATCTGATGATGTATTTTTTGACGGCTTATCTTAATAAAAAAGAGTCTTTCAAGGACGACGATAATTAATACCGGAGAATCCTCTTAAGGAAATTCTGGGGCTCATTATTTTTTGTATATCCAATTACAATTACAATCAGTTATGACCATAGATTCGAATTCTAAAATAAAATCTTAGTCTATGGTTTTGCCTTGCTAGATATTTTTGACAGTCTCGTAACTAACTATACAGGATGCATAGCAAAAACTAGAAACGAAAACACACTAAAAACAGAAATTTACATTGAACTGTTAAAAATAGACGAGCTACTAACACAATTTGTCCTTGTCACGATTCGATAAAGGCTTAAACAAATTTTTGTCTAAGGTCTTGTAATTTCGCCCGAGGAGGCTTCAAATTAGTGCAGACCTTATTTTGTTACGCGACACCATCTTCAAATAACTAGTCCAGCCACGAGAAAATTCACCTACCAATTTCACAGAAACTCAAATAACTTTTAAAGTAATTTGTATTTTGTAAATCTCAATCTGTACTTCAAAGTTGGAGAATTTAAAGTTTGTTTGTAAAGTTAGCCTATTAAAATCTGGATTTTTACTTGGAATTCCTGATAAAAAGTTGACTTAAGAATCTAATCAAGAAAATAATTTGTAAACTACAGATAACGAAATATTAAAGTTAGGAAATACATATTTTTGCTTACTTATGTCTCTTATTTATTTAACTTAATGCACTTAGTTGTGGTGTATTGCCAAATAAGTGGTAGAGCTACTAACAGCGCATCATTGAAATTTGTGTAGACGTTTTCATTTATTTTAATATTAACTTCTGCTGATATTGCCTTGATTGTGTTCAGAACTGTAATTTACCAGTTTTATCGCCACACACCAGCACCCTGCTCGAAAGTAATATTCGTAGTCTACTACGAAACCCTAAAAAGAGACTTGAAAGTATAACTAATTAGTTATACTTTGTATTTTGATGCACCCTGCTTTTAGATCCACCCGTTATATTAATATAGTTATGTACCAATTTGGTCTAAGTACGTCTGCCTTAGGCAGACGTACTTAGACCAAATTGGTGACGTACTCGTACTGAGGAAAGGCCGCGGTAGAAATGACTAAACCCATAGGCGTGAACTTGTGTAAGGTACTATAAAAATCTTTATTGTTGTAAGAATAACTCTAAAATTAAAAATTGTGTACCACCTCCGATGTAATAACTTTTAAACGGCTGAATCTATTTTGATCAAATATAGCTATGAACCATCTCGATCACGTCAGCTTTGAAATAAAACCGTAGTCAAAATCGGTCATTCGTTTAGTTGAGGTACGGTGCCACAGACGGACAAACAGACACACGATACGTAAAACTTATAACACCCCTCTTTTTTCCTCGGGGTTTAAAAAGATACATGGTTACGTCAATTTCATCAAGAAAGTAAGACTTTACCTCTGTGGTGCTAATTGATCTGTTAGAAAACTGCTGTGATTATACTCGACCATTAGTATCAGTCACTGCCCATTACGGGGAAAACAAAAGAAAAGAAGAAGTAAATAAAAGTAGTAGCTAAGAAATAAACTTGAGTAGCCGGAACAATTCTCTTTAAGTCTTCTACTTGGATATTAGGTTACATTTGTAGATGGAAGCAGTACCTAATGCCTATACTAAATATGGTTAATGTAAAAATTATAATAAATAATAAACACAAGCAATACACAATCGAAACCCCATACTGAGGTTTTCCCTTGTGTCGTGGGTTGGAATATACACAAAGACAGCAACTAACACCTACTCGAGAGCAAATATGTGCTTTTTACACAAATATTTGCCTCGACCGGGAATCTTACCCAGGACCCGTCGATGCCAGGATCGCTACCACTCGACTCGACCAAACCGGCTGTCAGCATCATGCCAATGAAAAACATATCCAGTTACTTACAATTATACTGTCGTAATTGAATACCCAAACATGCAAAGTATTCTAGTAAATCTTATTGAAATACAACATAGCAATTGCATCTCTCTCTATATTTTTTCAAAAAGGAATTTTTACTGTCATGGACAAGGGTAAAAACAACCCGACAAATTTTTGATCACGCCAATGAAGCATATATTGGGTGATTTTAAATTGTTAAACGAAAATAAAGGGATCAACTTTCCTCGGGGAAAGTTTGGGGAGGAACGTAGGAAAAAAAATACAACTTGTGCAATCAACTCTTTGCCATGGTATAAGATTTTTTAAAATATCCTATGAGTTCCGTTGAAAAAGTTGTTTAGTTTCATGGGAAGAATAGTGCTGTACAGTTTCGCGAACTAATGTAGTCACCCAATAGATTTCCAACGAAGAGAATACATTGGTAACGCGAATTAAAAAGAGGCGCAAACATGCTAGGAGGTTCTAATAACTAATAAATTCTTAATCATTTCTGAAAATTTAATACCTACTATACTTTTACCTACATTTAACTACAGCCTGTAATTTACAATGTTGATTTCTTACGTATTGCCTTGTTAAAATGAATAGGTCAATTCATCAGACTTGTTTCCTAAGTGTGCACTCTCATCTTGAAAAGAAAGAAGAACATTCATTATTTTCAATATTCATAAGTTTCTTTCCGTTGTTCGCAGATGCTGTCTCAGACAATACTCTCCAAGGAAAGTGGGGACTTAGTGATATTTTACAAGCAAAATGTAAGTTTTTATCACTTTCTATATTATTGTTTTTGTTTTGTTTCTGTGGTATGTTAGTGTACCCTGGATGTGCTAAAATGTTGTTGTGCAACATGAAGAATTTCTTTTTTGTAGGTATTTGTGGCGACTGTAGTGTAATGAAAAAAAGGCACTGACTGGTTAATCGATAACTGAAGAATTAATTATCTTGTTAATTTTACGTTAACTTCTATTTTATTTAGGTTTTATGTCGCTTTTTCAGAAGCAAATTCTAAACTTACTATATTAAATTTACCTTTTTTTTAAAAACAAAAACGAGTTTTTTTTTACTTTACGTGTATAAGTACTTTTTTTTAACTTACATTAAAAGCAAAAAAAAATTACTTATTCATGGTTTTTTCTCAAATGTATTTATCTGTAAGTGCATGTAAGAAACATAAAAGTACAATCATAAAAGATAGACAAATAGAAAGAATCCTATAAGTATTTAATAAGAGTAAGAATATATTAAATACAGATATGTGAAATCTAGGTATTTAAACCTTTTATAGGTATTTAGATATGTGAGATATAGGTAGGTCTTTTAAAAAAATTGTAATACCTGTCAAACTATTATTTTTTTTAAATTTTGTAGCTATAAAAATAAGATCATTGTATGCGTTTTACCTTTCATAAGTATGAAATAAGTATTTTTAACAAATCAATTTATTTCAAGTCTTCTTAGAACTTTGCTAAGTATGAAATAATTATAATGATAGGTGTATTTGAAATACTCTTTAGAGACTTTTTTAGTATTTTCTATCAATGCTACAAAGAACGACTGACTTTTAAATAAAGTTAAATACTACAACCAAAAATCTTAAAATCGAAGGTATATTAAAATCTACAAAAAGAGCTTGGCTGACCTTGATAGACATTGTCTATAAACCCTTGAAATACATAGTTATGTATGTTTATGTATATATCCACCGAACCAGGCTGACTAAGGCCTGTCCCTATTAGCGTTTCAAAGTCGATAGAATACCCGGTGCGTTTCAATTAGCACAGTTCCCACTACATGTGAAGGTTTTAAAGTTGTCTTACGCCCCGGTGAAAGGCAAACACACTCGCAGAAAGGGGTAAGCCTCTAATTAAGTGGTGCTTATGTAAACGTTAGACGTTGAGGAAAGGTATAGATACCGCTCATTTCTATGTCTACAGCTATAGACTATTATAGGTTTCTTTAAGCAAAGACGAAATGTATTGTCTTTATGCCTTAAGGGTTGTTTTGAAATGGGTTAACAGATATAAATATCTTTAGACTTATTTTCAGTAACATGTAAAGTAGATGTGTCTTTGTCAAAAGCAGATGTTTATTGTGTGGGCCATAGTGTTCGTATCTTTGTATGGTAAACATTTATTTGGGCCTTTGACTCTGTGGCGTTATTTATAAATTTTTATGGAAGTTTTTAACTTAGTAAGGAAAATATGAACAAATAGGAGTATTGTATTTTATTCGGACAGTTGGATATGTCAGTGCACCGAGCAACTGACTTAAGCAGGGTTAAATCAACTCAAAATCTTTTAATGAAAATAAATATCTGCACAAACTTTAAATTTTTTCTTAAAAGATGAAGACGAGTACGAAAAAATTATGGAAAAATTCGTTCGTACTTTAGAACACTACGGGACAAAGTACAAAAGAAAGTCGTGAAACATGTATTTTAACGTTAAGAAGTTACAAGTCAATAACCAGTTAGCATTAACCTTGCTTAATGTATATTCTATTGAATACTATAACACTTCTTCCGGGGGCAATGAGTGAAGGACGTATCTCTTCTGTGAGGTGTATATTTATAAATGATATACGAGTACTTCCATACAATTTGGCTTTATTACACTTGTATAATTAATCACATACGAATCACTTTATTTATAACGGCTGAAAAAGTGCTATTTGCACGCCTAGATCACATACATGAAATTACTCCGCGAGCTCTCTCCTCAGAATGTCCGCAGACCAGATCTTCAATCATTTCGAATACTGACATCGAACACCATTTCAAATCTTTTAAATGATATTCGAATAATCTTCTTCGAAATTACCGATTGGGAAAGGAGTTGCGTTATGTCTGCATACCACAATACACACATGTATTGAACATTTCTATAGGTAATGTGGACAGGACACAGTTGTCAAAGCGACGTCTCGACATTGGGAAACCGAAACTGAAGTTCACGTTGCGCAAGTTTTAACAAGGGAACCCTGAATTTATAACTATCTACGTTATTACAAAGAGACAAACTCCAAAACTTTGCGTTTGCATAGATTTGTTTGTGTGAAGACTTTTGAAGAAGTTACAATTATACAATAAGTTTTTACAGGATCTGTGGCAATACAGTTAATTTTACAAGTTTTTACTTAACTTTCAATGTATGTATGTCTGTTCGTAAATTTTATAAAAATCCGATCAGCGATTTAATCACAGTCAAGAAGATTTAGAAATCCAACCCGTCTCACAAGGGTGGTCAGTGTGGCATCGATAACCCCTCATGTCATGGCCAGTAGAGGCTGAGTCTGATTTATTACCTACAAATCTCATTTAATCTGGACAATTTTATTTCTAGTCCCTTCAGAAAAAAATAATAGTACTATTATATTATGTATGTATTTAATGTAAATCCTTTATTGTACAACAGATTAAAAAATATAAAGTGACATTATTTAAATATTATTTTGGAGATAGGACTCCAAGTAAGATCAATGACAAAATAGGTAGTTTTTTTTTAAACACTTACTCCAATCGCGTATTTTTCGAGTCTATAATACACATTTATTTGTCCTCGCAGACAGACTGCTCAAGCGGTTTTGTGGGGCTTTAATTAAAAAAAACTGTATATCTAATTTTATGTTTAACTAGCTTTACGCCCGGGACTTCGTTCCCGTGGGAATTTCGGAAAATTATGTAACCTATGTGTTAATCCCGGGTATCAGCTACCTCCATACCAAATTTGATCAAAATCAGTCCAGCCGATCTTGAGTTATAAGTGTTGTAACAAACACGACTTTCTTTTATATATATAGATACATACGTTCACGCCTATAATCCCAAACAGGGTAGGCAGAGCATCAGTGGCTCTAGCGAACTACTTGATGCCACATTTGACACAAATTGTGAGGGTTATCATATGGAACAAGTTTATGTTTAATAATTTTAATAAATGAATAAGTAAATCATATTAAAAATGTATAAGTCAAATACGACCTCACATAATATTAAGTAAGTGGTTACATTATTTCGCTATGTCGAAAGTGTTCGTCTGGACCCATATCACGAGGAACCTCGGCAGAGAAGGTTTAAATGCGATGCTATTATTTATGGGTACGAAGGTCGGACGCCAATTGAAATGTAGGAAATTCGGGAATAGACGTAATACAAGATGAACACGAGTCTATAACAATCCAAAATTCGTATGGTTTGTTTATTGTTTGAAGTCATTACAAGTTTTTTAATTAAACAGCCAAAATCGTCACGTGTATTAAAATGAAATATTGTGTTCAAATATCAAATAAGATGACACTTAGTTACTATAGAGATCATGTGATTATGAAATGTCATTTTGACAATATTTAGCTAGACGTCCATTGTTGGTTCTAGCCCCGTATTTTGCAGTTCTTCTGAATTTTTATTGTTTTACGGCAATCATCGATTTTCTGAATGCACACAAATGTATACTTTTTATTTTATTTTTGAATCGTAAGAGATAGTTCAATAATAAAGCAAAATAAGCCGTAGTTCCTATGCATTGCATTCTGTGTTTGGCTCTTTTCATGTTTAGATGGCGTTAGAAGAAGGCGCTAATGTCTGTCTTGACATCATTGGCACTTGATGTCAAAATTTGACAATATTGACCTCAGTTTGTTCTAACGCCATTTTAAATAAAGGCGTAAGGTTCAAACCCGAAACAAACAAAACCCGAGTTTGAATCGAAAGCTTTAAGGCTTATTTTGCACTAATATTGAGCTCCAAATTAAGCCTTAAATAAAATATAAAATATTCATAAAATAGTACATTGTTACTTAAGGGGTGAAAATAACTTATTTAAGTCCCTAGACGGGGTTTGGCGACCGAGCGTAGCGAGGGAGCCAATAGTTCGAGGGACTAAATAAGTCTTTCACCCGAGGTAAACACTGTGCTTTTAATTACGAATACAAGGTAAATAAAAACATCAATAAGCTGAACTCATTGCATTCATACAAATCTCTGCAATCCAGAAGTATGAAAAAAACTTTACAACTCGAAAAAACAAATGAAGATCGGAATGCCACCTTCCCGCCTATTATGTTTTTTTTTCTGTGGCTGGCCAGCTATTCAGCCATTATTTTTCATTTTCATCATTGTAAAAAAATGGTAAATATTTTGCCAAACTCGTATTTTAAAGAAATACCTAAAAGTATATTATTTTGAAGTCATTAAAAAAATATTTTTCAATGAATACTTCACTTTTGTTATTTAAATTTTACATCGCGCTGTTATAGAGTGGCTGTATAGGATGTCGGAACATGTTTTTTTAATACTTAATTTGACAGCTGTCAGTTGAAAGCGATTCTCCCTAAGCCTGAAAAGTATTACTTTCAAGCCCCTCCTTAGGCAACTTCAGACCTACTTTCAGAGTATGAGTAATGAAAAAGTTATTAACGTCTTCTAAACCGATGACAGCCGAAACATGAAATTTTCCGAACCACAATAAGAATTTGGAAGCATTGTATTCTTAATGTATTAGACTATTCGAATCAAAAGTGACAGTTGAAAAGCCATATTGCGTGTTTATCTTTACAAAGACCCACCACCACCTTTACTAGATCGTCGGTATACCCTTTATGACGGTGATTTAGAATTCTTTTAAAAATGGCTTTGAAAAAATATCTGCACACTGTTATACCTAACGTATCGTATTGTAGAAAAAGGGCTTCGCAAAATGTGAAAAACCGGCTTCGTCATCTTAGCGTCCGCCTCACGTCACGACCCAAATTATTTATAAATAATGACTTGCCAGTTCTAACAAAGGCAATGTATTCGGCCATTATTCAATTCGATCGTTACCTCGCACGAATCAACGAATGCCATTTTAAACCAATCAGTACTTCAGTACTAATATTATAAATGCGAAAATAACTCTGTCTGCCTGTCTGTTACACTTTCGCGCCTAAACTACTGAACCGATTTTGATGAACTTTGGTACAAAGATAGATTAGACCTTGAGAAAGGACACAGGCTAAATTTTATCCCACAGCTGGGCACGATAAAACGCGGGCGGAAAGCTAGTATTAAAATAAATAACAGATGATTGCCCGTTTATTAGAATGCAAAACATCCTTAGTAGGAAAAAAACATTTTTAGTCGATCGATTATAGTCGTTAACTTGAAAAGCAAACCTGGTTGTGAAAGTTTTTCTTATAATTCCGTTTACTTTTGGAAATGTTAAAATTTATTACAATCAGTTGTTTCTAGTATCAAGATATTCTTTAGTAGGTACTTATTCCTATTGTAAAAGAAATGTTGTAGTAACCATTTTGTCATTTATAAATATATATATAATAATAATATGTAAACCTAACAGTTAGTACAAGAAGAAAAACATTTTGATTTACCTCAGAAATGCTATACCAGTAATTGCAATACACTCTACATTGTTACACAAGGTTTGAAATTGCGCTAATTTTGTTCTCAAATGATGCACAACAACTACGATAAAGCTTGTTAACTCAGAGTATTATCCATCGTTAGAACTTTATTATTGAAAACACACAAAGGAAATTAAATACAGCTCGTGTTGTAGAGTTCACTTCAAAATGAACCAAACGTTTAAAGTTCTATAGACGATCCGTTGTAAAAAGAGTTTTTATTGCAAATGCTCAAACATTGTTTCTCAATCGCAATATCAGTTTATATCTATAGGTGGAATTTAAGAGGCTTGTTTTATTATTGAAAAATGTATTGTAATTGAATTATATTGCCGTTCCGTACTTGAAAGGTACTCTTTCAGTCCCATTTAGTTAAATAAGACACGTAAGTCATATTTAAATAAAAATCCTATAATTTACTTAATTTTCAAAAACTTTTTTTGTTCTATATTTTTCCGGTTTGCCAATTGTAAGTGAAATCTGATACACTGAGGATACTACAACACATTTATTGATAAGCATTAACAAGAAAAAGCGCTAGGAAGATAAAGAAAAAAATGATAAAAGCTATAAAAGCTTGAGACTCTCTTCTTCTAAGAATAGTTCAAGCATCATGTAAAATTTCAATAGAAATCTTAAGCTTTCTTTATAACAACAACAATCAATCCTCTTAGCACAACCTGAGCTTCGGTGTATAATGTTTTTATGAAATACTAGACCGGTAAAACGATGCTCTCTTAATTGCCTATATTTTTCAAGTGGCACTGACGTATATACAAACAACCTGTCAGTGACCAGGATGTCCCATGGGCCAAGAAAGTAATAACACCATGTTTTGTATTTTTCAGTTTTTTTTTATTTATTGTTGTTTCGAGCTTTTTTTTATACGTACGTGATGCATTCGTCATCCGAAGATTTTCTCACTCGCTTAACAAGCACTTCCAACTTCTCCCAGCTGATATTCAACGTGTGACTCGTCGCCTTCTACGGTAGCCAATAGCCATAGAACGTTAGGAATCCTTTTGCGAATAGTCCCTTAGGAACTGTAGAACGTCAACTTGAATAACTCCAACACATACTTAGGGTGGAATTCCACTAGTCCAAGACCTTTATCCAATGTGCATTTGATAAAAAAAGTTGGACGACTTCAGCAAATGTATTAACTGCACCGCTGTATCAGATAACATTTGATAAATGAAAAACACCCCAAATATTTGAACAAAACCATTTTTTTTCTGTAAAAGTACTTCATAAATCTTCATAAATGGCTCTTCAAAGTTGACCAAAAATAATTTATAGACTATTTAAATCCACTTCGAACAAATCTAATGTTTTTTAAATATGATATATACAAACGACTATAAACCGTGGCAACTAGTCTTTAGGTTCATTTTTGAATATTCGAAAACAAACTGGAATCTTCAATTTAGATTGGTTTTTGATTGATGGTCACGAGCAAACTTTTAAATGAAATTCAGTGTGGTACGAATGTTACTCTCCACTGACGGTAGCTGCAACTTTGTCCTAATTTAAAGTTGTTCAAAGTTCTGTTTTTTTAAGATGGCGACATTAAAGAAAGTTAATTTTCGATATTCACTTGAAAGTTAATTTGAATTTCACAATTTTAAAATCGTTTTGCTCACGTTAAAAACTGTGTCGACCTAATAAGAATAGAATTATGTATAACACTCACGTTTTATATTTAACATAAAAGAGTAAAATGTAAATTTATTACAATACAATACATAACTCTTTATTTGCACACAAAAAAAACAAGTCCAGGAAACACAAACATGTAAGCATTGTGATACAAAAAGGCGGCCTTATTAAATAATCTTTTTAGTAAACTGGGCTGGGATTAAAAGACAATTTATGTGCAGGTGCCAAATCTTCCTAGGTATACTATGAATTTTG
This sequence comes from Aproaerema taeniolella, assembly GCA_949987775.1. Taxonomy (NCBI): domain Eukaryota; kingdom Metazoa; phylum Arthropoda; class Insecta; order Lepidoptera; family Gelechiidae; genus Aproaerema; species Aproaerema taeniolella. The sequence continues at coordinate 8,613,774 of OX465259.1, read as the reverse complement.
TTCTTTTTTGCATAGAAACTTTAATAACAACTTCACAATCTTAGTGAAAAAATAACGTCAATATGAAGCTCCGTTACGACCACGTGAAAACAGGACAAAATAATACTTCTGTTTTAGGGAAAAACGTTCAGGGATGCACGTCCTTCGTCGTCAAATACTAGTTTAAAATAACCATCCACTTTAAACATTTCACTTTTATAAAACTATAAACATAAAAAAATATCTGTCACTTGTTTTAATTACTCAATTATCTGCTACGTTAATCAAAGGTAGCAATTTGAATTCCAGACTCTTGTTAATATACTCCCATTCATGTCAGTTACCACAAAGACATAATTATAATTAGAACAATGTCTTCAAAAACATTTGCTGTTTGGCTTACCAGACTGAATGTAGATAAAAGGTCATTAGGCACACAAAGCCTTAAGAGGTCCTTTCCAAACAATTTTAGGCGCATTTGCTTCGTAAGCAGAGGGCAAAATGCGTGGGCACTTTCGTTTCAAAGCCACCTCCGACCAAAAGTAAATGTGTGCTTACATTCTCTTTGCTAAATTCTGTTAATGATTTTTCTCGTTTTATTTTTGCAGGTTAACTGTTATCTATTCTATATTATGTTTTTTATGTTAAAATGATAAAATAAGTTGACAAAATAACGTCATATAACTAATAAAGGTTTGTTATATATATTAGGTATTACCTAGGACTCGAACACTATGTAGAAAGAAATCAAACACCAAACGCCGAAATTAATACGTTAAATAATAAAACTTTAACTTATTACTTTATGGTATGGTCATGTGTTCCCTAGAACCGAGTATAGTGCAAAATATGAATTTCAATTAATAAAGCTGTTCAGCTTAATAACGTGGCTGACAACCTTGAAAAAGCACTTATGTTACAAACAAATACAGCGCCGTACAAATAGTTACGTTACAATTCCTGATAATATCGGATGTACCAATTACTTCAATTGGAAATTCAACCTCTGCTCGCCCGTACAACCACACATTGAAATGTAAAATTGCTGAAATTTTATAGTTTAATACACATCGTTAAAATGGAAAATGTCTCCGCATAAACCTTGGTAAAATTATTTTAATAAAAGCACTTTTCTTTACCACATTTAAATATTTTTAACATATATAAAATGGCCAAGCACGTCCTTAGTATCAATAACAAATATGTGTGGTGTGTTTCAAAATTACAAATTATTAAAACAAAAATTTATACTAGTAACCGGTTTGAGTGGTGATAGCCCAGTTGGTAATGAGCCAGGCTTGTAATCCGAAGGTCGTGGGTTCAAATCCTGGTGCGGGCCAGTACCACTAAATTCGTCTTTTCGGATTTATGTACGGATTTCTAATGATCACTTGCTCAACGGTGAAGGAAAACATCGTGATGTAACCCGCTCGTCCAAGAAAATTTTCGAAAGACGAGTGGTCCACCAACCCACATTGGGCCAGCGTGGTGGACTATGGCCTAAATCCCCTTCGTGTGGATTTGTGGAAGGGAGGCCAGTGCCCCTTAATGAGGACGTATATGGGCTGGTAAAAAAAGAAACTTTGATAAAATTTATAGGTTAAAAGTATTTTAGGTCAAAAATTCGTTTTTCATACGTTCATTACCAAGACTTCATGCATTTTCCAGCAATAACATAACAATAATTAGTTTTTCTAATCGACAAAAGATGCTGACACTGATCTCCGTAGTACCTACAAGTACATCGTTTCATTTATTCCAGAACAATATTTTACAATTGTATATAAAGCTAATTATATTACCACGACTTTAAATTAGCTAGCGAATCTTTAGGGGGTAATCTCCCAATGAAACTGAACGACTTTTTCCAAAAAACCTACACAAAAATTACAAAAAAAAAATTACCTTCCACATAAAGACAAACCAGCTGATCGCATAAGTTCGGCAATTTTTTTTGATCTAGAGAGGCAATTTTTTTTTTCATAATTCGGTTTTCCTTAGGAAAAGTTGTTCAGTTTCGTGGACTGATTTACATAAAGTTACCCAATAATAGTTCTTCTATTCGACACCAGATGGTGCGGAACTCTGGTACTGAAAATGTAATTATTTAAAAATATGTACTAAGAACTATTTAGTCTTTATAATTATTTAAGTATGCGATAGGTCATTATTATTATGGAGATCAGTACCCTGTGTTTTGTACTGATCTCCATAATAATAATAATCACTATATTTAAAAAGCAGCTTTACGTTTTATATCTATCCGCGCACCTTTTGAAAACTAATTCAAGCATTGTATTGGAACAAAACAATCCATTCAGTGTTCATTGAGTGTGCAAAACTAGTTTATTGCATTATACGTCGAACAATGCCGCACTCCAATGAATGGAAAAACCATTGACGAACTAAATAGTTCTTAAAGTTCGACTCTTTTTCCATTCTAACTCTTATTCTAACAGTGAGTTATGGATTTACTTGGGAAATAATGCTTCGAATAAAACTGAAAGACTTTTTCCAAGGAAATTCTAGTTGGTTTAAAATTTTTTTACTAGAGCAATCAGTTGGCGTTTTAAGTTGTAGAGAGGCAGTTTGTATCCATATTTTTGAAGAAAGCTGTTCAGTTTCAAGGACTTATTTTATCCTCTATCTTCGCTATTTTAAAATCACCTTATAAATATGTCAACATCATAGTACTACTACGCCGTAACTATAATAACATATAAAGTTGCACATTGCACACATATTGTTATTACTACTGTTGCAAAAAATGAGAAAATATAATGGTAGTGTGGCATCATGTTTCTTTCAAGCTATTCTACGTCGTAGCTCGCAGCTATTCGTAGCGGTTATTTAGCTACGGCGCAAACTGACCTTTCCATAGTAATTCTAGTTTAACGATTTTGAATGTTGTTTTCGTAGTTAATGCAAAAAATTAATGTTATTCATTTGGATTTTAAAATAAACAGCAATATACACTCTAAGGCATACGTACCGTATCATGAGTCTCTTGGGTCAAACAACTGCATCGCTTAAAGAGACAAAGTAGATGGAGAAAGACATCTTACTTTTGTAAGAACCATTTTTTGTATTATTAATACTGAGCCTTTTTATAATTGGAAAAAGGCACGGCAAAATTGTGTTACCATTGCTTCATATGTACTAGTTATACTAGAAGCTGCGAACATAGGGGCTAATGGTAATACAAATTATGCCATGCCATGCCGTTCGAATTATAAAAATACCAAATAGGCTCGCTCTTGACCACAATCTAGTACATAATTTTGATTTAAAGTCATTTCAATTGAGTTTGTGTCAGCAGACAAGAAAAAAATGTTGCATAGTACATATTTCATAAAAGTAATTTAAAAAATAAATTGATTTAAAAACGGTGAATGTAGCCCGAGGGTAAATTAGCAGCGCCACGAGTATATTAAATTTGTTTTGAATTTGAAATACTTTTACACGAAATTCACCTGTCTGTTAGATAGACTTAAACGTCAGTTCTCATCTTATTGAGGAATTTAGGGAACTATGCTGACATTATGACAATAGTATTTCGAAAATTAAAACAAATTACAAATGAAGAACATAGTTCTGAATTCCAATGATTGTAGACCATTAACTCGGTACCTACTTAATGACCATAATACAAAATTAAATTTTGATTTCTCTGAATACTACATGATAAACATCAGGTGACAGAACAACTTTCTCTATGGAACATACTCGTAGGGCGAAAAAGGGAAAATAAAATTCGCCTCTCCATAAAAAAATGTAAGATCAGTTGGTGGCACTTTATGTGAAATTTAGATTATTTATTACGAGTTTTATACATTTTATAGGTTTTATGGAAAAAAAAACAGTTTGGTTGACCTACACATATTCTAGAATAATTAAAATATCATCCTGTATATTGTGTAATCCAAAAATAGAAGATTGTTAGGAGATACTAAGGAAATAGATGCTCTGTAAAATGCAGAGGAACTAAAATAGATGTCATTCTAAGCAATGTCTGCCGACAGGAAATAGCAACGGCCTCGTGATAGTAATAACTATCGCTCCAGTTACTTTTCCTAAGATAGAATATCCGTTTTACCCTATTACAGAGTTCTAGATGCACTCGGTTAATTTAAGAAAAAAAGGAAGAGAAAACCTATCATTCATCTTTGATCTTTTTATTTTTTCAACTTCTTTTGTTTTCATTAAGTAGGTAGGTACTAGTTGATGCAAGGTACTTTGTTCCTGGGGGAAATTCGTAAAACCCTTCCTTATTACTACGCAAAATCTGTCATACAGAAGATTTTTGTAACGTTTTAGCTTTCTAGGTCTAAGGGCTTGGGTTGACCGTTGATACATAATTGAATGAGTTTGTACCCGTCAATTTTATATAAAGAAGAATGTATGTGTGTAAATAATTATGTATTAGTAGTGACAAGTTATGAATTTTAAATTTACACCAATACATAGGTATGATAAAGAGAAAAGATTTGTATGTTGGGAATGAATATGATTAAAAATTAGACTGATTTTAGAAATTCTTTTAACAAAAAAAGCTCTGTTATCAGACTTAACAGCGAGTACATAATGTTTTCCAAATTATTATTTTAAATTGTATAACTACTTTAAATGATTAATTTAAGAAAATATTTTATGCCAAGTAGTGGCCAAAAACGACAGAACTATATTTTCAAATAAGAACACCCAGTGCAAGAAACTGATTTGATTGAATAAGTGAGAAAGTAGTTTGGTAAGTCTTCGTTTTAAAAAAAAATACAAGGCTCTGGTTATATATTCATTAATTAATGGTTTTCAAAGTGATTAAGTTATGGATAAGAATATCTCTACGTTATCTTGCAAGAAGGTAGCGCCACCTGTAAATATTTCCCGTAACTAATGAAACGTGAAGACATTAGAAGCAACCCTTAATCAGAGACATCTAACGGGAAACGGGTGAATCATTTTCTAACTAGCCGGAGCACTTGGAGGAGTGCCGGAAAATTGCTTCCCTTTTCCGCGGAATGTCGCTGCCAGTATGTCATTGTCAGTGCAGTCATTTGCATTGTTTTTTTTGATGAAAAATTATTGTTAATGCTGTTTTATGAGCTTGACCTTACTGTTAAGCTCATAAAACAGCATTTACTATTTACATAAAACACCTTACTCAAACTCTCAAACAACATACAGATACCTAAATATTTATGGGAATAACTTTTTCTTTTCGAACTGTCTATGTTTTATGATTGTACTCACATGTTAAAATATTAATAGTGGCCTTAGTTAACAAAAACTATCGATGCCTTAATAATTAAGAGTTAAAAGTATTAAGACCCCAGTGTCACAAATGCACCACAATTTAATAAAATATAACTTTTTTTGAACAAATAGAACAAAAGTTACATACAATTCGGAAAACATTCGTAGCATTCCACCTAGCGTTTTCCCAGCCTAGAGCCAGTTTCCACTTAAATAACAATTTAACAAAAAAGTTCAAATATGAATAAGTAATGTCTTATGAAGATTTTCTTGCTGTTTCGCGAGCCAGTACGTAATAATTATAGTGTAAAATTATCCATACTAATAGTATTAATTCAAAAGTCTGTTAAGTTTTTATGCAAAAACTATACCAACCAATTTTAATGCAGTGAGAAATGGACATAAGTTACATATTTATCCCGAAATTTTAAAGAGTTTCTTCGGGAGCGCGTTTTATCAAAGCCAGTAGGTATTACACGTTCACCTAGTAATATTAAGAAGTAACAATGAAAACAGTAAGTACTTTGTGATAAGTGATACCTAGCATTTTGCCAATACCTACACTATTTATTTCAGTGTCCTTGTCAGTTCATTGACCCTGTGTAAGGTTGTTTCTATCTCAGAGTTCAATCTCAGCAAGGACAATGACCCAGGGTTAAAACTTTCTCTCAAGACGAAATTTTCTTCATAAATGTGTATGCATTTTGTGTTTGTTATCATTTGAGACATAAAGTCAAGTGTGGTATATATTTACCTAACATGATTTAAATCTAGACTACGGTGAGTTCAGGTTCGTACACACAAGAACTGCATTTGATATAAAAGCTTTTTGATGGTTTCATTTTTAGGTTACTTTTAGATTATTTACTACAATGTCTGTTACAACTTACAACTTTTTATTAAGTGTACTGCAGTTTATAAGACCTATTAATTTATTAATATACAGTTTTGTGTACTTTTTTTTTGCTTTTTATCGTCGTTGTTCGTACAAATGCCAAAAACCTTTTCAATGTACCAGTTAATGCAAAAAAAGTTAGTTGCCTACACTTTGAACTTTTCTGTACAAAAATCAATGTATTTCAGTTTTTGTTCAACGTACGCCTAACTTTTATGTTGTAACCATTTGTGTTTATATGTGAATGTGTCTGGTAAAACGCATAATTTTGGAGTTGGTAATCGTGAGTAAAAATATACTAAGATTTGATGTCATTTTAACTTCTCCTATTGAGTAGCTCCAAAGTGGTCCTTTTTACCCGACACAGTCACATATGTTACCCCCTCTTATATTTTTCTCCCAATTGTTTCAGATATACAAAGTATTTGATGTGATATTGTGTGCTGCCCCAGTTAGCGTTCCCAATGACTTGGCATGGGCAACATTGCGAGATGCCTCAGTCCCCTTCACCTCGACTCCGTCACTACAGGTCCCTGGTTTTCCAAGCATGTTGCATGACCCACCTGCTTCAATACGCACCCTTTATTACAGAAATAATTCCTTATTTCTCAGATGGTTAAATAACAACAGTTGTTAGGATTTGTTGATTTTTCCGACTCTTGTTATGAAGGCTGTTAAACAGACAGTATGTTACCTTTTCTGTGCCAAGAAATAACATAATCATACCAGCCGCAAAATGTCCACTGCTGGACTTTTGACAGAACCTCGCAAGAATGTTTTTAACCCTTAAGATTTATTATTGAATCAAGAGATTTTTCAGGGAGATATTATTGAACGCAGTAACTAGATAATACAAAGATTTAACTTAACATGCTGTTTGTTTGTTTTTTAAATCTCCTAAAATTACTTTGCATGCAGCTTCTTTTACTAAGGGCAATTCTGATAGTAAGCAGGATATATTGTTGCAGCAGTTCTGAAGGATAGTGAAAATCATGTAATGTCAAATCATGAACCACACTATGTTATCTCTTTAATACACTACTTACACACATAGATAGTTTCAACCATAATCACTCACGCTGGTCATAAAAGTTATTTTAAATTAGTCACTCTTAAAATTTTATTAATAAAAAATCTTACGAAATTATACAATTATCTATCGTTTGGAAAATAATTTTTGATTCATTCATTTCAATTAGTTAATCGTCCATTTTCCTTAGACAGTATGCGAATAGTAAAATATAGATAGCCTAGAAATAAGTAGTTAGGAATCGTACTTTATTGTAAGTGATTGTTAATTAAATTCAAAATTACAGTAAGTTGGTAGATAGTTCGACTAAGCTAAGATTGCACTGGGTAAACCAGTGCCGGAATAATTGTAGGTGATGTGGTGTTTGGGTCATTATCGTCGTCGTGTTAATCATACTGTAAATTTTGTAACGCAAGTTTTTTGTAATGTAAATATTTTGTAAAAGTTATCACTCGCATTCTTACCCAAATTGTATTTTATTTGAGAAGCTACTAAACAATAGTTTTTATTCTTAAATTTCTCAAAGCAGATCTTATGTCAAAGCCTTAGCAAGTTGACCTTTAGTAGCCTGTTCATTACCTTACAATAGTTTCAATTGGCTTAAACCTTCATCTTATAAAATTCTTATTTAATACCGAGTAAGTATCCTTTACCTAAAACTAACACATTTATCATTTCATATTTCCGTAAATCAATACAGCATGTCTTTATAGGGGTGTCCATTCATGTACACATCCTAAAGATATTAGATATTTTAGAAACCCAATACCTTAAGCAACAATACGGCCGTAACAGTAGGACCCTTACACTATAAATTATTAAACTTTGTATGATACTAGCGAAGGCTCTTTCTTAGACTTTTCGGAACCTTCAACAAATTACTAACAAATTATGTGTGTAACAACTTTTCGCGGTCGATTGTACTTAATAATTCGGGATTTGGCACATTAGACAAGTGAAATGAAACAAGTTAAACAAAATTAATCATAACTAAAACAGTTAGTCGTTATTTGAATTAAAGTTTTCGCAGTTTAATTATAAAATCAGCCAGCCCCTAACCTAATAATGTTATTGGGTGTGCCAATTGAACTATTTGAAGGGCACCATTTGAAAGAAGAGTGAAAACCATATTCAAAATTCTTAACTAATCTTACTGTTGAATTAAATCTGACTTTTTTTGTTTCAATTTACGATTTTAGACCCCAAACATTTTATTTTAGCTTACATTTCATTAATAAAAGGTCAGCAAAGGATTAGAATAGGTAAACAAACAACTTGACGTAAACTTGACGTAATTTAGTTCAGCCAATTTCCAAAAAGATAGCTTTCAATTTTAAGCAGCTTAAATTGTTTCATAATTTTCATTTAATGAACAATACTAAAAAACTGAACGATGCAGTGCCTAAAGTTTCCATAGATCAAACGTGGGAACAATATTTAAGAACTTAATGTTATGGTATAAAAATAATCCATTTCAACAAAAGAGAACACAAAACGACGTGTTCGGGCTTACACATCAATATCAATCACCATACTGTCGCTACAAACATTATTTCTATGCCAATTGAATAAAGATAATGTATTACATATTACCGTCTCGAGTGGGAGTGGTTATTAAGTAATATCGTGGTTATCAGCTCAGTGATGCGAGTACAAGGGCGATACGAAGGCCTTCAGTCATTGACAGAGTGCCGACTAAACCGCAACCACTAAAATGTATTCGCATTTTCGAAATAACAAAGCGTGAGTAAAATCCCTTGAAACACGACTCAATGCCTCTGTAGGCAAACATTCTTGTGGTCGTAGGGACGAAAGATACGTGGGAGTGTTATTTGTGACGTTGGCAGGTTAAAATGTAAATCTACTCTACGATATTATTGTAAATACTGATAATTAAAGGTCTATGATCATTAGTCTTTAAGACAAATCCTCTTAATAAATTAAACGTCACCGGTGACTCATTCCTCAGCTTCTCTCATCCACTAGACTCGAACAACTTAATCATGTCCGACAGTAATGACTGCGTACTAACTAGCAATTTTCTCAACAGGACTATGACGGCAATATGTTTCGTTTGCAACCTACCGATTCTCTCGCACCAAGTGGGCCTCGTGTGGGCGGGAGGCAACGGCTGGGACGAGTTGACCAGGTCGACTCTCGAGGAGAACACGCTTCGGCAAAGGCTGGGCAGCAGGAGGGATTCTGCTGCCCAGGTGTCCTGCCTCTCGCCGCCAGAGCCAGATCTCAACGAGCAAAGAGGTAACATTTACTAAAATAATTTATTTAAATGGTTTACGTTTACATATTAGTAGGTACCGATTATTTATTTGTTGGGTTTAAAAGTAAAAGCATTTAAGATACAGTAAAAGTATTTAAGATTCAGTGTACGTTTTAGTAAAAGTTATTTTTAAACGTCGCAAAACATAAACCATAGGGATGTATACTTTTCTGTATAGAAAAGTATAGTAATACGAATCCCTAGAACTTATTAAAAAACTTTCGGATTTCAAAAGTTTTTTTTATATCCGATAAGTCAAACTCCCGATAAAAAAAGCATGTGAAAAAAAAAGTTAAACTTATCTCAACAACTGGTACTTAAAATAAGACATTGACTTCATTACTTCATGGCTGATAAAAAAAAAGTTAGATTTACCTCAACAATTGGTACTTAAAATAAGACATTGACTTCATGACATGATACAATGGTTTACGTTGTAATCAGTTTTACAATCAATCCATGACAGTGATAAACTGATCATAAAACAGGTTAATTGGTCGTAAAATTTAATTAATTGTTGTGTAGGTGCACCTCGTCGGCGCCGCTCGTCGCTGGCTCAGCTGACAGACATCCTCCGCGAATGGGGCGGCGGCGGCAGCAGCGCGCCTCGACGGCAACGTGCGCCTCTTTCTCGCCGCGAGACGCTGGCGGACCTGGCGCGCTCGCTACCCTGGGCGCGCCACGACACCGCCCCACGCCGTCGCCGAGACTCCTCGGCAGACTCCGGCATTAAATCCATGGCATCCAAACGTCGCGACTCCAAAGCAAACTACTCCTTCGATCGACGAGACTCTACCACCACTCCGTCCGCTAAAGAACGACGCGTCAAAAGGCGAGCGTCTAGAGAGGATACGAAAGAACGACGAGACTCAATAGACGGACATCGACATCGACGCGAATCCATTGCCGCACCTCCACCAAGAGTGGTCGCCGCTCAAAGAAAACGTCGGTCTTCTCCACCGACGCCTGCACCACCATCTTTTGTCGATGCGTCTTCAGATCCTGGACCTTCAACACATACGCCTACCGTCACTATAGTGACAGTCCAAGAACCTAGTCGCTCAGATGGTGAATGTCAACCAACAATGACAATACCTAACATAATAACATCAGCGGTTACACCTTCACCAACGTCACCAACCGTTCCCACTAGTGGACCTTCTATGCAAACGTCTCAAGCCACCCAGGCTAGTCAGGCCGCACAAGGGACGCAGGTGACACCGAGTGGACGAACACCACCGAACTTGGGCGGCCGTCGAGACTCGACAACACAGTGCGGCCGAACACGGAGAGATTCTCGAGCCACAGCAAGTCCAGAAAGGCGACTTGGAAGGTTGCAACGACAAGCTACTGCTTTCGACGACCCAATTGGTCCTCCCGGTACTAGGCGACGAGATTCAGGTCCATCACTGGGACCAGACGACGAAGGGCGAGCACGAAGGGATTCCCTTAGTCCAGATTCTGCAGCAAGACCGAGACGTGAAAGATCCCAATTAAGTCCGGATAGAGCCGGAGGTGGAGAGTTGAGTCCATCGGCAGCTAGAAGGAGGAGCAGACTGAGGAGACAAGCATCCTGTGCTAGAGTGGGCCGTGCGCGAAGTCCTGAATCCAGTTCATGTTCGAGTCGTGACCCGAGCCCCTGTGCTAGACCGCCTGAAAGAACAATGATACGTCGACAATCTACTACAGAAGAAATTCTAATAGCACGAGGCTTTCGAAGGCAATCTACTACAGAAGAAATGATCCGTTGCCGCAACTTCAGGCGGCAGAGTTCTCAAAGTGACGATGCGTGCATGCGTGCGCGAGGTCGTCGTGACTCCTCCACTCAGATACTGGACGGAACCATCGGGACCATGACAGTAGAGACTACGAGCACATTCTTCGATTCCAGTACGCAAACAGGTATTTTTTTTCTCTCTGTAACAATTTTTTTAACTTATTCATGAAAAAATCCGTGCGAATTTATTTTCAAAACTCTCTAAGTTTTGAAAATAAATGTGGCTACATTTTGGAACCAAAGCGCAAAGGTAAACATAAACAAAACATTCATTACATTACTGATACCTCCCAAGGTTTCCTAACAAATATTTAAAAGATTGAAAGTTACTGCTGCGATGAACTTTCAGCTGAACGCGCCGTAGAGCTTTCACGGAACGTGATCTGCATACATCGGGACGTAGCTTACGGCCACTACGAGACAAAAGCTTGCCACGTGCTCGGTCCCCGCCCCTTTTGAACAGCCAATCGATTCGCGCGCAGCTTTGTCATCTCTTTCTTAATGTTTCTATTTGATGCTGTTTTGCCGACGGAAGGGAGATGCCTGTATCGGGTGTCGGTTGTGGCTACAGTAGCGCCGCCGGTGGCTGAGGCTGTGGGCTGTAGTGTCAGGCCCCGACACGAGTTGAGCCGAGCGCCCGGTCACCGGCGCAGCTCTCCCGCGTTCCTCATCTGTTGCGAACGCTGCCATGTTTACCACTCCGACCGACCGTAGCGCGCAAAACACAACGAATAACCTTAACCTGATACCTTAATTACAAATCCACCTCCAGTGTCCGTTGTAAACACACACGATTAACGCTACAACGAATAACTTCCGAAATACGAGCACCGAATAGTAAACTATAGGACTTTTACTTACTGTTTTTTTGGTAACAACAATAGGCTGTTTCATGAATGATCTTGTAGGTTACAAACCTGTTAAGTGGTTTCTGTTTGACAATAGTGATTTAGTGGCATTGAAAGTACAATTGAAAGTAAGATCGCTATACGTGTCTTAGAGTATTCGACTCCTAATAAAAAGTAAACAAAACACCAATTTTTGTATATATAAGCTAGTTTAAAATTTTGTAAGATAAGTTTTTGTAAATATTAGAATTCGGGACTATAATACAGACTGTTGCTGTGGTAAATTTAATGTGTTACGACAGTTATAAAGACGATATGGTAAGTTTTAGTAAGATGTATACAACCTTTGATTAGTACTTGTCAATTCCTTATTATTAGGTTCGTTAAAAAATATTTTATTGTGGCTGTGATACGCACTATAAGGTAACATAAGCATTTGACATGTTTTTTTAAATCAAGCTTTCCTCCATATTAAACGCAAGAAATATCGTTTTCAAAAAACTAAAAATGAATTTTATATTACCAGCTTCGCAAGTTTTAATCCTGTGAGACCATAGGTCTGTGAGATGTGAGACCTGTGAGACCATACAAATGCTCAAAACTACATTTTCTCAGGCATGCAACGGCACTCAGTAAATTTTGACAAATCTTGAAATTTTGATAAATAATGAGGGTTAGCTAGGATAGCCCCTAGCTAACCCTCATTATATTCCATTTCGGACGTACAAATATTGACATGAATTACATACGACTACCTACTTTACAGATATATTTTACATTTATAAAAAATTTAATTTAAAATACATATTTTTTCTAAACCAATGATTAGTTTATTTTAATACTGTATCAAACTTTAATTGCCATAATATTTATCTACCCGGTACTCATCTCCATAACTTCAAATTTAATAATGCCAAAGTAACTTTGTTTATTTGTTCATCCTTTGTTCGCGTCTAAGCCCCACGAACTTAGGGTCTTTTCACCGTCAATTTTCTGTACAAAAGACAATGCCTTAAATTTTACGACAAAGTCTGGCGTTCAAAGCTTGGAATGACGTTCTAGCTACCAAACTTTGACCTACAGCTTATAAAGAACAATCATGAAAAATATCTAAATAACCGCTTGAAGACATAAAAAGCTTCGCAATAAGTTTCTTTCGTTACGATGTTATCATTACAAAAAAAATCATTTCGATCGTAAAAGAGGCGTAAACATCATAATGGTGTATCTGAAAATGAATTCAGCGTAAATTGATATTTTGTGGGGTGCTTTTATTCAGCGTTTTCAAAACTGAAATGCTCGGAACGATCTTTAAAATGAGACCCCTAGAATTTTTATCGTTTTTTGCTAAAACAGTGGTTGAAATTGGAAGCCATATGTGAGAATAAATGACGAAATGTTTTCTCTGTAGTGAAATGATGACTCCGTACGTGGGCGTATTTTAGGTTGAAGACGTGGCTTGGGTTGAAAAAATTCAGATATTTTGAATTAAATTTGAGGATTGAATGCTAAAAAAATAAATTAAATCCAAATGCCAAGTTAGGGCGCAAACTACGGGAGAGGGGTCATGATTCCCGCTCCGAAGCATTCCTGGTGCAAAGATTATCCCTGGCAATTGAGTGCGGCAACGCGGCCAGCGTTATGGGAACCTTTGCCCCGGGAATGAAACGAGTTATTTGACTAACTTAGATTTAAGACTAAGATTGTATTTTCAATTTGATTGTACTTTTGTGAATTCTGAGACATAAATGGCAAATAAATTCTTAAAAAATGACAAGTTCAGATTCAAAACATAATTCTTTGACCCAAATAATAAATTGCGATAGATTATAGATTCATATCTATTTGAACGTAGCATTATTTTTTCATCTCAATTTATGGTATTATAATTTTTTTTATTTTATCGTCTTTATAAAGATTTAATTTTACTCGTATTTCTATGAATCTTCGGACCGCCAAAGTTTGAAAGCCGTTGCTCGTACGCATACATTTCCTGTTTATGTTTAGTAGGTTTTTAGGAGTGGTTTTATAGGTTATAGTAGCTTTATGGTTTTCATTTTAATGTATGTTTGGTTAAATTTATTCCTAAATATACATATTTGACCTCTTAGAACTTTCTATTTCATGTTTATAGAACAATAAATACGTTATGATTATTTAATGTATTTGTAATCAGTTTTTTTAGGCACGCTGAGCTCCAACGAATACGTGCCAAAGACCTGGTAAAACTAAGTTAAATTTCCGGGAAAATTCAAAAAGTATCACTGTTATCTAGGTCTTTTCAAAAAAGTATGTAAAAAAACTAAAAAAGTTTTGGAAATAGGTATAAAAAAATACAAAGCCTTACCTAAAAATTTGCAAAGAATTTTAACACAAGACGCGCCACGACTACCGACATTGAAATACAGAAATGAAAACTCATTGAACGCGAAAGTGAAGACTTAAATTATCAAAGAAATTTCTTATTCGTTTTTCTGCAAGAATGAAGATGAAAGGAGCCGTCGTCTTGAATGGACCGACTGGGGACCTGATTACTGAAGGGGGGAGATTGGAGAGGCTTAACAGATTGAAGGACAAAGTAGTGTTTCAAACTAGGTAATTTTCAACTGTGCATTTTGTTACACTAGCTGGGTGATATTGATATAAAAAATCTTAGAAGGATAGTTCAAAATTACCAAATACCAATTCTGAGTACAAACGCGAAGAACTACTGCTTTATGCATTTTCTCCAAGTAGTTTTTTGTATTAAACAGATGTAATTTTTTATTATATCAGAAAATACAATAAGTTGATTATTTTCAACCATGACTAAAATAAATGTGTGTTTTGTAATGTTTAGAATATTTCGTATAGTTTTGCCATCAATTGAAAATTAAAGAAATCAATTTCGAGAACAGAAAACGTCTAGTGCTATCACTTTTTGATAGACATGAAAACATAAGACATGCTATGTCAAAGTCGATGACAGCAGTTTGACACTAAACCGATATTCGAGAAGATGGCTCACACATCTAAAAAATACTTTGTAAAATCTGACAGCCCTCGTATTTTAATTATTTATCGTAATTTCGATATTCGACAAAACCACACTTGTCACTTTCATCTGAATAACGCAAGTGAGCTTTCAATTCACTCTTTCAATTCACTCTGTGTAGTCTACATGATAAAACCAAGATGTTAATTTGGAAATCTTCTTTATATTTTTACCTCTACGAACTTTCTGTTTACCAATTAGTTCGTGTGGAAAAGCAACCTACGTCACTTTCAGCCCTCCACTGCCTCTTTAAAGCATGTTCTCATCGATTTGTTTATATTTCATCGATCAACTGAACAAACTACCACATAAAGCGCGTTTAATGTTTTATCTATCACCCATATGAACCCAGTGGGTCGTTTATGTTCCCAGGTGACACTTATGATCCATTAAAAAAATCCTGTGCCCCAAATCCTACCTCATATCTCCACTTAAAGTCTTAATATGAGCCTTTCAGGTCTCCACATAGCCAAAAATAAAAAATCGCAGACAAAAAATAGTTCTGCTCATATTCGGGTTAATCTAATTTTCACAAAACCTACTTGTTAGGAATAAGGATACCGTACTTAGAAAAAGTGGTTTGTGTTTTTTCCACGATATTTCAATAACTGGAAATATTGAAACATGATTTAGTGGAATTTTAAACTAAATAACGTAACGGATAATCTGCGGTATTCTAGTCAGGGTGGGGCTGTGATTATACAAGCCCCGCTGACCCCTAGAGCTGTTTATGTTTAAATTCACTGTTACGCGAAGTTCTATTATATTAAGGGTTAGGTTGTTATACAAGATGTTTAGCCAAGTTAACATCAAATTTTCTGGGGTGGTGATTTTGAATGGTTGAATAGTACAAGAAATTTTCCCAAAAGAATTATAATGTTTTCCACGACTATTTTATTCTTTTTATAGGGACAAATAATAAAGCTAGCTTAATAGTATTTACTTTATAAAGTATGCAATAAAATAAATTCAAATGAATAATAGGTATCTTAAAATACAAATTCCTATTCAGCTGTGAAGTATAAATTATGGACATTATGGTACACCATTTAAACAGCATTCCGAATTTCCAAATTATTTGTGCTGAACAAGGGTCGTGACACATTTTAAACAGTAAATTATTTGTTTTGTTTAGGCACACAAGAAGAGTTGAATTAATTTTGAACAATTTGTAAAGGTAGTAAAAGACAATACATATACCCTTTTAGGGTATAATGCCATTTCAATAGTTAGCTTGTTACTTTGGGCAAGCAAAATGTAAAAGCCTGATTTTACAATTTACACATACAAAATAGGAACGTTTACTCGTAACTAGGTTTACCAAAGTGTAAAGCTTGATGTGTGTGGTTACATAATCTACGTAAATTCATAAATAATCCTAATTACTTTAGAGAGTCATCACATTAGGTGTATTAGCCGAAGTAGCACCGCACCAAAAAGTTTGGGGCCAAGATTGACAGATAAGCATAATTAAATTACAGTGTTCCCTTTAAAACATATGTTTGGTGCCCCTATGAAACGGAAGTGATAATACTGCTTTTGGTTTTATGCCAATATTCTAGAACATTGTAAAATCTTTTGTTAGTTAAGTATTAAGTTGAGAGTTATCTACACTAATTTTATAAATAGAAAAGATTTGTATTTTATTTGTATATAAAGAATAAGCTCAAAAACTACAAGACCGATTTCAAAATTTCTTTCACTATGAAAAGCTCTCTTATCATCAAGTGAAAAAGAGTACATATTTTTTTCGAATTCCCACAGGCACGAAGTCCCGGGAGAAAAGCTAGTTAATTATAAAAACAAATTAAAAATTACAGAGAATATTTGTTAGACAAAAATACGGTAACTCAAGCCGGTGGTATAATGATCATAAGTAGGCACAAGTTAACAAAGTGCAGTTTCAGTTATGTATTAAATGAACGCTCTAAAAACTCATGCATCTTATGTTACTACATTTTCAGGTAATACACACATCAACACGGCCTAGGGATATTGCACGATTATTCATACAAAAGAGGTATGTTTGAGAAGCTATAATAACTTACTCGAGATACATGTAGCGATTTTCAGATGAAGAAGTGCCAAACCTGAATTTTCAATTATAATCAATAAATTTTGTTTTACTTTAAATTTGTGAAAACGTAACGAAAATGAAAAATAAAACTTGCGTAAATTCGACCATTTTCATACAAAAAGCAGGCAAAAAGTGCATTTTCTTTTTCGTTTCCGTCACGATTTAACAAATTTCAAGTAAAACAAAATTTATTGACTAGAATTGGAAATTCAAGCTTAGCACTTGCTCGTCTGAAAATTATAGCCGTCCGTCTATCTCGGGTATGCTTTTATAGCTTCTCAAACAGGCCTCTTTTGTATGAAAAATCGTGCAATATCACTAGACCGTGTTGATGTGTATCCATGTTAGATTGCCTTTTCTTTGTATTTTTATAGATTATTAATCATCCTCAGTAGGTACTTTTTCATACTTTTTAAAATCTTTTTATTATCAAAGTATCAAGATGGAAAAAGCTTAATATCGAAAGTTTTAACCTTCAAACGAAATCCTGCAAAAGTTTTGCTGGTAAATCGACAGAGAAAATTATCACTTACTTGAATATTCATAATCAATATTGACTTAAAAACACTACCGAGCTACAAACTTCTTGAATTTATTAAAATACACGAGTAAGTTCGCTTTTCAATTACCAACAATCATAAATACAAACGTAATTCTCTTGAATTCTAGGTAGTTTTCAAATGAGATTGTAGTGAAGTATTGAAAGTTATTAAATGAATTTAAAATATTGGGTGCCTTTAAATTAATAAGCGAAAATTAGAAATTAGAATTAGTCCACGACACTGAACAACTTTCCCCAAGGAACATATCTTCATACAACCTGTGCGATCAGCTGATTAGCTTTTGCTTGGGGAGTCGAAAATTCTATATTTTTTTTAATTTCATATATATTTATTTGGGAAAGTTGTTCACTTTCATAGGGAAAATCACCCCCTAGAGTGTTGCTACCAAATTTATAAACTATATTAATTTACCCCACATGAATTAACTCACTTATTTGAACAACTTAAGTCTTATGAACGTAGATAGAAATATTTCCCTTCGACACAACTTTTACGTTCCACTTATATGGAAAGTCGATTCATTTAGATTTCTTCAGAAAAGTTGTTCAGTTTCATGGAATTTTCCCATATTTTATGTTTCTAACTATATCCAACTACACAAGTGTGGATAAAACTATTTTCATGATAACATTACTTTTACTAACCTTACACTTTCATGAGATTTTTCTTTACTATTTCCCTTCGTTTTCTGGCAATGTGCCAAATGTGGAATTTTTAGCTTTCCTTTTTGCCAAATGTGTATCCGGCTAACATGACTTGGATACATGATGCGATATGATCGGCGATAGGATTCGAGAATAGAAACCGATACAACATTCATGCGGAGTGGAATAACGAAAAACAAAATATTAGCGATTTACTCAGACGTTCCACGGTATACTAAATAAATAAAAGGTATACATACATATGCTATATCCTATGGTTACCGGCTGACAATAATAGTATTTCGCATAACAAAACCGACTTTTTTGCGGTCACTTAATAAGTAAATAAGGTATGTTGCTGCCATAGTAGTGCGGTGGCAAATTGAATGTTTTCGTTAAGATTGTTCGCTGAGTGATAAAAACATGAAATTTTTTAAATGCTATGGTATCCCCTAAAGTGATTATTTTAAGATGTGGAGGCAAGCTGGATTTGACCCCTGTCGCATTCTAGAGGTCAAATTGTAATTTCGATGACGTTTTACTCCGTTTTATGTATTTTTATGAATCCAATTTGGAGGGGTATTAGAAATTTACACATGAAAACACATCTACACATCACTTGATTTCCAATGACACCTTAATCATCAAAATCGGTTCAGTAGTTTAGGCAGGAGCTATTCCCAAAATAATAGAAATTTTACTAGCGTAGTAATTATATCCATTCTCGTATAAATTCGTATGGGAACCCATATTTTTATGGTCAGTACCAAAAATTTTGTTGATTTTTTTTATATTTTGACTGTTATTCAACTTTTTTGTATGGAAACGCTCTTTTTTTTGTATCAGAAATCAACTGAGCAGCTATTGTTTAGTTGAAAACAAGACCAAACTTGCCCTAGTAGCTAGAAATTTGCAGTTATGACTAGTCTTAGTGGGCGCGGTGTATGAAAAGTTCATCCCCCCCCTTCCCCAAAATCGGGTGGCAGAGGCAAACTCCCGGGCGTTTACCACACTAGTTTACCTAAGGAACAAGTGTGCTAAGGCTCATCCTTCTATCCAAAAAATATAGGTTCCCATAAGACTTCATACGAGAATGGATATAAGAATGGAATGGAGAATGGCCGGTTTGGTCGAGTGGTAATGACGCTGCCTCTTGATCGGCGGGTCCTGGGTTCGATCCCCAGTCGGGGCAAACATTTGTGTAAAAAGCAGATGTTTGTTCTCGGGTCATGGGTGTTTGTGTTTGTCTTTATGTTTTAACTAGCTTTCCGCCCGCGGCTCCGCCCGCGTGGACTACAGGTTATATCGTGCCCAACTGTGGGATAAAATGTAGCCTATGTCCTTTCCCAGGCTCTAATCTATCTCTGTACCAAAATTCATCAAAATCGGTTCAGCGGTTTAGGCGTGAAAAGGTAACAGACAGACAGACAGACAGACAGAGTTACTTTCGCATTTATAATATTAGTAGGGATTACCTACTACGCTAATACAATTTCTATTATTTTGGAAATAGCTCCTGCCTTAACTAATAAACCGATTTTGACGATTAAGGTGTCATTAGAAAGTAAGTGATGTGTAGATGTGTTTTCATATGTACATTTCTAATACCCCTCCAAATTGGATTCATAAAAATACATAAAATGGAGTAAAACGTCATCGAAATTACAATTTGACCTCTAAATGCGATAGGGGTCAAATCCAGCTAGCCTCCACATCTAAAAATAATCAATATTGTATCTCCTAAGCATGATAAAAATTTCATACTTTTATCACTCAGCGAACAATTTTTCAAATTTCCGCTGTACTATAGCGGGGTATTAAATATTTAAAAATTAGAAGGCTTGCACAACTGAAAGCAAATTTTCACGCTCTTGCAAAGGTTTGCTTAATAAACCAAATGGTGTATATATCTTACAAGATTACAAATATTCGTGCAAATCCTTTAATAAAGTGAGCTACGTATCTCATTAAATTAACGGTAAGCAACATATAATATGATACTACAAAAGCAATACTCGTAGCTAGTTCGTAGTAATTCGTAGCTTATTTTGGCTATTACTCTTTCTGAAATAGAATATCACTTATTTGACACATGATCAAAAATCTTGTATTTTTAACCGTTTTCAAAAAAGGTTCTAAATTCTACTTAATGTTTTTTTATCTGTTTTTGTGTTTGTTACGTGATTATTCCGCAAATTTTCGGCCGATTTTAAGAATTCTGTTTTTGTTTGAAATACTAAAGCTACTTGTATGTATGTATGTATGTATTTATTCTTTATTGTACAATGATAATACAGAGGATAACAAGTTTACAGTAATAGGATGTTTACATAGGCGGACTTATCCCACGAGGGGATTTCTTCCAGTCAACCTAGTAAGAGTATTTAAGAGAACGCAGTACTACTCGGCGTAATGACAAATTAATTATTTTTGCGCACAAGAAAAAAAAAAGAAGGAAAACATATCAGTCAGTAAGTAGGTAGGTACTTATTTAAAATTATATTATAATTATAAAAACAAAAATTATATTATGTATAAGTTTATACTATAATGAAAATATACTACAAATACATATAAATAACATATATGCTACATATATAATACGAACGAAACGTGTATAACGAACGTGTATAACGAACTACTTATGAATTAAACGTGTATAACGTCACAATGGCACTTGCTATGACCCAAAATTATCGAACGGAGGAACAGAAAACTACTTGCAAAAAAGAAACTTGAAATAAATGGTCAAAAATTTTGATTTAATAAATGTTTTGTCATATCAATAGATGGCAAAATTATTTTTTCTTTAAATAAGTTCATTTTAATTAAGTAACCCCCCGTCTTGACAGAGACTAAAATAAAACCCGATATTAACCCTCCATGAGGTATGCACCTGCCCTGATTCTTCTAAAGTACACTAGTATTAAGTCCCTTAAAGTACACTAGTAAAATGCCTTTAAGTATTAAGTCCGCTATTGTACACCTATGCATTCAGTTATGTAAATAAATAATAAAATTAATCTTAGAGTTTTCTTCAACTACCTATCACATGATTTAATCTGAAATTAAGTAAAATTTTCTGATGTAGTATGATTGTTACAGAGCCTTCTCCGTTGTACGACAACAACCACTACCACGAGGAATGTCTCCGCTGCAACTCTTGTGGGCTGAACCTCACTGGGCCCAACCAGGTATGTCGTTAGTATAAAATCTATAATTTCGGGATTTCTTACATTAGGATTTTCAGTTTTTTTGGGATCCGAAACCAAAAGGTAAAAATTAAGCTCTAATTACTATGATGAAGCTGTCCGCTGTCTGTTTTTCTCAGAACTATCTGTTTATCTATATATACAAAAATGAAGGTCCTGACTCATGACTATTTTTGGCCGTGTGGTGATCGGTTGAGAATAACACCACCCCATCTCTTTCTGTGAGTGTCGTAAGAGGCGACTAAGGAAACACAAATGAGACCTGCCTCCTAGTAATTCATCCCAGGCAACGACACTTCATTTTTTCTGAATCTGAGGTGTCGTCCTATGGTCTCATGCGGTGTGGTAAAATCTGTAAAGGGCCATCTGGTTCGCGACCAGCCAAACAGCTTGCTGTGTTCCATCGGTGCGTGGAAGTACCAGTGCCTTTATAGGCATTTTCTGGGTTAACTCGCTCCATCGTCGACCTCATCTTTGACCTTTATGGTCAAGATTGAGGTCAAGAGTTAACCCATCTTAAAATGAAAAAATAAATAACGCTTAGCCCTTGGACCTAGAAAGGTTCCCTTTGTGACGTAGAAAAGGAATAAGAAAGGATTTTTAAAAGCTCCACGAGAGCGAAGTTCCAGGTATCTTCTAGTATCCTATAAATATCTATAGCAATATATATCTATAGCCAAAGCAGGTAAAAAACATCGATCGAAAATTTAGCAGTTAAATCAGCGCATAAAGCATTAAAAAAGCCTATACATTTTTTCAGCTTTTTTTAAAGTCCAAAATACTATAACGGTTTGTATAAAGGTCATCGAAAGATTATGTAATATATTTTCGCCAACTAGGTATTTTTCAACCGTTCAATATTTTCCTGCTAACTAACACTAAACGTCCTCCCTTATTGGATGACAATCGATATA
The DNA here is from genome assembly GCA_949987775.1 of Aproaerema taeniolella. Taxonomy (NCBI): domain Eukaryota; kingdom Metazoa; phylum Arthropoda; class Insecta; order Lepidoptera; family Gelechiidae; genus Aproaerema; species Aproaerema taeniolella. Next base: position 8,591,270 of record OX465259.1, on the reverse strand, counting down.
GGGATGAGCTCAACACTCACCTTAATGGCCTATTTTCATCGTGTAAACTAATCAATATTTCATAATAACGGCCAAACGATACCCTATCGACTATTACAAAGGAAATTAGTGTAAGAAAATATAGTAAAAGTAGACATAGGGGGAAAATAATGGACGATTCGAGACTGAATAAAGAATGAAATTACTGTTACATTTTATAAGATTGATTTTCAAGAAATAAGTTTACTAAAATCGAGGCGTTCCTCGTGGTTACACTGGTTTAACTAACTATTCCTGTTGTAACTAACTGGAAGACTCTTTTTCTGTTGCTACCACCGCAGTAGAGATTGACTATATATTATTTATCTATAAACACATATAATCCATGTTTTTTGTAAAAAAAAAATATGCTATTCTGACTATGCCATTCTGTAACTTCGCTACCAGTATACCTAACTTGGATAACAGTTTAGGGTATCTATTTTTTATAATTTGGCAAACAGGAGACATTAAAAGCAATCAAAGCAATAAAAACATATCTCCTCACATTTTTGATAGACCTCAAAACAAATAATTATTGTTACTTTAGGGGTGAAAGGAACTTATTGAAGTCCCGAGACAGGGTTTAGCGACCGAGTGTAGCGAGGGAGCTAATAGTTCGAGGGACTAAATAAGTCTTTCATCCGAGGTAAACACTGTGCTTTTCATTACGAATACATAGAAAGTAATAAAATAAATTAATTTAAAAAAGTAAAAACCCGACTGCTTAGTAACAACTAAAAAGAAAAAAACAAGTAAGTCCAGTAGTCGAGACTTTTGTTATTTAATATTATTGAAGCACATAACGATTTTAACAGTCGGGACCCATTGAATGAATGAATGAATGAATAAATTCTTTATTGCACACGTAATCAAAAACAGAAGGGAAAATTTACATTAGTGCAAAAGGCAGCCTTATCACTAAAAGTGATCTCTTTCAGACAACCCATTATTAGGAAGCTGGATTTTTGATGGATCCCGACTGTTAAAATCGTTATGATATTCAATAACAAAAGTCTCGACTACTGGACTTACTTGTTTTTTATTATTATTATTAAACGGTTTTATTTAGCTCACCCCGTTTGTTTTATTTATTATTCTTGGGTCAAATTTAGTAATTCAAATTTCACCCTCTTCCTGTCAACCGATTAATCTGAAATTTTGTATACACTTTGGATTTTGGTGACAATACAATTATGTTTATTCATTATCATTATAAATTCAAGATGGCCGCCGCTACAAAATGGCGGATAATTTATGTTTTATTAATCCCATCAATATGGGTATCAAATGAAAGGGCTCAACAAGCAGAATACAATATACTATAAAAAATTGAAATACAAGATGGCCGCCGCTACCAAATGTATGTTTTTAATAAAAACTAAAAACTAGAAAATAGGTAAAAAAACTTTTTAAGTTAAACGGTTTTATGTTAAACATACATTGCAATGTTTAAGATAAATGTACTAAAAACCAAAAAATAATAAATTAGATACAGTCGTGGGAATTATAAACATATGCATAGACTAGACTAAAATAAAACCGTGGGGCACATTAAGTCGATAATTTGTAGACAATTGACGTGCCCCACGGTTTTATTTTAGTCTAGTCTATGCATATGTTTATAATTCCCACGACTGTATCTATTTTATTATTTTTTGGTTTTTAGTACATTTATCTTAAACATTGCAATGTATGTTTAACATAAAACCGTTTATTTTCTTTAGTTGTTACTAAGCAGTCGGGTTTCTTTATTTTTTAAATTAATTTGTTTTATTTTGTACTTTTTAGTTAGGGTCAGATATTTATATTTGTTTTTTGATTTTCTCATCAACTGTATATCTCACTTACAGAAAAATTAAACAATTTACGTATCAAAAGCCTACATTTAATTGAGAATCGTTACTAACCCACTTTAAATCGTTATAGATCCTAAACGGTAATTCTGATTGAAAAACGATTTGAGAAACCTAAAAATGTTTTTTTTAATACCTGTTCAACGCTATCCCATTTGACATAGTTCGTCGATTTTCATATTTTTTTTACAATATGGCGTCCAAAATCGGCCATTTTGATTTTTTCAATTTTTTATGCTTTCTATGACTTTTGCGCCGTTATGACAAATTAAACGACGTAACATTTATAAAAATCGGTCCACGCGTTCGGTCTAAATAGTGCCACAAAGGTACAAACCTTTTCGTTGCGCAGTCGGATAAAAAATTGTAAATATTTTGCCAAAATCTATGTTATTTTAAAGAAATAGCTAAAAGTACATTATTATAAAGTCATTAAAAAAACTATTCTATAATGAATATTTAACTTTTGTAATTTCAATTTTACATCGCGCTGTAATAGAGTGGCTGTAAAGGAAGTTGGAACATATTTTTTTAATACTTAATTTGACAGCTGTCAGTTGAAAGCGATTCTCCCTAGGCTTGAAAAGTACGCGCCGCAAATATTATTTAGGCTTATGCAAAAATAAACTCTAACCGCTACGCATTCAATGGTCTCTTAAGTGTCGTGGGTCACTTAAAATATATACAAAGACAAATACGAACATCCATGTCCCGAGAACAAACATTTTAGGCAAACATACTTGCGAGAATTTGCTGGCTTTATCACAGCTACCATTAACTTTACTAATAATTGTGTATGATATACAGAAACGCGCTCGCCGCTTCAAGAACCAGATCCTGTGCGATCTGCACTTTGCGGACGTGGCGCTGATGGAGTGCAGCGACTTCATGCAGCAGCTCCGCAGCTTCAAACCCCAGTCCCTGGGTTGCGCTGTCGCCAGGCGCAAGTCTTCTACCACGCTCATCTTCCCACTGCCCCCGCAGGCTTGTTCAGGTAACCCTTAATGTTTTGTAACCAGCGCAAGTAACATGCGCTTTGAGATTTCATTAGGGTAGATTGTCAAGATTGTGATAGAAAAGACATGAATAATAATTAAAGTCTGCAACATACGAACGGTAGCGACCTGTCACTGTCATCTTGCCACTGGAAATCTGAATCTGTAGAAGCATGAGTTGTCAAAACTCAGTACGAGTATTGGTCCTATGTCGGTTGTAGATGTAAGTACCTACATCATATTGTCCTACTGCAAATAAAATTATCCTTGCTTTTTTGCGTTCTCCGATCTAAACTACAAGCACAATACTTTTATTTGTTAGATATCATATGTACAAATATGCTGATGCTTAATTGAAAAAAGATAATCTTAAGTTTTTCATTGTATTAAACAGGCTAGGTAAAAAAAATGTAAAAAACTAAAAGCAAGGTTTTTCTATGGATAATTTCAATAACAAGTTACCGCTTGTTGAGATATACTGTACTTGCATGTATTTATATAAACACGTAAAAGTATTGCAGCTACGCAAGTTGGCGTATGTAGCAAGTCAAACTCATTTCCAAAAAGTGTTCAACTTATTAGAAGTTGAGTGTGTAATTGGCGAAGGTTAAAGTGCCAGTCACTCTCTTACTCCCCTGCTAACTCTTACTGAACCCACAGAGCGGTGTAATTAACCACCTACGTTCGCTTTAACTTCAATCTCATAGAAATGAAGATTTTATCCGAACTTTGGGCAGAGTTAGTGCGACTTGAGGGAATAATTGGCCCTGAATATTTTAATCCAGCTTTAATAAGGTATAGGCCGGAATTTCAAGAATTTTACCCGACGAAATGTATATTTATTAGCTACTTTATCGTCGTAAACTCTAATTGTTTTCGTTTATTGACTGTCGAAGTTAATGGCGGACTTTCTTGTTACCTTAATTTTTCATTAGGTTAATGCTTTTTCTTTAATTGCTTGTAATTTTTTGTCTAAATATCTTAAAGTTTTTACTAAATAAAAAACACCTAATAAAAATTAAATCACAATAATTGATTAAACCAAACCCTTAGTTAACTTATGTATATGGGCATGATTTTTGTAAATCGCTCAAATTCGTTTATAAATTCGAAACACTTTTAAAAAAAATATATAAAATATTACTAAAAACAAAAATTTGAGCCCGAGAAATCCAGCCTAGGTACATCTACTGAATACATGATTCAAAAAGTTCCAACTCATTCATATTACTATGCTGTTCGAGTAAAAACGCGCGTTTAGAGATAGGTAACAAACCTAAATCCGATCTAATGAAATTGTTATTTGCGTAACTTTTACAACTCATTTTCTGATTTTCGTATTTAGTCCGAACCAAAACTGATGCGCTGCTTTTGACGGGGCGTGCAACGCAACGGCCTTACATCGCATATTTCCCTGAACATGCTAGTCAAAACTGAATAACAGGATAGCTTAGTGCTCATCGCCACCTGTCTGAAATTTTGGAGGCTCAAACAATCCTGTGTAGCTACTGTAAATAGATTTCGGAAATTGAATGAATATGGATTTTGGATTTTAGGTAGAGCAATATAAGGGTAAAAAGTTTTTCATATGCGGTGTATGATTAGATAAACAACCTTACTAAGCCTTCCTTTCTAAGAATGAATATTGGCAGTACGCGCTTAAATGGTCACTCTTCTCATTCAGTCTTACTATGGTGTAACCACCTTACCACAATATATTTTTTATTTATTTCGAGAAGAGTTATTTTTTGACCTCAATCTTAAGTTAGGCCATAGATAAGGTTGACGATGGAGCGAACTAACCCAGAAAATGCCTATTAAGGCACTGGTACTCCTACGCACCGACGGAACACAGCAACAGCTTGCTGTTTGGCGTCGGACTTTGATAGGAGGGTGGTCGCGAACCAGACGGCCCTTTACAGAGCCTACCTAACAGCATGATACCATAGGACGACACCTCAGATTCAGAATAAACTGAGGTGTAGTTGCGTAGGATGTATTGATAGGAGGCAGGTCTCATTGTGTTTCCTTAGGCGCCTCTTACGACACCCACGGAAAGAGAAGGGGTGGTGTAATTCTTAACCGGTCACAACACGGCCAATATTGAATTGTGTTATAAAAATATTGTGTTGCTAGTAGATTTGAGTCTAGAACCTTCGCCTTGAAAACATTGAACCTCAATCAAGAAATTGAATTTGAAGGTTATTTTCCGATTCACTAAAATTGTAATGTAACCTTGTCAACTCGTTTGACATTACGATTAACAGGAATCCTTAAAAGTGTTCGTTAATTGACTAAAAAAAGTTCACACCGAAATAAAAATACACTTTTTACCCACACAGTGTTAAAAACGACGATAGCGAGATCAGGACCAGCTGAATCATGATACATTATTTCACCTTAACTCGTACTCACACTGGAAGTTTGAGAGGTTAATTATGAGAGTTGAGAATATATCATTTATCATACATACATATCAAATGCGTGTAATATAGTACATGTGACTCATCCCGCCAATGACTTAGCAAACTTTTCCGAGCAGTGAATCTTCTTTCAAAATCTATTATCTGAAGCTGGAGTCGCGAACAGCTTTTGTTTGAGCATTTAAAATAAATAAACAAGTATTATTCGATAATTCACACAACGCCATCATAGCCCAAACTAAGCAAAACTTTTACGTACAGTGGGTACTAGATAACTAATATACTTCTCATTGGTCGGGAATCAGACCCGCAACTAGCCACCTATAAATGAATAATCAACTTCAGAATTAACTCAGTACTTTATATTTTTTGCTAACTTTTCATATTCAATTTACTATTTTCATATTAACACATTTTTCAACTGCACAATAATAGAAATATAAAAAACCTTTCGTGAAAATATATTCAGAAATAAATTAAATCTAGTTGACTCTGAAGCTAACATAACCTGATATTTCCGTCTCGATTTAGGCCGGTCGCTGTCAATGTCTGCCAGAGTGCCAGCTACAAATGGAGGAAGCGTGTTCCTGTTAATATAATACACTATTGAATGAACAACATGACAGCTTTGGACTGTAGAGGACTTTGATCCGGCTTCGTGCTACACACTAAATTACAGAAGCCATTTTTATTACTCGACACCATATCGGTATTCAATCTGGAACTGATATAAGGCAACTGTTATGTCAAGGACTTTCCGTTGTTTATTTATGAGGTTGCGTAAATATATCCAAGGCATTCTATGAAAACACAATCGTTAATTTTATTGTGAAGGGAAAATAATGTATTTATTACTCTTGTCCGGTAAACTAAAAATACGTATGTACTTACATTATAGGTACTGAAAAACTGTATCTTAATAACATGTTCAATAAAAGATTTTCAAAATTACTTGGATTTTAATAGCATTAAATAAAGAAAAAAAAGCTATTGTACAATGGTCAGGAGCACAGTTTTTTTGATAATGTTTATAATATGAAGACTATAATAGAGTGGTTAGTAATACGGCAGGATCTAAGTCGAGAGTTCTAGGATTCTATTGCCAGTTGGAGATTTTTTTTATGTAAAAAGCAGGTTTTTTTCTTGGGTCTGGATTTTTGTGTCAACGACACGAGTTATACCTTAGTGTGGTCCTTGGAGTGTGTAATATTTTTAAAAAATTGAACTAAAAGAATGTCAAAAATATACCCGGCAACATGCTGACGACACGTCTCGTCGAATTACCTCATTATTATTGGAAACTATCCTTATCAACGTCGCAACAACAAGCAAAAGCCATTTCCTTGAGTGAATAAACCTCTGGATATTTATTAGCGAATCGAAACGTCACTCAATGTCTGAGTGGGGTTGTATCTAGATGTTACAACGGTCTTATGGTCGCTGCCCGTGAAATGGAACGTAACGCAAGGTCCGAACACAGAACGAACCTTTAGAGATCACTAGAATTGCTAATATTATAGACGTTATGAAATTTATAAAAAAGCATTGTTCACTGTCCGTGAAATGAAACCCAAAGTAATATCAAAACAAACAAAAAAACACCCCCTTAAGAAAGAATGGAAATGCTAACCTTGTAAACATTATCGAATTAACTGAAAAATCCCATTTAATCACTCGCCGAGACAAGGTTCAAGCAAACAAATACCTACAAGCATTGCATGTAAGCTATAATTTGACGTTTTGGACGACATATTAAAAATTAAAACCCTGTCTTTCAGACTTAACTTCTAGATAAAGAAAATATAAGTTTAAACAAACAGTATTGGCGCTTTTTGAAATAAAAATTATAATTTCCTAGTTCATAGTGTCGTTGCTCCGATGTCATCACTCCATGAATACGACTTGATTGTAATTAAGTAAGTCTATGATGAAAGGGTCTGGAATTTAGTTCCATTGCATACATTATCTCCATAACGTAACGCTTTAATCCAGTTAATCAGTCATGTATGTATAGGTATTAAGATTACACCAGTAATTCCGGTGGTTACGTGTTTGCTACATTGTTGATTCCTTTACAGAATTAAAAACAAAATATAGTCGAAGTCGAAATGTTATATCACCCTAGTTTAAAAGTAACACGTTAAATATGTAATTCGTTTTTGCTAAATAAATATAAATTGTTTCTGGGTAAACTGCTTTCAGTCTCTTCAGAAAAACTATTTTTTTAAATAGTATTTTTCCATAGGTCCAGAATAATCTCACTAACCACAATTTTAAATAAAATACAAAAATAAAAATAGGTAAAAAAACTTTTTAAGTTAAACGGTTTTATGTTAAACATACATTGCAATGTTTAAGATAAATGTACTAAAAACCAAAAAATAATAAAATAGATACAGTCGTGGGAATTATAAACATATGCATAGACTAGACTAAAATAAAACCGTGGGGCACGTCAATTGTCTACAAATTATCGACTTAATGTGCCCCACGGTTTTATTTTAGTCTAGTCTATGCATATGTTTATAATTCCCACGACTGTATCTATTTTATTATTTTTTGGTTTTTAGTACATTTATCTTAAACATTGCAATGTATGTTTAACATAAAACCGTTTAACTTAAAAAGTTTTTTTACCTATTTTTATTTTCTAGTTTTTAGATTTTATTAAAAACATACATTTGGTAGCGGCGGCCATCTTGTATTTCAATTTTTATAGTATATTGTATTCTGCTTGTTGAGCCCTTTCATTTGATACCCATATTGATGGGATTGATAAAACCTACGTTATCCGCCATTTTGTAGCGGCCGCCATCTTGGATTTCAATTTTTTATAGTATATTGTATTCTGCTTGTTGAGCCCTTTCATTTGATACCCATATTGATGGGATTAATAAAACATAAATTATCCGCCATTTTGTAGCGGCGGCCATCTTGAATTTATAATGATAATGAATAAACATAATTGTATTGTCACCAAAATCCAAAGTGTATACAAAATTTCAGATTAATCGGTTGACAGGAAGAGGGTGAAATTTGAATTACTAAATTTGACCCAAGAATAATAAATAAAACAAACGGGGTGAGCTAAATAAAACCGTTTAATAAAAAAACAAGTAAAACACAATAATATACATGAGGTTATCCAATCCGAGATTTTTCAGGCGTTGTCGATTTACCTGGGCAAGCGGCGACGCGCCCGGGACACGCTTACGAGAAAACTCAATTTCCCGTTGTGTCTACTTACCCACTGGATACATCAAAATCCGGCGGTCACAGGAAGGTAAAAACTTTTCTAATACCGCAGTGGAAAGCCGAAAAACCCTCGGTACTCCGGAAGGGTCCACGTAAACCAACGTATCTATGAAATATTAAAACCGCTTTATTTTTGTTTATGCCTTTGTCCATACGTAATATCTAAAGTTCAACTGTAATGTTTTATTATAAGTATCACCTGCCGATGGAGTGTCTAAAGAGTCTCAGTGAAATGACAATGACTGATTTTAACAGAGCAGCAATCTAGGTCAAGAAAAAGCTTATAAAAAAACTTCTTTGACACATTTTTAAATTGTAGTAACGGAGTTACTTTGGCTCCTGTATTAAACACTTAAACCTAGTACCATTAACTGGGCTCTATTGACAAACGCACAAAGCACAGAATAATTAGCAGGAAATCCGACCCGGGTCTGTTTATGGCCCCGTTTCTCTGGGTTAAAGCCTTAGTTTGGGTGACAATAAAACGACGACCGCCACCAAAATGTTGGTACTCATATGAACTACATTTTAGGGTTTAGTGACGTCGCATGTACGGTACGTATGTACCTATGAGTACGACAGGAAATGTTAAAATGGTACTCTTATATTAAAATGTACCCTGAAAATGTATCACTTCAGAAGTAATTATTAAGAGGAATTATCAGAACTTAGAGATACCCATGTACTTATTTTGTTACATGGGTTAACATGGAGGTGTCCCTCATAGAAATATATTTTACTAGCTGTCTGCCCGCGACTTCGTTCCTGGTGGATTTTCTTTTTTTTGTGAATCTAAACCATCCTCGAATCCACTTGAACACACACAAAAAATTCATTAAAATCGGTCCAGCCGTTTAGGAGGAGTTCACTGTCAACAGACGTTTAGAAGAATTATATATATAAAGTTAAAAACTGACAGTTTTTCTTCTCTTATCCACATTATAATCGCAGCCACATTAGCATCTCTTTTTACTTTTTTTGTTAAATAACTGGTTAAGACTTCTTCTATTTTTCACTTTTCCGAGTGCCAAACCCTTTTTTAAGATTGTTAAAATAAAATGGAGTAATTTAATTTGAAATGTATCAAAAAATATATCAAAAAGGCTTAACGATAAAATCTTTGACACAAATTGACCTTTTTCGAACAGCTAGTGCAGCACAATAACAGGCTATACTCACACCGAATTAACGAGTAACACGCACCTCGTTCCAATAATAGCTTGCGACAAGCGCACAAATTGTGTGTGCACAGAGGCCTTCGGACCGACACATAGGGTGTGAGGGACAGCTTAGCAAATACTGAAATAGTGGAATCTACACATAGCTAAGGTCAGTTACGAATATTAGCGGTACATTTTTCCCATAAAACGTAAAGTATCTTTCCCATAAAAGGAATTATCTTTATGTAACTACTATGTATGTTTAAACGACTGCGCATATTGCTATCGAAATGTGATTTACATTGCTATTATTTGTGTTTTATGTCTTTTTTTGTAAAGTTGAATGTATTTAATACACTTTTAGTTGTACGGCAGAAAATAAAATAAATTTCTGAGAAGATTTCTACTACAAAAACCACCCAGAATGATGGTATGAATTCAAGGTTTCATTTTTTGCTAAACAGTCTCTTACACCCTGTAAATGTACAAAGTTCAGACACTACTTACCTAGCGGATATATTGAGGTAGGAATTAGCTTTTCACACAAGATTGAAAGGCTTTACCACGGAGGGGTGCTCTCCAAATTTATAAGCGCAAAGTTCGGTCGAGTTTTGCGTATTCCCTTCAAATTAATCAAATTGATGTACTCAGCAGCAAACTCTGTTACTTTCCGAATAAAAGTTTAGGAACGTCTATTGACCCGTGACAGAATTACGAACTCTACATATAAAACCCGGTTACGGTGACCCACGATCCTTCCTTCCTTTCTTATCGTGTAGGTGTAATCAAGTATGTGCGAACTTGACTAACTCAGGTGTCAGAATTTTCAAACTGCCAAAAGAGCTCTGACTTGGTTTAACGACTAGGTACATCAGCTGGGACCGACAGCTTAACGTGCCCTCCGAGGAACGGAAACGCTCGTGATAATTTGCTACTTTTGTCACCCATTACGGTGAGACATAAAAAGAGCATTGAGGATATTACTTACCTCTCATCTCAGTGGGTAAGAGCCATATCAGTTTTTCTTTAATGTAATGTAATATCTAAAAATCTTTATCGCTTTTTCTGAAATCAGTCATTACGTCCTGTGCTAAATAATGGAAAAACAAAATAATGCTCTGCCTACCCAGACAGGGACATAACATATAACGCGTGGGTATGTACTTATTTGAAAATATTTTCAGATGTTTTCTTTAAAAAAATAAGTTATCCTAACATGATTTTCCCTGAAGTGACACTTTTCTACTTCAAAATAAACTATTTGAATTTAAAAATCACCGATCATGGGCGAAACCCAGAAAGTTTTCATTTCAATGAACACTCTCGCTAAAGAAGATTTTTTCCATAACGTTTATTGGTCCATTGATTTTTATATCTAACAAAGTTGTTTGAAATCTCGCGGGGCCTGGAATAATATCGGCAGAGTGCACTCTCGCCGGTGCTCTTTGTGTGACGCGTTCTCTTTCGGATTTTGTAGAGCTTTAAAGCCCGCGGGGCACAAGCTGTCCATGTGACAAAATCGTACATTTCATCCTAAACTACCTGCTCTATCGAGACAAAAGTATTTTTCAGATACGAAATATCTTTTCCTTATAAATCTGCATTGATTTCCATTGAACGAACTGATTTTCACGCCTATACAATAAATGTAAGTCCATATACATTCTTGATAGTGAAATCTATCAACAGACATTAATATTACAATTTCACTCGTAAAATTATAACAACTTTCCCTCTAAAATTACAATTCCACGAAACTTTAAGAGCCGCCTGAATGAAGTTATGGTAGGTTATTTTATATTTTTTTATTATAAGATGGGTTAACTCTTGACCTCAATATAGACCAAGGTCATAGATGAGGTCGACAATGGAGCGAATTAACCCAGAAAATGCCTATAAGGTACTGGTACTCCGGAACACAGCAAGCTGTTTGGCGTCGGACTTCTGTAGGAGGGTGGTCGCGAACCAGACGGCTGTTCACAAAGCCTACAACACCACATGAGACCATAGGACGCCACCTCAGATTCAGAACAAATTGAGGGGTCGTTGCCTGGGGTGGATTAATAGGAGGCAGGTCTCATTTGTGTTTCCTTATACACCTCTTACGACACCCACGGAAAGAAATAGGGTGGTGTTAAACTTTTTTTAGGCTCGGTTAGGTTAGGTTGCATTGATATTATGAAAAATACCGAGAGTTTATAACTTTTCTAAGTAAAGTTACAATACTACGAGTTTGACAATATTACAGTAACATCTATAACTTATGCAATTAGGGCTGTACTAGCTTTTCGCTCGAGACTTCCTTCCGTGTGGGTTAATCCAGGGTGTCAGCTACCTAATTTTATCAAAATCAGTCCAGCCGTTTGAGCATGAAGAAGTAACAATCATACACACACACTCACAAACTTTCGCCTTTATTTCAGAGTGATACTACGTAGTAAAAGTTAACATTTCTATATAATTAACTTTTGTAATTAAGGCTCCCATAGTACACAGTAAAACTTGACGTATCACTGCGTAAAAAAAACGAGTTTTGTCTTATAGCAATTCTTTTGGTGATTTGATCTTTTATTTTCGTCATCGCTTAAATAAAAACCCATTAGAAAAAAAGATTATTGACATTGTACCTAAATAAATGTATTTATGTATGCTTAATTGTACAATGATTATACTAAGGATAACAAGTTTACACATTAAAAAGAAAAGTTTAACAAATGCCGTGATAAAGGAAATAAGATGTTTATAAAGACAGACTTATCCGACAAGGGAAAGTAGGGAAAAGTTTAGTTCTATGTATATGTTCAAATGATAATACTTTTTTAGAAAACTGACGACACCCTTAATTTCAGTTCATCACAATAACTGCCACAGGCTTTAAAAATGCCTTTATAGACATTTTCATACATTTCCCAGACATTCGTTTTACGTTTGTAGATCGTAAAATGTTAAGTGACTAATATATTAGTTTTAATAGGTACCTTTGACACTTCCTTTTAATGAAATGGCTATAATATATATAAAACATATAAATGTAATATAGTATAACAGCAAATATTTCGCTTTACAACTTTTAAGAAGTATTTTATAGGTAGTATGTCTTATAAAGCTAGCTTCTATTCAGTCCGATATGTAAAACTGGCGAATGTCTTTATCTAGTTCCTATGGCAATACAGACACAAATATACCCAGACCCGAGAATAAAACATTTCCTTTTACACAAACGTATATCCAGGCCGGGAATCAAACTAGGAACCACCGATTCAGACGAATAATCTTTTGCTTTGTTTCACTACAATAGACATTAGAAAACGGTTTTATTGAATCAGACGGGGCGCGATTAAGATAGTTAACAACGAATTAACATAAAAGGACCACCAGACTTAACATATTTGCGTTCATTTGTGGCAAAACTCCAGATTTTGTTATAGAAAAAAGAAGTCATGTATATTTAGGGCGGAAATACAACCTATCACAGAATAGAGTGCTCCGTAGTATCTTATTTGAATGGTGAAAAAACAACTTTGCAATCGTAGTCTTACTAAGGCTCAAATAATTCCAAATCAAATACTGTATCCTCTGCGAAGTTAACATTATTATTTATTTATTCTTATTCATAATCCTTCAGCCGTGAAAGGTCAATAACCTAAGTAGTCTGCGGACAGTTCGTGAATAAATTTCAATATCAATTTATTTGTTCCGGTTTCGTAATTTGTACTATATTAAAAAAATTATACCCAAAGTTATAAACTTTTGTTATACGGACCGGTGCAAATTTTAGAAAGAATGGATTCTCGGATTCTGTGCTACTTTCAATTTTATATTCAAATTTAGTTTTTAGACCTGATGCCTAGAAATCGGAAATGTTTCACTTTTTTAGACGAACAAAGCGGTTCTTAAAAATTCCCATGAGACCGATAGTACATTTTATAATGAGTAACCCTATACTACGAAATGTGCCTAGATCCTACAAAACATAACATTAAAATTGTGTATTTTAATACAAAAAAAAACTTAACAGATAAACTATTGAAATAATGGAATGAATAATACACACAAATGGAAAATAAGGCGCAAAAGAAAGCCCCTTGCACTTTTCGATTTTCTTTAAAAGAGACTCAAATGCACAGCTTGCGTAAATTTTGACAAGCTTGTTTGTACTAAAAACTAACAAAAAAAGCTGAAATCAAACACAAAATGAAAATTGAAAACGTGGATTGCCCGTGGCGCTTCCATTTGCAGATTCTGTTTATACAGAATATTAATTAAGCCCCACACAGATTCAGATAAAGCACACATTTATACTGAATCTAAAAACTTTTTCATCGAAATTCAAATTGGGGAAAGGTTATGGCTTAGTGAAACTGTGTTTTGAGCGAATTTTCTAAAACAACGGTAGCTGGTTAAGGATTTGACATAAATTATGTGTCTGCTTTTAAAATGTTGCCCCTAGCCCCTATGCTTTTTAACCGAATTCAAAAAAAAGGAGGAGGTTCTCAATTCGGGTGTTTTTTTTTAAAATGTTTTTTACCTCAAAACTCCGTCATTTGTACGCCGATTTCAAATTTTTTTTTTAGTTCGGAAGCATCTAGTTCCAGATTAGTCCCATAAAAAATTTATCGAAATCGCTTCAGTATTTTAGGTCAAAAAAAATGAAATTTACGGTCATATATGTGGATGATAATAGGTCATATATGTGGATGATAATAGGTCATCAATGTAAACGAAGCAAAAACGAAGTAGTTCCTTGAGACTTTTAAGTTGTTTTTTGGGGCTCCTTTGTGGGGATCTACCGTTTAGTGACCGGCAGCGTATATTACCACCACACATCTTCCCTGCTGTCTGGTAATCAGTTGATAATATCACCCACCACCCCATATATTTCATGCCATCTGGCGATCGGTTGGAAAATTGTACTTACCCGTATCTTTCTTGCCATTTTGCGACTGGTTATGAATATCACCACCTCATCTTTCCGTGGGATGAAAGTAATTGATCACTATATCGCTCTTTAATCTCGAGTGATTTAGTGCTTTATAATAAACTAGCTTTCCGCCCGGTGCTCCGCCCGCGTGGACTATAGGTTATATCGTGCCCAACTGTGGGATAAAATGTAGCCTATGTCCTTTCCCAGGCCCTAATCTATCTCTGTACCAAATTTCATCAAAATCGGTTCAGTAGTTTAGGCGTGAAAGACGGACAGACAGACAGAGTTACTTTCGCATTTATAATATTGGATCTACGAGGGAGTTATATGAATGATAAATGATAACGTTTAAAAAGAATAAAATAAAATATTTTTAACAAAAAATTGACCCGCCTTCAAAAAGGGTGAAATAATTTTTTAAAGCTATGTTCACGAGTAAGTAGTGGTTACGGGTAAAACAGTCGGCGCCGGTTTGAACAGGACTTAGTTTAATGAAATAAGTATTCGCACAAGCTTTTTGGCAGTATAAAAACTAAGATAGTTATGCCATGCGAGTAATTGTTCGGCGCCAACGTCAAAAAAAAATTCCTCTCTATTTACCATATTCCGCTATGAATTCACCTATTTACTGTTTTACCCGTAACCACTACTTACTCGTGAACATAGCTTTAAAAAAATATTTCACCCTTTTTGAAGGCGGGTCAATTTTTTGTTAAAAATATTTTATTTAAGTAATCTTATACCTAGTTAAGAAAATCTTTGTTAATTTTTTCAATGACTTTACGTACCAAAAAATTTGAGATGAAAAGAAAAACATTTAGTATAAGTCTCTTAGTAAAAATATAATCGTAAAACATTTTTGGTAAAAATATTCACCAAATCTTAACATGTGAAAAGAACGCCCAAAGTTCCTTTTGTAATATAGACAAAGAATGAGGAAGGATTTTACGAAATTCCCACGGGAATAAAAACCCGGGCAAATACATTAAAAGTAGGTACATTAAACTTGCTTTCTGGAGCGCTCATTAAATTTTCCAAGGTATCTGTTACCTATTCCTTTAGGCTTTTCCATTCTACAAATTAAATAAAGGTAATAAAGCAGACAGAAAGAGGAACGAGATGGAAATCAATTTTCACTTTTCATGCTTTTATTAATTTCACGGTTGTAAAAGTTTATAATATTTATTTCTAAAGTCCCATTATTTAAAAAAAATATATTTCTAATTAACACTCGATTAATATTTTTAACCGACTTCAAAAAAAAGGAGGAGGTTATCAATTCGGGTGAATTTTTTTTTTTTTATGTTAGTTACCTCAAAACTCCGTCATTTGTAAACCGATTTCAAAATTTTTTTTTTAGTTCGGAAGCATCTACTTCCAGATTGGTCCCATAAAATTTTTATCGAAATCGCTTCAGTAGTTTAGGTCATAAATAAAAAAAACTGAAATTAACGGTCATATATGTGGATGATAGGTCATCAATGTAAACGAAGCAAAAACGAAGTAGTTCCCTGCGACTTTTAAGTTGTTTTTTGGGGCTCCTTTGTGGGGATCTACCATTTAGTGACCAGTAGCGTATATTACCACCACACATCTTCCCTGCTGTCTGGTAATCGGTTGATAATATCACCCACCACCCCATACATTTCATGACATCTGGCGATCGGTTTGAAAATTGTACTACCCCGTATCTTTCTTGCCATCTTGCGACTGGTTATGAATATCACCACCTCATATCTTTCCGTGGGATGAAAGTAATTGATCACTATATCGCTCTTTAATCTCGAGTGATTTAGTGATTTATAATAAACTAGCTTTCCGCCCGGTGCTCCGCCCGCGTGGACTATAGGTTATATCGTGCCCAACTGTGGGATAAAATGTAGCCTATGTCCTTAGTAAAAAATGTAGACCCTAATCTATCTCTGTACCAAATTTCATCAAAATCGGTTCAGTAGTTTAGGCGTGAAAGACAGACAGACAGACAGACAGAGTTACTTTCGCATTTATGATATTAGTATGGATATAGGAGGGAGTTATATGAATGATAAATGATAACCTTTAAAAAGAATAAAATAAAACATTTTTAACAAAAAATTGACCCGCCTTCAAAAAGGGTGAAATTATTTTTTAAAGCTGTGTTCACGAGTAAGTAGTGGTTACGGGTAAAACAGCAAATAGGTGAATTCATAGCGGAATATGGTAAATAGAGAGGAATTTTTTTTTGACGTCGGCGCCGGTTTGAACAGGACCAGGAGACGTATTTTTGAAACGATAGAATTCCAATTCGCATGCGAATTGACAAGATTCGCATGAGAATCGCATACAAATCTTGTCAATTCGTATGCGAATTGGAATTCTATTGTTTCAAAAATACGTCTCCTAGTTAAATGAAATAAGTATTCGCACAAGCTTTTTGGCAGTATAAAAACTAAGATAGTTATGCCATGCGCGTAATTGTTCGGCGCCGACGTCAAAAAAAAATTCCTCTCTATTTACCATACTCGGCTATGAATTCACCTATTTGCTGTTTTACCCGTAACCACTACTTACTCGTGAACACAGCTTTAAAAAATTATTTCACCCTTTTTGAAGGCGGGTCAATTTTTTGTTAAAAATGTTTTTGTTAATTTCAAACAATATCAATATCTTATCGATTATCAATAGAGATCACATGTAAAATACGGGTGAATTTTTGTGATAGATATTTGATAAAAGAAACTACTTATCGCATTAATGTAGTGACTAGTGACCGAGAAAGTAACAAATTGGCTATCCGGTATTTAACAGTTCGCATCTTGAAAAACAAAACCATTCTTTAAATTTTATACTTATCATATAAGACAAATTTTGTGGAGGAAAATAAATTACTTACTTACTACTTACTTTCTTAAATAATGTGAAACAAACACCGAAAAAAACCACAGGTTGCACTCCGGGAGTGCCGGCAGAAGTGAAAACTTGAACATTAACGTTGTGCATTAATATTTTATTTTATTTTTTCTATGCTGACACCGGATGACATCTTAACTTTTGCAGTTTTAATTTCCTATATTTATTAAACACCCCTCCGTCTTTGATCTCTGTGACATACGTCACTAGTGCTGTGACACTTACGAAATACCTAGTCGATACTTTTTGTCGATCAAACCCTTTTAAAACCGTGATCTACCATAGTCTGATAGGATTTAAATAAAAATGCATATTATTCGAATTAAACAGAAACAGTTTTTATTTATTCAAAGGAGAACATCCCAAGGTCATCCTCACTACCATCAGTTGAGTCGGAGTCGCTGGAGCAGTCTTGCAGGTTAATTATGAAGTCTTCATCACAGATCGTGTCATATTTTCAATTACGCTCCCAATCCTCTTGAATAGTTTTTATTGTTTTCATGATAACATTTTTCCAGTCCTCCGCTGTCACATGATCACAGGCATCATTTAATAATATGAGCATCTTATTTGCTGTAAAAGGCGGCGTTTAAGATGCAATATCCAGTATCATAAACTTATTCTCGTTTGAAATATTTTAGTAATATTTGCTATCGATTTACGTTTATCGATTGTCAATCACTATCATTTTTTTCGTCCGGTATGACCTTGTACGTGCGTAATCGTTATATTTTCATAATATTATATCTATGTATTTTAGAACGTAAGAGGTATGTTTAAGGTGTGAATATCTATTTTATTATATCAATAACATATTGCATTTTAATTGCGATAAAACTGGCAAGTAAATAATAAAAATTAAGGTGATAATAAATAAAATTGTAAAACTAACGCTTGTTCAAAGTTACTTCTTTGGTTTCGTTGACATCTGTCACAGAGATCAAGCTATATTTTACCATAGGGCTGCCATCCGTCCGGGTTTCCACCCATACTTCAAAGTGCACAACGCTGCTAAAGAAGTTTTCACTTCAAAAAAGGTGGCAACCCTAGTCCTACGTATTTTCGATCAGGGTCACGTGACAGTCACGTGTCCTGGCGCGAATTTAACATTTTTTACCCATACTTCAAACTGCCCAACGCCGCGAAAGAAGTTTTCACTTCAAAATTAGTATGTCTTTTATGTATACAATAGCGTATAAATAAAAATAATTTTAAATAAAACCGGCCAAGGGCGAGTCAGACTCGCGCAAGAAGGGTTCCATACCATTACCCATTATCCATTATCTCTATAAAAGCGGAAAAAAATCACGTTTGTGGTATGGCCCCTTAAATATTTAATTTATTCTACTTTTTAGTATTCTTTTGTTATAGCAGCAACCGAAATACATCATCTGTGAAAATTTCAACTGTCTAACTATCACGGTTCATGAGATACAGCCTCGGACAGACTTTCTATAAAAACGAGCAAAAAAAATCTCATTTTTTGTATGGGAGCCCCCCTTAACTATTTATTGTATTCTGGTTTTTAGTATTTGTTGTTATAGGGCCAATAGAAATACATCATCTGCGAAAATTTCAACTGTCTAACTATCACGGTTCATGAGAAACAGCCTGGTGACAGACGGACGGACGGACAGCGGAGCCTTAGTAATACCAGCAAAATACATTCAAAATAATCGTTAAAGATGGCGATTTCTTGATTCTTTATCTTTGATCACTCATTTATTTTACAGAGGTTCTCTGTACACCTGCTCTAATAATAAAATCTTCTCTAGATATTCTGTGCATCTTTACGTATCTATTGAAAAATCCAACTACAACCGGAATCAGGAAATTGTGAAAATATCATATTTAATTGTCAATTATAAGATAAGAGTTCTAGCAAAGGCAAAACCTACAAATTAAATCGAGAACTTTTGAAAATGGTTTTATCCCGAAGCTCACCATTAAAGACAGCTTAAACCTCTCCGTAGAAAGTAAATAAACAGTCTTTCACTCTCAAGTGGACGCAATCTCTCAAGTCAACAAGAAAACAAGATGGTGTTTTTCCTCATGTCAGTTATCCTTGTTACTCCACTACTCTTTTGGTCATAGTAAATAAAAATTAGGTTATCTGCAGATGTAACAATTTATTATCACTTCACTTCCTAATAAGTTATGCCAAGCGAATGAAATAACAATTTTGGTGGTGGTTAAAATCATATTTATTTATTAAACAACCCTTATAAGAAGCAAATATTCGTAAGTTTTGGTGGCATATTAGTTACCCCATTTTGATGACAACTTATTTAGTTGTTTATAAATAACAACAGCCATCATTAATTAAGTGAATCTTACAAACATTACATGTTTGTAATTAACATTTAGTTTAGATACTAAGAATGTTACTTTGATGTTCATTTTTAAAACTGATCATCCACTGTCACGTCGAAATAATAATATCCACTTATCCATACATTTTAAACTAGCTTTTCGCCCGGGACTTCGTTCCCGTGGGAATTCGGGAAAATTATGTAGCCTTAGTGTTAATCCAGGGTAATCCAGAGATCCATTTTGATCCAGGGTAGAATACCTCCATGCCAAATTTTATCAAAATTGGTCCAGCGTGAGCGTGAAAGAGGAACAAACATCCATACATCCATAAATACAAAATTTTGTGTTTATAATATTAGTAAGGAAAGGATTTATGAAAATACAAAATGACAACCACCGTCGCCGTGGTGTTGCCGAGATCACCGACATGTTTTTCCCCACTCCAATCACCATTACTTGCTTCCCAGTAGGTTTGTCATAACGAGCTTCTACTCAAGATTTCATTTCCGTGGAGAAGGAACAATCTAAACGAAATTTAATGGAATTAAATTTTCGTAAAAAATGGAAATAAGGCTGTCTAATAAATCCAATTGGATACTTACTAGTACAAAAACAAAGTTAAATTGTAAAAAAACATATATTTCCATTTGATGTATTGAGACGAGATAGGAGGACAGCAAGAGGGTTAAAATTAAAGATTTGATACTTTTTATTTGAACAAGATGACTATTTTTGGTAAAACCAAAAATTCAAACTTAATGCGGCAAAGCGATCGAGCTCAGTTTTAATTTTATTAACGTAAGGACGATATACTAAATAACATGCTTGTTAAACCAAAACTGACTGATACTAAAATGTGTATACTTGGACATGCTAACTAAGGTATTATTTTAAGACACTACAAAAGCCATAAACTAAGATAATACCACATAGCATTACTAAAACGTCTATCTTATGACAATAAAGTAAGACAGATACATGCCAATATATTTTTATTGCAAAAAGTTGTATTAAGTTACCGTTGCGATGGATTTAAATGTCGTTTAAAACGGCAGACTTAGCGTCCATTACTCCGCCGTTTATTTAAACAGTTAAATCTTAGACGCCAGCAATAAATTATATTATAAAGTTAATGGTGGCCCATTAAGGATCGTTAGCTAGTCAAGTTACTTACAAATTCTTAATACTTGTGACACAGTTATTAAAATAATAGCCCCGGAAAAGCAATAACATTTATAATTTAGAAATTTTCCCGTCGACTTTGAATTTATTTTTCTTTGGCGAGCTTATCATAGAAAATGCAAATCGATACCTATTGTAGTCGAGCGGATACTTTTTATGTAAATTTATTAGACATGTGAGCAGTAATATTGGGAAAAATTGGAAACAGAATACTTTATGAAACCACTTCTAACCGTCAACTTAATAAGTCTGTAATAACACTAAAAATAACTTTCTATCGAGTTCGATTCGAAGTCCTTTGACAGGTGAATTTGAATAAGGATTTTTTCATTATTTATTTTTAATATATTTTAATATTTTTAAACTATCTAAGGAAAAAAATCTTATTCTCTTAAAATGGTGTTAAATATTTATGTTCTTTTAACATGCATAGTTTTGTATTTTGTTTTATTTTGCTGTAGAACCAATAATTTATTTTCATAGAGGGAAAAGTTCAAGCAAAAAAGAAATATCTGGGTTGCAACACTGTAAACAAACTTAGCTGAGCAAGGCCTAGCCTAGCTTACAACAAGCACACCTTGCTGGCACTTGGCATTTGTTAATTGTGAACCTTTTAACCGTACCATTTTTATAATAGAAAAAGTATTCCTAATTCTACGCACTAGTGCTGCCTCCAGTCTATGTACTGTAACAATCATGGTTTTTAGTTTCGGGTACGTATTCTAAAACATGTGATTTCTACTTATTACTTGCATAGACATTAACAAACTTATATCAGTCGATATTAACAAAAAAGACTGATCAAACCATAAGTAGAGACTAAAATCAAACGTTCTCCTTTGATTTACTTTACGTCTTTGATGAAATAAATGACGCTCGATACTTAAATATCCATGGATATTACTTTCTTGTATACAGCCAAATTTGAAACCAAACGTGTGCTTTTTACACAAAGAAAAGCCTTGTATCGAACCCTCCATTGTGTTAGGAGGCGGAATCAAAAATCTAAAACTTGGTGAAAAAACAAACAGCGAATTAACGTTAGTCAAGTGTTTAAAGAAACCGATAGTAGTGCCCTTTTTGATTTATTTCGTATATTCTTTTAAAATACTAGCTTCCCGTGCGGGACTTCGTTCCCGTGGGAATTCGGGAAAATCATGTACCCTATGTTCATCCCGGATAATGTAGGATTCTAATGGCGAAAGAATTTTTCAAATCGGTCCAGTAGTTTCGGAGCCTATTCGATGCAAACAATCAAAAATGGAGAAAAAGTGTACAAGGATCCATCGATGGAGCGATTGCAATGGATCCAAGTGGACAGAGGGAAATCTTTCCTCTTTATAATATGTATAGAAGACAATGATCTGTCCGACCGTCAGCAAAAATTGACAGAAAGGTTTTATATCAAAAAATCGACTGTGTTTAAAAGGAGGGTTTGATCACTAAGCGGAAATTGGCTTACTACACCCTTTGTGTACTACTGAGTAGATTTCGGTAACCCACAATCTCTTTGTACTCGTTCAGAAATTATAATCGATTTGAATTCTCCTTTTGATCAGAAATCGGATAACTAACATGTAAATAAGATAATGCTAGTACTTACATGACTCAAAACAGGTTTACTTTAAAACGTAAATAAGATAAAACTAATAAAATGTATTATATCTTAAAGATAGCTTCTTAGCCGAAGTTAACTCAGAGCACTCTTTTACTCTTTTAAAATTTGATTCAATAAAAATATCCGTGTAGTCACGCAATTACGTCACTCATAGTTATTGTACGTCGCACACCAGGCTACTCTTTGTTCATTCAAACCTGCGCTCTTTGCTGTTGTGTAAAGACCGGTTTTGCAATAAAATGGAGTAATCTGATGCGCTGGCCTCTGTACCCTGCTTGCACTACGAAATGTCTGCATAGTTCCCAGATTTATTTTCAACGCTTGCTGCAAATTTTCTTAAGCCTGGAAAAATAACTGGAGTCTGGCTGGGAGTATAAATAAAAATGCTACAACCTTTACCTTTATCACAGACAACCATTTCAAGTTGAGTCGAGATGGCATTTCTAACGCTTTTTAAATAAACAGGAACTTAAGATAAAATTATAGCTATTACTCTTACTTTTATGTTGACATTAATTATAGGGGTTTAAGTATGAATTTATAATTTTTTTCTCAAGTATTATTTTGTGTATAATTGAACTGCTATTTCTAAAATTGTTTGTTTTATTTCTAAACATTTTGAACAAAAAAAATACTTTTTTTACTTTGGATAAAAACGGAGCTCAAACAGGGCTTGTTTCATCTATTGCCCGTTTTAGTGTTTATTTTTGCTCTACCATTATTATACTTACAGCTTTCAATAAACTTATTATTTCTATAATTAGGTAAAAATTTATGAAATTTGATTTTCGCATTCTAGAGAAAAATAAATGATTTCTGAAAAAATAAGTTTCTCTTAGTATGGAGAACGGCAATTCTATATTTAAATAAAAAACTAATACGTTCAAAAGAGGAGGCTAAGATTTCTTAAATGTTTCTAATTCTTGTAATTGCTGATGGTATGTTTGTATGGTGAATTCTAAAGTAAACATACTTTCTATATGTGGAAGCTTTTTATTAGCTCTTAGTTACTTATTTAAGTTCCTGTTTGTAAACATTGCTGTAAGCTCCACAAATAAATAAATTTAAAAAATTTAAAAATAAAATTTGTTTGTTTGTAATGTAGCCATGTTTTTTGTGATTGTTTTATTTTTTCCATGTTTTTCTTGTATAAATTGCTTTTAAAAATTGCTGTTTCGTATGCTGTGTTTTACGTAAAAATAAATGTTATATCTATTTAACTTTATACTATTTTATGAAGACAACAAAATCCGAGAACAAAGCTCAAGCAAACAACAGAAGAAGAAAAAAGGTAGCAGAAGAAAATCCGGTGCTTTCGGTGCACTCTAAGTATGAACGCCAAGCATATTTGTTAAAGTTTGGTGTTCTACCTTACAGTGAATCGAGCGCCGGCCTACTACAAACGAAGAGAAATGAAGATTAATACGTTTTCTTCTCGCTGGAGTATGTTAAGCGAACCTTTGTATGTGTGTGCCGAGGCGGTGTAATTCAATTTACCTGATTTGTGGAGATACTAGAGAAATCTCAGAGTTGGTAGAGATGTTTCGATTCGTTTTAACATTTAAGTTGATTAAAGGAAACGTAAGTCTGATTAATATATGTATTAAGTAAGAATCTTTAAGTTAATGTAGAGCTCTAACAGAATTATTAGTCCAATAATTTAAGTTTTAAATTATAATCACGATCATGTACACTTAAAAGGATATATAACTGTGACCTTAACATCAATGAGGGTTTGTTATGAATAAACAAAGCGCCATCTAGCTCCAAACAAAGTGAGGCTTGTACTGATCACATACTTTTTTTAAAATTTGTAAACACATACATATTATACATAAACATTCAGACTCTAATCTTTATATGTATGTATTGTAAACTCAAATGGAGAGTATAAAATCTGTTGAAATTGTAAAATAAGTATTAAAAATATAAATCATAATAAGACAAGGGCACGGGCATCAAGTCTGTGGATGCAAAATTAAGTGTAAAAAAAAAAACATTCAGACCTCTCACAAATACTTGAAAATAGGATTACCAAATATTTGTGTTTGTCAACAATCTAACCTGCAACCTTCAGATCAGCAGGTGAGGTTATTATCAAGAAGCCGAGAAGGGTGAGCTATTTTTGAAAATTGTGTTAATATGGTTGTACCTTTTCTATACTAATATTATAAAGAGGAAAGATTTGATTGTTTGTTTGTTTGTTTGCATCGAATAGGCTCCGAAACTACTGGACCGATTTGAAAAATTTTTTCACCATTACAAAGCTACATTATCCCCGATGGACATAAGCTATATTATATATTCAAAAAAATTAGGGATCCTTACTGAAACTCAAATAATGTAACCCAAGGTGTAAAAAAATTACCTAAAATATTCTTTACATTGCGTGCGCTGCGTAAACTATTGATGATAGAATAAAATAATGTGCTACGACTTTGCAGAACACATACATATTTACAAAAAGTGTCGCGACAGCATAGTCTAACTATTGTAGTTATGCCACAATATGTGTTCTTTTATTTTAAAAATTTAATTGAAATGCCGCCCGCTATAAAATGCTTTTTATTTGTATCTTGGTATTAATCCTTATCAAAATAAATTACTTCATATTCAAGACTGCTTCAATATCTTTATACAACTTTTTGAATTATGCAATTCGGACATTCCATTCAAAAGATATCACGAGTTTAAAAATGTAAGTATTAGAAAAAAGTTTCGTGGTCGCCGCTCATCCTGCTCAGCTAGCTAGCTAGGCAGCACCTTATGCGATGTAGGCGTCACCGGGCGGGCGGGGAGAAATGAAAAATGTAAAGAAATGAAAAAAAAAATTCAGAAAGTTTAATAATATGTTATAAAATCAATCAATATCTATAGTTTGTATGCTGTATGACAGCAATGCAGACTGCTTTTCCAGTCTCGATGGACATTCCCTCTACTGGTAATTTAGGTCCGTATTACCTAAATTACCAAGCTTGATATATACTTAAGTATTGATTGTCTCTTTCTTTCACTATCAAAATGACAAAGACGACTGCTGCTTAAGTATAGATCAGTCTGAGTCGCGTTCTATAATACGGACCTTAGATGCACATTGCATAAGTGCTCAGAGCATTTCAAGCAACTAGAATACCCTCTTCGTATATGATAAATACTTCAATAAGGCTACCTATATGCTATTTTAGGTTTCAAACATTTATTTATTCATAACTTAATTGAAAGACTTAAATTTAATATCTTAGGTAATAAGCATAGCCAAATAGATTTCTCTGGAATAGCAAATATTCGTCTGTTCAAAAAGGTGTTTTTATCTATGTAACATACATGATTATTCTATTCAGCTTACGTCTTTAGTAAGTAAGTAATTCAAATCAAAAAGTTGTGTTTTTACAGCACCATTGTATTCTATGTATACCTTTCTGCAGCTTTCAATTAATACCTATCAATGTCAAGTGTATAAGATCTCAACTTTTATTTGTTTAGTTAGGAATCATCAAAATGGCGATGAACTTTACAGCACTAAGAAAGGGTTTTTCTAAATTCTACCCCTAAGGGGGTGAAATGGGGGTTCAAAGTTTGTATGGATAAAACAATTTTTTTGCACATTTTGACTCAAAACTTCGTCAAAATATACCTCGAAGCAAATAGACGGACACGTGTTTCGCTATTTTTCAAAAATCATCCCCTAAAGGGTCAATAATGAAATGGGTGACTAAAAGAGTTCTTTGCGCGAGCGAAGCCGCGGGGAAAAGCTAGTTTGTTATAAATTTAAACTCTTGAATGCAATATTATATTTAATTTAATACTATAAACCTTCATATTAATTAACTAGCTTTCTGCCCGGGACTTCGTTCCCGTGGAATTCGAGAAAATCATGTACTCAATGTTCCTTACGGATAATGTAAGATTCTAGTGGAGAAAGAATTTTTAAAATCGGTCCTACTGGACCGATTCGGAGCCTATTCAATGCAAGCAAACAAACAATCAAATCTTTCCTCTTTATAATATTAGTATAGATAACTAACGATTTTTAACATCTGAATTAATGAGTCTTCTATTACTATAATTCCGCTCGGGACATCGTTCCCGTGGGAATTCGAGAAAATCATGTACCCTATGATTCTAATGGTGAAATAATTTTTCAAATCGGTCCAGTAGTTTCGGAGCCTATTCAATGCAAACAAACAAACAATCAAATCTTTCCTCTTTATATGTGTAGATATAAATAGATAAACAATACATTGTATACTTTATTTGCACACAAGGACATACAGCACAAAAAAATTAGTGTACAACAAGGCGGCCTTATTACCAGGTAGCAATTTCTTCCAGGGAACCTTAGGGTAGGACAGAAGTAAAAGAAGTAGTAGGTGGTGCATAAATATATAGAATTAATACAAATATATACACATGTACAAATAAATATAAAAAATAATATACATACAAGCAGCAAATTAAGGGACAAGCTTGGTAGAATGGACAGAAGCAAAGACAGTGAATCGAATGGCCAAAGAAGTGATTTTTCTATTTTAGTCATTATAGTATTAGGTATTACAGAGACTTTATTTAAAAACTAAGACTATAGTCATTTATCGGTTTGTGTGTTGTCTTTTATAAAACTAAAAAGCTTTAAAAGTCCAATATTTATATTTGCTCGGAATTTTATGTCCATTTCAAGCTAAGTTTCGTTTTACAGGCATTAACATGCTTAAAAGGGGGCCTCGACAGTTTTTATTATAAAATATTGTTTTTTTTTATGGAAAATACGTATATTTTTTTTAATAGCTACGCCGCGTCGTAGCAGCTACGTAAATCCCGTGTAAAAAAACTTGTCGTAGCTATCACAACTACTGTTTTTTTCTCTGCTGAACGCCAATATATTGTATTGATACAAACAATGAGAGTAAATATGTAGTTTTCTTTAGGTGTACAATTGTACATTTGTACTCCGCTCAAAGGTAGGCAGTAAATCCAGAATCACATACGTGTATTTGCCTTTTCTGCTTTCAACGTTATTTTTCAAAGGTATACGAAAGGCTACGAATATTTTCCTTTGCAAATATATTTCTAACAAACTAATATACAAGATCGGTGCTACGTTTCCAGTGACAATAACGTATATTCTATTCTAAAGCAACAAAGCTACGCCGAGTCATGTTCTGTTCTATAACTGGATACTCCGGACAGCAGCGCCGCGTCTGTGAATATTTTATTCTGCAAACCCTCGCAATCGCAACACTAAATTATATTCCAAGCCAACTGACCTATGGCTACTAAGGGACAAGGCTGCAAAAAAGTAGGGTTATATTATTAACGCATTGCTCGGAAATAGCATAATAATAATCGCTGGAAAGTCGTATGTTAGATGGATCAAAATCACACGTGACTTAATTAATTTTAAGAAACAAAGTTTTATTTAAACTAAAAAAATTCTGCTGTTAACAATAATTTGTGACTCAAAATTTAATTTTTGTCTTCAAAAAGTGAAAACAACAAAAAATATTGAGGAAAATGTATAACGCAATAAAGAGTGGCAAGTGCAACAATAAGTTTATAACTTATTATACTACTTTTGAGGAGATAGTCTTTAAAGATTGAGGAAACCTTACATGCCACCTGCTTGCGGTGAAAATGGTGCAATGCTACAATCTGTTACCAATTTGTTACTATGATCATAGTGGCGGTTATACAGTTATCCAAGCGATAGTTAATTTGGAATGAAAAGTATTTTCATATTCTTCTACTTATTAGGTATATTCAATTGAGGCAATGTTACATTTTCAACATTAAATTAAACGCCAATACCTATGAATAAATAATTTGTATACATAAATAGTACGAAAGCAAAATAATAAGGTACATTTTGCTACCATATAGAGAGCAGTAAATAATAAAATTTCGAATGATCATTAATTATTTGAATCAAGTAGCAGCAAAAATGAAACCCGCTAAATCGGATCTAGTAGCAGCAATATCACCTCGGATTAGTCTTAAACCGGACCGTGGCGTGGCGTCGCATCTCTTAATATTTTATATTGCCTGCCCTCGTAATACTAACACTACAGTCGGATTTCTCTCTAAAGACTAAGTGAAGAAATAATAAAACGTCCTCCTGCCATCCGTTCATTTATTTGACATGAAATTTTGATAACCCCTCCGTCCTGAGCCGTCTGTGTCACGGTTTTTGTCGTAATAAAAGTCTTCCATGTTTATTTTATCAAGCAAACTAGTTTGCTCTCGAAAAAAAGTTTTGTAAAAGAAAAAGTATCTGTTTATGTCACAATACAATGCCCAAAGTTGAAATAAAAACGATAAGTGCTGTGAAGTTTGGAAATGACATATTTAATTTATTTGTTGTTTTTTTTGTAGGCCTGATTGACGGGTCCTGGGTTCAATTCGGGGAAATGATTCGTGTAAAAAGCAGATTTTTCTTCTCGGGTGATGGGTGCTCTTATCTGTCTTTTTGTAAGCTCCGAGGGACCCACTACACAAGGGAAAACCTTAGTGTGGGTCTTTGAGTGTGAAGCATTTCTTAATTTATTATTTCTTTAATGTAAGCGTAATTGACAAATATTAAAACAAAGAGTACGAATGCTCACACCATCACACTTCACACTTCACACTAATATTATAAAGTTTGTTAGTATGTGTGTATGTTTGTTACTTCTTCACGCTCAAACAGCTGGACCAATTTTGATGAAACTTTGCAGTATTATTTAACAACACTTAGACTATAATATAGAAAATTTTGCTTTTCCACGGGAACGCAGTCCCGGGTGAAAAACTAGTAGCAAAATAATGTATAGTTTTGGCAACTCTAAGTATTATTGTCGTTATGAACAAACCGTTCCAACAAATTTACAATCAACCGCCCTCCTCCTCTCGCCGGGTATTAGTGTAAACGGTGCTTCACCTACTTGCAACTGGATATCCCGCTTCCTTCATTTTAAACCCTATTTATACTTCAACAATTTTATAAAAGAAGGTTAGACTTAGTTGCAAAACTACAACACGTCTCGGTCGATCCAAAAATTTTCAAATTTATTTTTAAGTAGAACTAATTAATTTTATAAAATCATAATCCCGTGCCCCTTGGTGGATACATATATGGTCTGATAAAAAAAAATACATTGACGGGTTGACAGGTGTACTGTTTACAAATTTTGCAGCTATTGGAGATGGTTCTAAACTAATAACTTACTCAGATAGACCCAAACTACAAATAACGCCTCGAATTAGCAGGCTTTGGGTGAACCCGACCATATTTATGTAATTAAATAACAATATCAGATTTTTCAGATATTTTCAGCGAATTACATAAAATAATGCTTGCAAGAAATTAAATTGTTTTCTTACATAGTAAAATGGAATTTTTGTCAGAAAAAAAAAAGATTTTGCTGAAAACCTTAATTTTGCTGAAGACCTTTGGGAAGAAATTGTACAATGGCTTTTTTCCACAAAATGACTTCGTTTAATAAATTAACTTATGACATTAGATTAAACTTATGTTCTTATAGCTTTCCACCCGCGGCTCCTCCCGCGTGGTCTACAGGTTATATCGTGCCCAACTGTGACATAAAATGTAGCCTGTGTCCTTTCTTATGCTCTAATCTATCTCTGTACAAAATTTCATCAAAATCGGTTCAGTAGCTTAGACGTGAAAGACGGACAGAGAGACAGACAGAGTTACTTTTGCATTTATAATATTCGTAAGGATAGCATCTGTAGCATGAAGAATGAACTTAAGGCCGACTTTGATTTGGATCCTTGATAAGGATAATCGTAATAAGTACGGAGCTGTTAATATGAGTCTACCCATTTACCTGGCCATAACTTGTGTGTGTTTTTGAAGTGAAAACTTCTTTTTAGCGGCGTTGTGCATTTTTTGGATGGGTAAAAAATGTTAAACTCGCGTCAGGATCACGTCACTCTGATCGAAAATTCGTAAGACGGAGGGTGAAGTGAAAACTTCTTCTTATGTTCAAGTTTTAACTTCTGCCGGCACTCCCGGAGTGCAACCCATTGTTTTTTATTTTCTATATGAAAGCTTTTTATTCGCTTTTAATTTATCATAAAACTTTCTGTTTTGTAATTGTTTCTGTAAGATTCCCATAACATAATAAAATATAATAAATTTATAAGTCCGGGGAAATTTTTTGTACTGTCATGATTTACATATGCAGAAATATAGAATGATAATTACATATCTATGTAATATTTTGAAATATATCAGATAGGTAATTACCCGATTGAGTACAGACAACTATTACTCGACAGTATTAAAGTTTTGACACTTTGTTCTCGGGACTGAAAGGAACTAAAGAATTCCGGGGCGCTCTATTCAATGCTAACCCTGACTAAATTTCCAGACGAATTCTGCGAGGAGTACCCACACAGCCTGATCCCGACGCCAGGCTACTGGATCGAGTGTTCGCGTCAGAAGATCGCCACCGACACCATCTGGGACGAGTCAGAGTCAGAGCACGACAGCGGACCAGACCGCGACAACGCTGATAATGGTACGTACTTCAGCCTTGCTGCACTTTTTTTTATAAGAGATTTGAACGTAGAATTCGGTTATATCGTGCTCTTGAAGGAACTCTTCGAAATTTCGGGATAAAAGGTTGTTTATGTTCATCCTAGTTCAGTAATTAGAATGCAAGGGTTTTGCTGTATTGTGGATAAAAGGCCGACAGTCTCTTACCACTTATATCAGACATCATATTTCACCTTATAACACTCTGAATTTTTGTACCCCGATGGAGATTAAAGGCGTGACCCCGATGGAGATTAAAGGCGTGAGCGTATGTATGTAAGTACGTACATCCTTGTCCATTATCCATTCGGCATTTCAAATTAATCGGTTGATTAGCTTAGATGTTGAAACGTAACAGACAAACAAAGTACTTTCGCAATGAATCTGGGATGGATTTACTCGTGCTCACAATTTATTTCAGGGGCAAAAAGTTAGTCCACGATGTAGAAAGCTCACCCAAAAGAAGCCTATTTGCTAGCATTTTAAAGACATTCGGGAAATGCAGACATACTTGTGGTGACCTCAATACACACAACTCACGGCAAACTGCGACAGACAGGCGACTGTGTAAGCATAATTCAATCCGGCCAGGTTCCTCTGTTACCAAGGAGATAAAGATCAGAACCAGTCGCTCCATTTAAATTATTTAACAGACCTTGGCTCATCGTCGCGCAATCTTTTTAAATGTGGCCGATTGACAATCAAGCATGCCTGAAAAGAGACAAGGTGATAGGCAGGAGGAAAAATCCTTAGGGAAATTTTATTTGGTCATAAACCGACATGCCCTGAATTTTCCCAGTTAATCACAATTTTGCGAGTTATTTTTAAATAATACTATAATGTACTTCTAGATTAACTGACAAAGGAAATTATACTTTATGACACTTTTAAAAAAGTAATAAAAACACAAAGCTGTAATTACCTCATAGGACCCTCGTCTCTGTTTCCAGTACGTCGCTATAATTCCTGGAATCTTCAAAGAGATGCCGTTCAAAATTCACTATAAAATTAACAAAGCGAAAGTTTCCGTACTGACATTTTTCGTGCAAAATGTTCTACTAAGTCTATTAAAATACTGTAATAAGTCTCTATAGGTCTCAAGACGACAAGAGGCACTCTTCTTGAGTCTAGCTTCTCAATAACGACTTTTTCTTGTGTAAAAGCTAGTAATATTAACAATAAAATCAGTTATTATCAGGCATCTAAGGCCCATAGATAATTACCTTACAGACTAACATACATATGAATTATAATTAAACAAAATAAAATAAAACTAACTAACACTATTTCCCGGGTGTTTTTCCGGGGGTGTCTGCAGCCGGGAATCTCCCTCGGAAACGGCGGAACACCACTAATACTAATATAAGTGAAATACTAATATAAGTGGGTAAAATAAAAGGCTATTTAGGAATAAAATTTGTAGGAAAATGCTTTTGGTTCTAAGTTTTATAGAGTAGTAAGTACTTAGAGTATGAATTTATTTTTAGGTTTGAAATTAGTGTTTCCAGTACCAAAATAAATTGAAATTCAATGATCAATATTTATAAAGAGGTTTCTTCTTAGATTTTCCAAATACTTTTGCATATTTGTCAAAACTGGCATCAAGTTGTTCTGAACCACTGATGCTCTGCTTTCGCCGTATGGGATTACGTGAGCGTATGTAATGGGTATGTGTATTAGAATATTTTCAACATTGATTTCTCGTTGTTTTTCGCGTTCGAAAAACTACAGAATTATGGACGGCAAGTGATTATTGGAGTAGTGCAAATATCGGTGTCAAACCTGACGAATGGCCACAGGGGACCTCGATATATCATCAGCTGTCAGCTCGCATTCGCCTGAATTACTTTCACTGTGAAACTATATCGTCGCGTTTTATTACTCGTATTAACGAGATGTCGAGTTTTTTTATTGTTTTTGTGCGTTAATTCATTAATTTACACTCTCACGCTAATCCATGACGAGGCCTAGGTAAATTTTACCAATTCACCTTAGAGAAAATCACCATAAATGAAAATCACCACAATAAGATAGATAGATAGATAGATAAAATATTTATTTGTAACACTTAAACACACACATTATTTACAAAATCAAAACACATACTAGAATAAAAAAAAAGCAAAACAATAAAGATACAACACACCACACACACACCCACACACACCACACACACACACACACGCATACACTGGCTTGTACACACAAATAATTAATGCATATAATGTTGTTAAATGTTCAATGACTTTTGTTCGCTCCACTCTAATTTTTAAATCTTTTTATTTTTATTTTATTATTATTTTATTTTATTGTAAGGATTGTACCTTTTATTTAACTTCAAATATCTACTTTATTATGGAAGAGCGGAGCCTCCCAACACAAGTATTTTTATTACTCAAAGGGAGTGCTCCTGTAACATGTAATGTAAAATTAGTCTAAGTTACGGTAATAAAATATTTTTAATTTTTTAATTTAATTTTAATGATTACTTATTCTATATGTGTGCCACAGTGCCACAAAATGGTCACATTCATAAATGAATGTGCCACTTTTTAAACCCTGCTGAATTACACAAGTACAGAACTTCATATTTACTTCATTTTCATTGCAAAACTGCTCTTATCACAAAAGCACAGACTACAAGCGTCTGGTAACCTGAGTTGCGGACGCCTATACATTTTAAAGTAGCAACTCGCTTGTCTTGTTTTCTCGTAATTTAAATTTAATTGCAACAATAAAAGGAGTTACAGGTATAAAAAGCTTTCCTCGTAAACTAATAACGGCGCCGGAACGTCTTGGAAACATTACTTGACGCAATACTTCCTAACGAGCTTCATAAACTCGACTTTTTCAAATTCTGACCACTTTACTGCCGCCGTTACAGATTCTTATCTTTAAAATGAGTCAAATACTGTATTTAAGAATCTTTATCTAAATGCCGAATGGTGTCAGTCACGAACAGCAAAATCTTTTTTTATAGAGAGCGTGTTAGTAATAATATCAGTTATAGAAAAAACAAAAAAATTACACAAGGCTACAAATTTAAATAAAAACAAAATTGTGAAAACCCTCAGGTGCATTAAGGGTGCTTCGAGTGTACTAAGTAAAGGTTAGCAATGAAACTACCGAATACTAGACACACGATATATTGAAAAGCTTAAAAAACATAATAAAACCGTTTCACCTTATACAAATCTCGGTAATACTTCGATACCGCCATCTGTTGGTATTAAAACTAAGCGGTTTTGTGCGGCGTTGTACAACATAATAATAAACTTCCGCGCCGCAGTTTCCCCATTCTTTTACTTACTTTTTGTGTCTTATTTATATTGGAAGGTAAATAATTTATTAAATATATCTAATATCTAGAGGTAAATATATGAAAGAAGAAACTGACTGACTGACATATCAATGCACAGCCCAAACCGCTGGGTCTAGAGATTTTTTTGGCACGTAGGTTTCTTATAAGGTCTGGGGGAGCACTAAGAAAGGATTTTTCGAAACTCACCCTCTAAGTGGGTGAAACGGGGGTTCAAAGTTTGTATGGAGAAAACATTTTTTTGACATTTTTACTCAAAACTTCGTCAAGATATACCTTGAAGCAAATAAACGGACATGTGTTTCGAGATTTTTCGAAAATCTTCCCCTAAGGGGTCAAGAATAGGGTGACTAAAAGAGATCTTTGCGCGAGCGTAGCCGCGGGAAAAAGCCAGTGTATTTATATACAAACAACCGCACGTCAGATTACCCATTTGCATTACGAAAACCGGCGATATTACGAACGTAATAAGGGTCGTGTAATTATCGTCATGTGTGCAGCCATGTTGTGACTAATAACTGTTTTGAGCATTTAATTCCGTAGGAAAAATTATGTTTTTAATTACCTGAGACCAGTATCTATTACAGAATTGCATCCTGTCTATTCTCTAAAGATATACAGCAGCGCATTTTTAGGTGTTTATCAATTACATTTAAATCGCCAACCCTTCTGTCTAATACGACACGACACTAACTAGTTTATTTTAGTTTTTAATAGGTATTATAACCCTGGTATTATTCTAAACGTACAATTTGCCAAGCATTGCTCTCAAAGTAGTAAAATTATGCAGAGTTTAACTGCAGAATAAAAGCTTTATAGCCACAGTGTTGTTGTCTGATGTTCTATTATTATCTCTGCTCTAAAAGGCTGCCTCCAGTTTGATAAAATAACATTTAAAAACTAGCACACTGCCTAATTGCCTGTTCAAATAAAAAATTTAAAATAATAGTTAATTGGTTCCCTGGCTACTATATTGAATTTGCGTGAGTACAAAAACACTTGGAATACAACATGATGTATTATGTGAATATAACATACACTTTTAATACTACTTGTGTATTTAATGTGAAAGATTACGGGATTTATAAATTAGACAGGACTTAAGTCTTTCCTTATATATCAAGAATGGATTTGTTTTGGAAAGTATTGTGTTGTGTGGAGGACCTCCATATATGTATAAGGAAATTCTGAAATAAAGTTTTTTTATTTTTAAGAAAAATAAATACGCTCGAAAATACCACAAAGACACAACATTAAAACAACACAAACTTTAAAACTAAAACATTAAAACTTTTTCAAGAACATTATTTATGCAATGAAGTACGTATGGAGGAGATATGATGCTATTTCACTTGATTTTAAGAACAAATCCAGGGCATCTATTCAGGGCCCCGATTCTGTAACTTCAGTTGTGTGTCGATGGAATGGAGGCCAATTTTATCTATTCAGGTGGCGAAATTGAGAACTATTTAATTTTCATATAATTACTTTCTGACAACCACCCCGACCAGCAGCTCCACCGCCAAACGAACGTGAAGTTGCAAACTACCTAGCAACAGAAAATTCAGTTGGCGGAGGCGCCACTAGTCAAAGCAGCCGTCATTAGGTGTATGAAATTTGAAGTTCTCAATTTCGCTACCTGAATGGAATGACAACCATTTCATCGACACACAACTGCAGTTACAGAATCGGGGCCCTGTAAACCTACGACCGCCATAACGACCGATACTTGTCATTGTCATTTGTATAGCGCAAGAGACAGATTTATTAGCATCCGATGTTCCAAGTAAGGATCGTAGAGTTACTGAATAGATGCCCAGTTGGGAACCAGTAACATTAAGGCCCTAAGTGTCATTTAAGTCGCGGGCTACTTAAATTCAAAACAATTTAACTATTTATTATTTAACTTACGTAACCACAAACACAAAACTCACCCAAATAAAATAGTTTTTCTATGATAATGTTTGGCCAGAAAATGTTTGGATGTTTGGATTCGATCCTGAAAACAAAGGGGTAGAATCACCTTTATTTTCCCTAGATTTGGCACTGCTGCAATTCATAAGCTTTTAAGTCATTTGTTCAACAAATACCTACTTATGCCAACATCTAAGTGAAACAGAAAGCCAGTTTAGGTAGCATCAGTTGTGCAGATGTGCACTTAAGTCGTACAAAAATATAAATTAAATTGTTTGTAGTAGACAAATCAATTATTTTTTTACGCGCAAAATTTGTAACAATAATACGATGTTTGTATGTTCGCGACTTAGATAAACAAGGAATATTTAATTGTAAGTTATTAAGATAGAATAAAAGTTTATAGCCGGTTTATCATTGGAATTTCTAAACCATTTTACAAACAATATTTATGATAGTGCACCAGAAAAGATATTGTAAACACCGTTATGATACGTGTTTCAGGATGATTTTAGTTTCATAGATATTTATTAAACCTACTCTTTTTCATTAACGGCTAATAAGAATCGATACACCTAGACTTTGCCACAGAAAAATTCATTTCCGTTTACCCAGGTACTAAAGACTCAGCTAAAGTAGATGTAAATGTAAACACCTTCCAAATGTACCACAAAACAGTGAACTAATTATATTGTTTTGAATTTAATTAGTCCAAGAGCTGGGCGTGCACAAACAATGGGTCTAAGTTATCAAAGTACCTCAAAGTTATAAGAGCGGCCGAAATCATGCCGAGTTGTGGTTGAGTTCACATAGATGCTCGAACATTAGGTTTACGCTTAGGTAAGATTTGTAAAACTTGTGTTAGTTACAGCGTGTTTAAGATGTTTTTATCCTTAATAGTTATAAATCTACCTGTACTGTGGCACTGAACAACTTATCCCAAAGAACCCTGACGAAATTCTGAAAAAAAATTAAATGTGAAATATTCAGGCGCCTGCAAACCGCACTCCCAGATAGACTGTACACTAAAATACACTGAATTTACTATCAACACAAGCAAAGAAGCCATTGTGGGCAAACGGGTCACTATGTCGTTCCCATTCAAACATGCTTTGACTTTTGAATAGCTCCGATAAGAGACGAGAAACCCGGCGCCGCGTGACGTCACCCGATAAATTGAAAACGTGTGTCGAATAGGCATCGCCTAGGTTTGCACTTAGTAATATGATACTAGGAGCCTACTCGGTTTTTCAGCCGATAACAAGGATGGCTGAATATTTTATTCACAACCATTGGCGATAAAGTATCATAATGTGATGAGGAGTTTTATTATTTTATTTCGGCAGTTGTTAAAAGATGTAGATCGTTTTACGAATGTCCCTATTTAATATCCGTTTATATTTCCTTTTGTCAGAAATGGGCTTGAAGAATATGGGGTTGGAAATTATTTGCAATAACATTCTAAAACAACTTATATTATTAGCTACATAATAAGTTCAAAAAATATATAATTACGAAAACCAATTCTTTTTAATCGACTTCAGAAAAGGAGGAGGTTCTATGTTCGACTGTATGTTTTTTTTTTTAATGTATGTTAACCGATTTCTCCGCCAATTATGGACCGATTTTCAAGATTCTTTTTTTGTTCGAAAAAATAGACTCCAGAGGTGTTCCCATATAAATTTGTTCAAAAATGATTCAGCACTTTTAAACAAATCAACAAAAACAAAAAATACTACAAACCAAAACATCATCTAAATAAATGAGTGACATTTTCGTTTATGGTTATCTGCTAATAGGCATTATATAGTCTGCAAAAATACCAGTTATTTACTTTGTGCAAACTGTTGTTGGGATTAAAGTCGGTGACTCGTACGTTTTTAACGTGGAAAATTATTTCTCTTTTCTGTGTAAGTAAATTTAAAATTCTGAAGAGAAAATAAACAAGTATACTAAGTTATGATGACTGCCCTACCTTTACATAGTTTTTTCAAGTAAAGTCACCGAAGACCTACTCCAGAAAAAATCAATAGGCTTTGTGCTTCAGGTACCTAACGGAGTTCACAAGACGATGTCACTTATTGGGAAATATCAAAATACCCTCGCTATTGTATTCGCGGTTTTTCCTTTACGGTGTCGGGTACTTACGGAAATGTGGACGCTGAAGCATCCTGTTTCGGACGCTTTCCGAATTTGAAATATGAAATGGAAAGATGAAACCACCTCAGTGGCCCCATATTGTATCGTTTATAAACTCATCGTAATTTTCTGCATAGGAGTGTATTTATAGTATTTGAATATCTCTATTTTATAAGTTAAATCACTGATGATCACGATTAACAACAAATCTGTTAAACCTGAGATTATCTGTTAAACCTGAGATTAGTAGCTATCTCTAGCATTGACATTACTAATCTTAAGTTCGAATTCAACACAAACTATCATCTAAAAATATAAAAAAATATCGGCCAAGTGAACACAACAGCAATTGCGATTTTCAGAAAAAGGTCCTTTGCTAGTCTCCTCGAACTTCTTTGGCTCAACTAAAAATAGTCATTCATCATCGTCATCATCTTTTATATATGTCCCCACCAAGGGGACACAGGCCTCCCTCCAAAACAGTATAAAAGAATCAGTATTTTTAAAATGATATAAATTGTCGAATTCAATACTTATTCTAAATGTTTGTTACGATGCAGCTTTTAATCGCGCATCCCATATATAAAATCAGTGTTGAAAGTGCAAATGTAACTATATTGAAAGTAAATTCAACGGAGAAGAAAATTATTCGGAAGGTGCCGAGTAGTAAGTGAATGAGTCTCCAGAGACAAACCCTGCCAGAACCAGAACGATGTATCAAATACTTTGATACAACTTCCACACAAGAGAAAG
Organism: Aproaerema taeniolella; assembly: GCA_949987775.1. NCBI lineage: Eukaryota > Metazoa > Arthropoda > Insecta > Lepidoptera > Gelechiidae > Aproaerema > Aproaerema taeniolella. Next base: position 8,551,976 of record OX465259.1, on the reverse strand, counting down.
TTTTGGTCTAGATTCTAATATATAGGTTGTATACTAATTTACTGTCCATGAATTCGTTTGCTTTGATTACGTTAAAAGTCATAAAGTGTTTAGCTGTATGAAGTGCATAAAGAAAACGTCCATACCTATCATTAAATTTAATATAATCACTTATATAAATATAATCACTTTAAAAACTATTGTCATTTTCAAATTTTATGTCAAAAGTTAATGTCTGTGACCCTCCAAAAGGATGATGGGGATTCAAAAGTCAAAGATACTTTATTTTCATAGAAAATACAAAGTACTTCTTGAAAATTTTGGTATCGGTATTAGTATGGAACTTGATACTGGCACCAATTGAAATAAATGATACATCGTTAAAAAGGTAATTTTCAGTAGAATAAGCGCTAGTACTGATTCATTGTCTAATCAGAGTAATCCTGCCTTGAAAGTTATTTATTTTTCATAATTTATTAATTTTTTCTGCGACATTATTCTTTGTTTTGTCATAGTATTTTTATTTACTATATTGATAAATGATCATCATTAATTATTAATTTTGTTGTAAATTAAATGAAAAATTTACTTTCAACTTGTTTTATTTACTGAGATAATAAACCACCAATGATAATAATTAATGATGATTATTTATCTATACTATTAGTATTATAAAGAGGAAAGATTTGGTTGTTTGTTTGCATTGAATAGGCTCCGAAACTACTAGACCGATTTGAACAATTCTTTCACCATTATAATCTACATTATCCATAATTGACATAAGGTACATGATTTTCCCTAATTCCCACGGGAACCAAGTCCCAGACGGAAGAATAATATCGCAGGAAAAATTAAAAATAAATAACTTTCAAGGCAGGATTACTTTAATTGGACAATGAATCAGGACTAGCGCTTCGGTTGTTCTTATTCTACAGAAAAATCTCTTTACAGATGTGTTATTTATTTCAATTGGTGCCGGTACTAAGTTCCATACTAATGTGCCCATCATCCTTTGGTTGAGTTAGGTAACCACAAAGCAAATTCTAAGGGTTTTTTTGAGAACGTATATGACAATTTAAAAAGGTCAGTATTATTTCCTGCGATATAACTAGAAAATATATTTTATAGTTCTTGAAAAAAAATGTATTTATTTTCTACCGCGCAGACCGTCAACCACATTGTGTTGAAATGTCCAAATAGCAAATCCGTTGGCCAAATAGTATATCAGATGGCTTAATAGTAGAACTGAAAGACCTGATCAGGATAGCCATATATGAAGAATTTTAAAAAGCTATGATTAAGCAGTGACGACATATCTTATGGTAAATAAATAAAAAAATACTCATTGATTTTTGCTTCATTACCTCTTTCAATTTGATTTTTACATAAATTAATAAACAAATAAGGATTTTCACACTTTTCTATGGCCTCTCTTACCATGATTTCTGAAAAATTCTTAAAAGGAAGCAAAAATAAATTTATATTCAAAGAATGACAATAAAGGAATACAGAAGACAAAGGGTTTCTAAACAAAGTCACATTCTTAAGCTGTAAGGAAAATTGAAAGCCATAAAATTTATGGGATTGACAGACACAATAGAAAGGCCTCGTAGTAGTTCATGTCAATACCGCTACCTTGAGAGATTTAGACAAAGTCAAAGTGATTGCTAAGAACGCGAGTTCAAAAATGTTCATACATTTTTTAACTATGAATCTTAGCAATCGCGCTAACAAAATGTGACTTTGTCTAAGTCTCAAGGTAGCGTGATGTATAAAAAAATTCAAGTGCGTGTAATTATAATTTTTTGGAAAGAAAAATTTTCGGCGGGAATGGGACTTGAACCCACTACCCCAGGATTAGATCTCCTGATGATCTAGCCAACTGAGCTATCGTGCCTTCGAGTCTTCATTCCCATAATAAGCACATTACGATGTACATGTTCTGTATAATAATGGTTTAGCCTTCTCTTTTAGTTTCTTTTATAAATTGAAAATTAAATTTACTCTTGACCTCAATTTTACCGCGGGGGCGGGAGTTAGGTCGGGGAGCTTACCCAGAAGAAGCTTGTTCACTCTAATTGTTCCCTGTTCTGCGGATATCATTATAATATTCCAGTCAATGAACGTGATTTTCTTATTCAATTAGTATTTTTTTCTCATCTTCTTATTAAGTTTACAAGACATATTCTAAAGGTCAGAAAACAGAGAAAGCCGTGATTCATAAATATTTATATATTAGCGAAAAGTTATAGAGAAATAGGTCGTATCTATTCTGTCAGTATTTGACATACGAATGATATTTGTCACTATCATCTGTAGAGACAAAACGCCACGTTACTACTGTCATAAATCGAACTAAATTGACATTTGCATCCGAAGTTCCGAAGGTATCGGTCTTTAGACTTTCAGCAAAGAAACGTCCCGGTAAGCTTATTTAGTCACATTTTTCCGTCAATAATACCGTGATTTATGTATACAGGGTGTAAAGGACAGGTTAGCAAAAACGGAAACCCTGAACTTAGACCATCATTCTAAATGATTTTCCAGTGGAATTTTCCGCAGGAAAATTTTGATTTTTTTTCATGTTTTTTAATATTTTCTGTTTTAAAATAAAATCATTCAGTCTAATACACTCCATTTTCTGATAAAAAAAACAATCATAACAGCGTAAACCACGACAACCAGCAATGTACATCGCATTCTGCGTCGGCGCGGCGCGGGGGGACTGCACGTGGGGCGCGGTTTTATGGTACATTGCGTAGCGCCAAAGTAGGTCAATAATGAAAACTTCTTCACTTGATGTTTCCGGGAAAAAATAATTACCTACTTTAGTCGATTGTAGTTATGGATAGATTCCACCATTTAAGTTTTTGCTAAGCTGTCCTTTACACCCTGTATATTCTGTCACATATATTCCTAGAAATACAATAACATTATCTTTCCTCTCTTTAAAATTCCATTTTGGGGTAGTTAGAACATGAAGTGTTTTATTATATCATCTACTTACTGCTAATTGTTACTACGCCTGACCGTCCGCACATCTACGCCGTAGCACTTGGCTACAAACCGTAGACCCAGCTACGGCATTAGAATTTCCATATTTGCCAAACCCTTCATGCAAAATAGATTTTTAGCCGAACAAAACTACTGAGTAAGGCAACTTAACCAGAACCCAGTGTTATAGAATATTCATGTTTCATCTCTAAGGCAAAAATCATGTTGAAAGAAATATTTTTATCTCTGCTGCTCTCATTACGAATTCAAACATTGGCCCTCTCTATTTCGTGCATTTTCTCACCGTTTGTATAGATTCATTCATTAAAACATTTATGCCAATAACATCTAACGAGGTAGACAAAGCATTCTGTGTTTCTAGAATAGAATCGTCCCAGGATAACTCTGCATAGGTTTTTAACTGGCAACCCATTAAAATCTATATGTGGTAACCCTTTTTAAATGTCAGTCAAAATTGTCATTTCAGTTTGTTGTGGATGTTTTGTTGCGGTTTTTTCGAAAATTCTGTTTTCACGATGGGTAAAACTATTCAAAGTGGCGTTCGACAACTTATACACAAGATGATAATGCATTTTCAAAATATAAAGGAGGAGTTGGAGTCAAAAGGAGCAATGTTTACATGAAATTCTAACCACTACTAGTAAGTCTGCCATATACTCTTGATACCTTTTATTATTTTTATTAGTTTGCATTAATTTATGACGAAATTATTGGAACACATTGTAGATTAACATTATATTTTTATTTTTTCATGGTGAATTATCAGCAGCTCTTCGAAATACTAATTCTGTACAGAAAATGAAAGAATTAGATAAGTTGAATATTAGTACAGAGGCGACCCTTGCCTTCAACTGCTTCTTCCTCTCACATAGGTTAGCTGGAAGAAAACTCATTGCCTGAGTTAAGCTCGCCGGTGTACATGTCCTTTCTCTTTTGTAATTTATACATATGTGTATGTGTACAATAAAGAATAAAGAACATGAAAATGATTTTGTTATTTTATGACCCTTTCTTGACTCCAACAACAAATTAATTACTACTTAAGGTGTGAGCGTAAGGACAATCCGCCAAATAAAAAATTAAGTAAACCAATCTCAAAAGCTTAAAAAATATATAACCGAAACAGTTTCATTCATTATGTAAATGAAATAATGGGAGAACGGCTTGTTTATTATAGGTGATATAAATATTACATTACAAAATTAATATTGATTACAACCATAATACATGTTTTAAGTTCAAAGCCAGTTCAAAGCAGTCGTCTTGTTTCTTGATTTGGATCTAGAAACAAGACGACTGCTTAATTTTAATTAAGATTACGAACTTTGGTAAACTTCGAAAAAAATTATGATTTATTAAAAGTATCAAATTGTCAAAGTGACTTAAATCAGTATTGCCCTAATAAAAAGTTTGATAAACTAGGTTGTCACTTCATTGCAGAGTTATCGTGGGAGCACTCTAGCTTTACGCCACGATTAACAAAAATAATTAAAGAGTTACCAAAATATGAGTATGGTGCCCATAATCCAGCCAAACCCTAACGTCTCACTTACTGCCGTTTATAGTATGCCTGGAAATAGTTGGAAGCTGGCACAGGTAGATAAGTAACCCTTTAACTTATTGTCCTACCAACTCCGTTCGATAGCAAATATACGTATAGCAGTTCGTGCAAGTTTTTCATATATTTCCCCTATCTACAATAGTGCCTGTCGTCGTATCTGCATGACGATCAGTCCGTGAGCGATTTACTCCAGAGATATACCAAACGGATTTAACTGATTTATTCCGATTCAAACGATAAGACAGATGGATTTAAGAGAAAGATACGGTTGGTTTTTTATGGGTATGTAGCATCGACCATCCTTTAATATAATATAACGGGCAAGTGTGAGTCGGACTCGCACACGAAGGGTTCCGTACCATTATCTATAAAACCGGCCAAGTGCGAGTCGGAATCTATAAAAACCGTTATCTCTACAAAAACAGCAAGAAAATCACTTTTGTTATATGGGAGCCCCTTAAATATTTAATTTATTCTACTTGTTTGTTGTTTTGTTGTTATAGCAGCAACCGAAATACATCATCTGGGAAAATTTCAACTATCTAAATCATGGTTCATGAGATACAGCCTCGGACAGACTTTCTATAAGAACGAGCAAAAAAAATCACGTTTTTTGTATGGGAGCCCCCTTAAATATTTATTTTATTCTGGTTTTTAGTATTTTTTGTTATAAGGCACATAGAAATATATCATCTGCGAATTTCAACTGTCTAACTATCACGGTTCATGAGATGCAGCCTGGTGACAGACGGACGGACAGTGGAGCCTTAGTAATAGGATCCCGTTTTTTCCCTTTGGGTACGGAACCCTAAAAATTATATGGTATGTATATAAGGTATTTAAAAGTTGAAGCTTTTGACGTAGTATAAGCGCGCAGTATAAACATTTGATTTTCGTAGGCACACTATAAAAGAAAATTGGAGTATAAGGTCCATTAATAATAAATTCAACAATCAAATATCAAGGATCAAGGAGCACTGCCATTGTACACGTTACTTAACCTTACTGTTCAGCTCCAGACAGCAAGCGTCACTGGTCCACGAGTTTATAAAAAAGACTATTAGTATCAATAAGTACGACGAAGAAAAATAATATATAGTATGTTGTAATTTATTCTGACGTTTTGATACGTCCCCCGGCGGCTGAGTAACAAAGTAATAATAAAATAAATGTCTCCGAAGTTTTCACTTTTTGCGATGAACATTTTAACATAATTGGGAAATAATTAACGCTCAAAGTTTCGTGGATATAAAGTTGAGGGAGAAAATGTTTGGTTGTGCGCGAACAAAAATGAATATTAAAAATACTTGAAACATTATCTGAATTATATTTATTTGCAGATTTTTTTTAAGCGCGAAGGTGTGATAAAATAATTGCCTAATTTGACTAAATATACCTATAACAGTAGTTATATTCAGTATACTGAGGTATATCATATATAACATAAGTTATAGATAAATTATAGACGAACCGTTTGCTAAAATGTAAGGAAAGCTATCCGTACAAATAGGACAAACTTGTCACCTAAAATTATGAATTTAATGTCAGAGCTATTATAATTATATAGGTACATTTTTAATTGCATTGTTTTAATTAAATTACATATTACTTTTTTTAAAAACCTCAATCATATTTACGAAGGTAACCGTAACACTTCAAACAAGAAAAAACTGCAATCAGTGCCAGTTAAAGAAACAATTTTCAAGAATGTCTTAAAACGACGTTTTTGCAGTGCGTTTTTAAATACAAATTGTTAAACACAAATTGAATATGATTTTCCTTATACAGGGAAGCAGGACATGTCACAATATAAGATTAAAGCGATGGCAGGTAGACCCATTATCGGGTCGACCCGACGACGACCCAGGATTACTATGTCTCTGCATTGAAATTCCATTTACAAATTTATTGCAAATTAATTTGTTACATTTAAAATTTAGAGATACTTTGTAGAGAATGAGTTCAAATTAAAGTCATATATTAAGAGTACTGTTGACATTGTTTATTGTTTTTATTATAAGAATAGTTAACTCTTGACCTCAATCTTGACAAAGATCATAGATTAACCCAGAAAATGCCTATCGAGGCACTGGTACTCCTACGCACCGAAAGAACACAGAAAGCTGTTTGGCGTCGAACTTCACAGCTCTACTTCGTAACAGAATCCTGCCCAGCTTTTCATAAATTGTGTGACATTATGATTGAAAATTAATATGCATGGAGCTTGCGGTTTTGCTGATGCGTGACAAAACTTTTTATTTGTCTTTGTAGCTTCCACTAACAATATTATTTTTACTTAGTACTTTTACTTACTCAACGATGATATCATGCATAATTTTAATAGGTTCTGACAGAATACCAGTGCGGCAGCCTAGCTGTGGCACAATGCCAGTTAGGTGTTCCGCAATGATGTTTTAACGTGTAATTGTCGTGTGTTGTGTGTTATCTTATGGTTCACTCAATCAAGTTCTTTCGAATACATTTTACTCGTATGAACTCTTAATCCCTCAAGTTAACTGAGTAGCGGGAGCGGCATCTTGTAGTCTTTCTTAATGTTACACTCACAATACCTATCTGATTTAAGTCATTTCTATTGCCAAGGCGCACGTCAGAGCCTCACATGCTCGTTGTGTAATCCGATTATGGTATTTCACTCGTTTACGGCAAACAAACATATTCTCTTTTTGCCTGACTGCAACAAGGATATATTCGCGTGTGTGTATTTATTTGAAAATATATGTGAGGGATAATCTTTGAATCTGGGGCATTTATGTGGCTGGATACATTTTTTGGTATCTTTCCGCGCTGCCGAGTTTTTAGGATTTCATTTATTTATTCCCTTTTCAAAAATCGAATGAATGCAACAGCATTGTAAATGATGTTATCTTTTCCACAAAAAGCGTGAACCGGGGGACTCATGAACTGACCCTAAATTTTGTGTGTTTTATAGTTCTTTTATTATAAGTGCAATATTTAAAGTTTTGTTTCATCTATGAGTGTCATGATAAGGGTGGCATTCCATAAAACCCTCAAGAAATTGAAAGTTTATGTTTTTCTGACATCACACATTGTTAACTTGATTACGACCAAGTCGATTTCAATTTCGGAAGCTGTATTTAAGCTATAATGATCAAGTGAAAAATACAAAAAACAACTTTATTTTATTTGGGGGCATACAGCTTCATACAATCAGTTTGGGCACACAAAAACCACGTCTAACAGCCAATTATAAGCTTTCAAATTTGGACATTATAATACGCTTTCTTTACACAATCTTTGTTACAGACCGCAACAAATCCGGCTCGTTGGACGAAGCTGAAGAAGATAGCAGCGACAACGGAGGCAGTACTCCGAAGAAGAAGACCGTCATAGAAGAACAATGGGAGCGCTCGGGCGGCTTCGAACTGACGTCAGTAGAACAAGAGACATACGAGAAGTACTTCTATGGAAGTGAGCATTGGAACTACTTCACAAATGATGAAGACTTGGGCCCGGTCATACTGTCAATAAAACAAGAGACGCTCAACTCTAGAGATCAGTTCAGGTGAGTAGTATTGATGTATTTTGTGACCTCCTTTATAGGAAACCGAAAACTATTAGAAGTTTATCTATGTATCTTGATTCATCATCGGTGATCCAGTTTACAATTAACGATTTAGAAATTTATCGGAAGAAATAAGGCTACTTTCATGCGACTTTAAACATCTTTATTTTTCTTTTATTTTATTTTACTTGTAGGTACTAGCTTTCCCTTTGCGACTTTTTTCACGAGTAAATGTATTTATTCTCCAGCCCTTCAACTATCCATAGGGATCTAGTTTAAATATAATTTCGATCCTTTGCTTCGTCTCGATGTTAAGAACAAACAAGCACAGTTTCACATTTATAATAATTAGTAACGATGTAGTCGTAATAAGTTAAAATTCGATACATCATACTCAAGCAACAATCAAGGAAAATATGAAAATTTAACAAAATTTAACCCAGACCCAGGCAAAATTATATTCTATCACTGTGATCACTATTTATCTACATTTGATTCGATTGTATGACAGCAATAATATACAGGCATCTGCCACTCCATAATAAACTCAATACCTAAATACCTCCCCATTCTAACCAAAATCGATGAAATATTTGAAACTGTTACAACCAATATCCAATCTTGTTGAGTTATTGCAACCACACCGGACGAAAGGAATTTTGTTGGCTGGTAACATAATAATTTTTGGCCTTTAAATAATTTGATCCAAGAATTAAAGATTTTTTTAATGGATGTTAATATAAAATTGCTCTTACGAGTATATTTCACAGTCCAAAATTCAACATTTTGTTGCCATTTCATTTATATTTCGCTCCAAAGAAACGAAATATAAATGAAATTACTCAGGGAATTTTTTTATCGAGACCTGACTGAGAATAGACCACCTAAGGGCGAAAGAAAAGCCTTAAACAGTGACGTCAGGGTGAGGTCAACAGCCATAAAAGCACTGAATCAAAGCACTGTATACGTATAAAACTTAATGAGTTGTAAACCGTTTGTCAATGTATAACCACCTATGAATGGCGCCACACCTGTAATGTAATGTTAGATAGCCTTCACCATGTCAATAAATTAATGAACAATTTAAATAAAAAAATTTAATTCATATTTTATTTCAAAATGTAATATAATAATCTTCTTACATTGCTGTTAACTTAGAAAATGCCTTAACAGGTTTATGAATGAAAAACGAGGAATGAAAATTTCAGCCATCCGGAACAGACGATTCTGTACTTAGTATTTTCTCTGTAATAACATTAACTATATTTATCCTTCTCTACATTCTTAAATTTTTCAATTTAAGTTCTTACTAACATAAAAATTACAAGGATCTGCGCTTGGACATAGCGTGTTGAATAACCATTGTGCCGACTATAAAGGTCGATCGCGGTAGAGTTAGCAGGAACTTTCTGCCACTAATCGTAAAATAAACACTTATAAGTCCATAATAACACCACGAATAACACAAACTTTTCTTTTTATGTGGTCAGGAGTCAATTTATGACCAATACCTGTGGTGTAAGTCAGGGATATTCATTCTTTTAGCATAAATTATTGTTATGTACTTATAAAAATATGTATCTTTATTCTGCATTTTCTAAAATGGTGAATTCGAAAACTTTTTGAATATTAGCAGTTTTAGCGTTTCTACTTGAGTTCACCTAAGCAAAGCTTGAGAGATTTTTAATTATATCTGACTAGCTGATGCTCGCAACTTTGATGACGTTGTTTTATAGTATTTTAATGGAAAAAATGTTCGACGTGTTTCTTTTAATTGATGTAACTTTTTAATTTATGAACGGCTCGGAATAAAACAAACACTTAACTTTAAGTAAAGCTTACCATAATAAATTAGAGAAAACCGCGCCAAAATCATTTAAGCTGTTTCTGAGATAAGCTCGCACAAACGCACAAAAAAAAATCTAACAATCATTGTTTCGGGTTCTATTGCGTCGATAAAGGCCTTCAATAATAGTTATTATATAGATTTAGATATACATATTTCAGCGATAAAATTTAAAAAGTTGATCGCCGAAACACACAAAAAAATTAAAGAAGACAAGATTTTTTGAAAAAGAATAAATGGATTTAATTAAACAAAAATTACAAAAAAATCGACATGGACACAGGAAAAAATAAAGTTAGAAGATTTTGAACATTTACATTAAAATTTAAGGTGTTAACGCAAAACAATTTTCAACGTATAGATATTTTGTTTGGAAATGAAGTGTTGGATTATTTTGAACTGTTACAATTTCATACATAAAATTTAAACACGAGACCTAACTAAAATAAATTATTATCGGTAGCAAATAGGAAGAATAAATTCAGCGCTGAATAAATACCCCACCTACTTGATAGATAAAACTAAAACTGTTACAATTGGCACTTATTGACAAAAATAAATTAAGAGTTTTTAAAGGTATGGTTAAAACACTTAGCTACTGGTCTTCCAGAGGCCGCAGGTGGAACCGCTGTAGAATGGAAGCAGGATATGGTGGTTTAGCTGGCCCAAATTGGGTTCTCGTCTATCAGAACTCCCAGGGATAAATTGTCGTTCCAATTTTTAAAATCGTTTCTTAATTACACTGAAACTACAAAAAAATCCAAATTGGACTAGGATACCTAAAAGGTCACGAAACCCGAAAGGGCCCAAAGAAGGAAAGATAGAGATATATGAGTATTTATTGGAATAGTAAGGATGTCTAGCTAGTGTAACCTATACAAGAAGGATATTCTCCTCTTGCAGGTCGTGAAGTAATCCCCCCAGGTCAAATGATAACCAGATTTGATTTAAACCATAAGACCCACGATTCTCGTAACTGTTGCAAGAACAGCCTGATAGAGTATCTGTCTGAGCGTGAAGAAGATGTTGTAAAAGTGTACTGTATAGCGTAGCTAGGGTAGAGTAGGCGTGTGAGTACAAAAAAAAATAGAAATGGTGAAAAACTTACATTTTGATTAACACAATTGGTCGTTAAATAAAAAATTTTATATATCTCTGTTGACCGACATTAGTAATAATGTATTTAATAACAAAAATAAATCAACTCAAGCATTCACTTTCACCGAAAAAACAGGCGTTTCACTGAAAATTTTTTGTCGAATGCTTATGTCAACTTCAATCCCAAACAAAATCCAAAAATCAAGCAAATTCTAAAATTTTGAAATATATTGAATTAAAAAGAAAACTAGACCGGAAAGAACATAAAAAAGATCGCAAGCAGAAATGCTGCAACACCCCCTTTCTACAAAAAAAATAAAAAAATTTGAACACCCTGTATACCCAAAAAAAAATTTTTTGCCAACCCTACAAAGAAAAACTAAATTTAGTTTAAGTTAAGTTACGTTTAAGTTAAAGTTATTTAAAGTTTAAGTTGAAGTTAAATTTAAGTTTAAGTGAAGTTAAATTTAAGTTTAAGTTAAGTTTAAGTTAAGTAAAAGTTTAAGTTTAATTAAATCCAGTTAAAAAAGAAGAGGTCAATATTAAATAAAGAAACTTAAATAATTCCAACAACAAATAATCGCGCATTAACAAAAATAGAACAAAAACATTAATTGAAACTACTTATACGCGATGACAACAAAGTTTACTATCTCGAATAGAAAATCGCGAAATTTACAAAAAGTGCAATGTCACAAAACACCACAACGAACAAATTAACCTAAAGGAGAGTAACTGGGAACAACATCCAAAGCTATTTTTCAAGTACCAACTAAGAACAACACGCGAGCAATACCTAGAAGTTACAAGAGAAATAAACACAGCCGGGAATCCCAAACGAAACGTCTCAACATTAAAACCTAGCCCTAAATAACTAACTCTAAGAGATATCAACAATAGAAACAACAATAGAAAACAAAACTTTTAAAATGTCAACAACTGACGACAAATAGCAAAAACCACAGACCTAGACTTCAAAGAAAATAATGGACTGTCAGTCAACTCGGACTTGACGGTCAAAAATAATGGTTGCCAACATCTATGTCTATGTTGCCACCATAATGGCCATGCAAAACCATACCATAAATATAGATCAACTATGACGTCCACCAATGTAAGACCACCTTTGAGTATGTAGTATTTGTTTATATGGAGGCGCAATATTTGACATATACATACTTATGAAGCGTGGCCAGCCGCCATTTTTGTTAAGTTTGTTTACATTTCACTCGTGAGTACTTCAGCTGTCAAGTGAATAGCAACATTAGTGAAAAATTGTGTTTTTTGTTGAGGAGAAGTTGTTTTGTGGTTTTGTATAGTGTCAGAACATTGGATGAGAAGGTAGCAAAATGGCTTCGTGCTCTGTAAAACAGTGCAGCTACAGGGCTAACAAAAATAGCAAGCAAACGACTGTGCATCAGTAAGTAACCTTTTTTTGTTGAAATACGCCTATTAAACCCAAAAATACTTCTAAATCCTTTATTACTAAGATTATATTTTATAGTTTTCACGTTTTTTATACCCTAAATTACCTTTCTGGCTAACTTTACATAATATTTTCCATAACAAAAATTTCTATACAAATGACATTGATGTAATAATAATGGCTATCGAATTTATATCGATGATTCTGTATTAGTTACAGAGCATATTTGTACGAGTGATCAGTTACAATATTTTTTTTATTAAAATAGCGGTGGGACACATTAAGCTAAATAAGATAACAAGCTGTTTTTAACTATCTATACTATCACTTTCTGTATTCAAGGTGTAAAGGGACAGTTTTGCTAAAAATTGAATGGCGAAATCAAATCATAGCTAAGATTTTATAGTTACCTACGTTTAGAAAATATATTAATTTAATTAATGTTATTCTGTATGATTATTTTACCTTAGAAATGTGTTTTTCTTTTAAACTACATTACCAAGTGAGAGGATTATTAGTATTAGTACGTATTTGGTTTGATTATGTTTTCAGGTTCCCAAAAAAAGAAGCGTTGCGACGTAAGTGGTTTGACATTATTGGGAAAGATAATTTGAAACCTCATAAAGTACTCCACCTATGCTCTTTACATTTTGAGGAATCAGCATTTAATAAAACCTTGCAAATTGTAAGTATTTCTGTGCCTTCTGTTCCTTTTTTGGTAAGGAATCCATGATATTCTTGGAAAAAAATCTCATACTGAGGCAATTTCTAGTTGCATGGAGAAGCTAAATATATTTTTTTTACGTAGCATTTGCCCTTAGAGAAGTCTACAGTGGCATTTACTCGTCGAAACTTCGTACGCACTCCTTATACAGATGCACAGATCGATCGAACCCAGTCCGAAACCCTGTACCTTGTTCATACACAAGTAGAAAAGACAACTCTACAAAACCAGGGATACGGATCGGGCACCGGGTCACGTATCCTCACCATACACGAGGCTCAAGGGTTGACGTACGAAAAGGTGGTGATCGTGCGTACTACAACGACCAGGCAGGAGCTACACGACAGTATCCCACACGCTGTAGTTGCCATATCGCGTCATACCGCCAGTTGCAAATATTATGCGGATGATGGTAACGATGCGATAGGCATTTAGGCAGATTCATCAAAGAAGCAGAGACGGCAGGCAGGGGAAAAGTGGTCAATTACAACCTCAAAATGGCGATCAAAAGTCGAGACACAGCCATCATAGATGCCTTGAGGTCTGAATGCAACAGCGAAGAACCGTCACTCGTTTAAATATATATTATATACATTATGTATTTATTATACTTATTTATAAATTGTAAACCACTATGGAAAGTATTGTATTATAGTTAAAAATCAAGTATTAACAAGAAAACTTAATCTAGAAAAAGGCACGGACATAAAGTCTGTGGATGCTAATAATAACACAACTAATATAAGGTCCTAATTTATTAGTCACTTTCCTTTTAACACGTTATTGTGTAGGTCAAAATATATCATTTGAGTCAAAAAACAAAAGCATAATATTAAATTTAAAAGGTCTTGAAAAATTTCGTTATGATATTTTTTCATTACTATGTTGAATAAACCCATCCATTCAAACGTAAATAACAATGGCAGTAGTAGAGCGGACGAGCGGGGAGTGGACGGCTATAATCGAAAGAGAACCATTCCTTTATCTTTAAATGTATTTTTTTTTATTTTTTTTTACAAAATTTAATTTTCAGATAATTAATTTTTATTTGGTTTTTTGGAATACTATCAACCTATACAATAACGCCCTAGAAGGTAAGTGACTAATAAATTAGGACCTTATATATATATATATATATATTTTTTTTTTTTGTGTTCCCACCCGTTCCTTGGGAAAAGTTGTTCAGTTTAGAAGGCGGATTCACATCCTTAAGTCACAGAATAAATAATAGCTTAAGTTTTGCTTACTAATTTTATAAGTCACCAAAAAATACTTGCTGCCTGCAATGCTAGCTTAAATTGACACAAACACGCTCTTTAACCTCCTTACTCTGTCTGTTTTTTCGAGGAGATTGATAACCTCGACGATCACATGTTGGTTTATTCGCAAGCTTTTGCGTATCTTTTAATAATATTGGCAACAGATTCCACTTTTATAACTAGATTTTTTCAATAGCGTGCATGAGTGCTATTGAACGACACGAAATATCAGGTTCGCAAAAGTTCATATCCGAGATCTTGAATTTTAGGTTGGGTGAAACGTCACGCTCCGCGTCGCTCTACGTAGAGCTTGGCCTTCGGCCTCACCATATACGCAGTTTTCCTCGGCCTGCTGCCTCGCCTCGCTCTTAGAGTGAACCTTTTATGGCGGTCATCATGGAATTGAGAGGGTGGTCGCTCTGGGCTTAGCCCTGCGCGAGCTCGGTCTTCGGTCTCGTGTCACGATTTTGTATGACGGCTTTTATTTTAAACAAAATATCTTTTGTATGATCATTGTATGTACAATAAAACACATACATATGTCACCGTAAAATTGTCAAAGCTTTAGTAAAATTATAAACTCTGGGTACTTTGTGAACTGGTCTTTTTTTTTCACATTGACAATTTGTAAATAAATGTAAATAAATGCTGTGATTTTGTTTATTTTTCAATTATCATAAAGTAACCGTACTCTGTACCACCTATCGATACTTTGAACAAGTATCGATATTTTGATACCCTAGCATGTGCTTACTACAGGCACGCATATTTTTGTGAAATTTCCTGTCCTTTTACTCTTTAGTCATTGAAGACCACAAAGCAAAAAAATTGCCAAAGCAAAAAAAGATAAAATGTCTTTGGAAAAGAACACTGACCTCAAAGACAGAAATCTAACAAATCAAACATGACAGGCAACAATGGCTGTACAGCCCACCCGACCAATGAAAAAAAAAACAACTTTGTCTAAGGGCAGAAAGATATAGACCCAAAGACGACCAAAAAAGAAAAGAAAACAGTACTTTAACCAACGACGGAAAAAAGACGTTATTTGAGTATATCTTTAATATGATAAGTACCTGAGGAAGAAGAATTGACATCCTGTAACTCATAGACTTGGCGGGAAATTCTTCGAACTACACGACACTTAGTGAATCTGGGTGCAAATTTACTCGAAAAATAGTCAGCACCAGACGAACGTGAGAAGTTCCTACGCCACACAATATCACCGACATCTAAAATGAGGGGGTTACGACTTTTATTATAATAACTCGCATTCCGTAAAAACGCCAACGAAAGACTATCTGAAACCCTAGCAAAAACCTGATCAAGGGAAGAAAGCGCAGCCGCACGTTCAACGCGACTCTCAGCTAAATCAACACCTCGAGTCTCGCCTATACGCCGTGAACTGACATCTAAATGAACTTCTCCTCCAAACATCAGAAAATTGGGGGAAAATCCAGTTGCCATATTTATACATGAGTTCAAATATAATTTCACTTTGGGTAATACCTTGGCCCAACTTCGCTGGTCAGTTTCAACTAAAATACTAAGACAAGTGACCACCGACTGGTTATAGCGTTCAACAGGGTTTGCCTGCGGGGAATAATAAGGGGTATAATAAGGTGAAGGAATACCATAGGAAGCCAAAAATGTACGAAACTGGTTACTATGAAAAACTGTTGCATTATCACATAACAACGTAGGCGGAACACCATAGCACAAAAAGATATCCCTCTCAAGTATGGTAGCGATCGCTTGACTATTTACCCTTTTTAAAGGATTTAGCCAGACGTATTTAGTGAATACATCAACTATAGTTAAAATATAGCGATAACCATAATACGCCAGCGGTAGCGGACCAATAATGTCGAGAGAGATCGATTGCATCGGTGCTGTAACCTCTTTAGGAAATAACATGTGGCCTCGGGGTTGAGTATTAGAGATCTTAAAAGCTTTACAAGTCTCACAAGTTCTAAGCGCTTCTGAGACAATATGAAACATGTTTGGCCAATAATAAAGGGACTTTAATTTATAATAAGTTTTATTAACACCTGGGTGAATAGAAGGTAACTCGTTATGTACCTCAGAAATTGCGTTTTGATACTGTTCTGAAGGCAATACTACCCGCCATGGGTCTTCAGACAACGGAAAATCAGAAGACATCCTACGGAGAAGTATTCCGTCATTAATAACATACGCTGGAAACATCTGAGGGTTGTTAGAAACACCATCATAAATCTTTTTATACCATGTCAAAGGTATACTATGAATTATGTCAAAGGTATACTGAGAAATAATGGTCGCTAATCGGAACTGAAAAAAAAGATTGCACGCTGGGCAACATTGGGAACCGCAAACTAACATTTATACCAGTGAAATATGGGTATATAAACGGAAATGGGATAAAAAGTGTAATATAAGCGGCATAACTAAAAATAGATATTAATTTATGTAACGACAAAGCGTTTAAAGGAAAAAAATCTAGAACCAAATAACCAAACTATGCAGATGAAAGTCCTGGTAACTAACTAGTTTTTCGAAGTAGAAGGTTGTGCGGCGACGCGGGCATTACACGTGGGACAGTTCTTGGTAGTAAAACCGGGACACCTACAAATGAAACAAATAACGCCTGGAACAGATGGACAAGCCCGGAAATCGTGTCCTGTTTGATTGCACTTTATACAAATAAAGCGAGTCGAATCAACTATCGGTGCAACCACTTTACGAGACTGAACGATATCCGAAACTTGCTGAGGCGGCTCGTAGCTCTCAAAGTTTGAGACAACATCTAACAAGGCGTCAATGCTATCAATCCTGTTTGTAGACAAACAAGGCCTGTAACGCGAATGTAGGTTATGTTTTATAATGGGCAAAAGCGCAGAATCAGGGATTGGGTCAGTAAGTTTTAAATTTAAATCATGTACAATAATAATAAAATCCCTGGCTGATTGCGATGCCGTTTGTTTTAAATCACGAAGACGCTGTTCAAGGTGATAGTCGTAGTCGGTTTTCAAATAAGTTTTATAATAATTGGACTTTAACTCATCATACGTCAAAGAAGGAACTCTAATTGTCCTGAAATATAAAAGAGCCGAACCAGAAACAAGTTCGTGGAAACGACGCACAATATACGAAGATGGAATGTCAGAAGCGAACATCCGTTCTTCGATGAGCTGGAAAAAATCCTTCACGCAGGTTTGTCCATCAAAACAAATATTCCATTTTGACAAACTAACGTCACGGGTGAAAAGCTAATTATAAGTCGTAATACGTGAAAATTCCCTAAGAGGAAAAAAAATACTACCTAATTAGGGAAAAAAATACCTAATAGGGAAAAAATACCTAATAGGGAAAAAATACCTAATAGGGGTAATATACCTAATAGGGTGAAAAAGAAACGAGTTGAACGCGTTGTCTACTACGTTAAACAACTAACTACGGGAATGGGGAAAGGGTTGAATATTTCTTTATTTTAATAAATAAGAACGAGTTTCATGTTAAGTAAAATTATTTTTACATATAACATCACATAACAACAACAAGAAAAAATCAATTAAAATGTGGCACAAAGTCACACCAGAACGTCGTAGGGGTTTAAAAGTCCAACATTCCCAATGGGGTAGACAGAGCTTCAGTGGGTTATAGGTTACCTGTAACAAAATAAAACAAAAAAACAATTATGTAAGCGACAGCGGCACGGAACGTGCCCACCGTATAAGCAAGAAAAAAAAAGGAAAAAAATTAATCAATGCCACAGAATAGTAAATGGACAATTACTTACCACAAATCCAGGGTTTTTTAATCGCGGGCGCCAGATCTTCAGCGATAAAATTTAAAAAGTTGATCGCCGAAACACACAAAAAAAATAAAGAAGACAAGATTTTTTGAAAAAGAATAAATGGATTTAATTAAACAAAAATTACAAAAAAATCGACTTGGACACAGGAAAAAATAAAGTTAGAAGATTTAGAACATTTACATTAAAATTTAAGGTGTTACATAAAGGTTAAACTAACACGCAAAACAATGGGCTATGTGCAAGATTTTTAAAATAATTTGTTTTTTTTTATTTTAAGCAGGCTTAAGGTCCCATATTCAAATAAAAAATATATCAAATAATTTTGATCATAGATATAAAAATAATTAATTTTAAAAATTTTGGTTACGATTTGTTGCTTATTACAGCATTCTACAGATTAACTCCTTTGCCAAAGTAAAAAAAAAAAAACGATTGACAGTTGGTTGACATATAACCTATACCGTTGCGTTTTTGAGTTTAAGTTCAACATTTAAGTTTCAATCACAGACTAACTAGAGATACGTTTCAATGTACTTACGTTTAAATGATCCTCACAGCATTTTACACCAACTTTCTTTCAATTCCTTTGGAATGGTAACATACGTCAAATCTGGTGAGTTAATGTCAGTGTATGAACAAAGAGGTATAAAACATTTTTTGGTTCTCTCCACCGCTGTAACTCGTCAGATGCCATGTTGAGTAGCAAAGCCTGCTGCGCTGTCGTTATTAGTGTTATTTCACAAATCCGAAGAGTATTAATCACTATCGTTGAAGCAGTTCTCGGAGTCCGGTATGAATAAGGTGTAGTCGTGAGAAAATCAGTCAAAATCTAGCACTACAAGTCCGTGCAAAGTTAAATCGTAATCCGGTATGCGGTAGCAGTAAAAGACTTCAGAAAAAATTAACCAAAAGCAAAAATAAAATTCAAAAATAAATAATTAAATACAAAATGAAATAGGTTATGTTTTTTTTTATTGACATAACAGCTTGGCAAAGACACGATTGTATAATGCCGTATTTATGATTAGTTTACCCTACTGAGAAACTTTTAATTATTATATTTTTATTTCAAAAGATAGATTTTTTATATATATTTTTTTAGGAAACGGGACCTTATTCCTTTATGTTAAATAAAAAATTAAACGGAATTAAAAATATTTTTAAAATGTCGTACATAGCCCATTTTCAACGTATAGATATTTTGTTTGGAAATGAAGTGTTGGATTATTTTGAACTGTTACAATTTCATACATAAAATTTAAACACGAGACCTAACTAAAATAAATTATTATCGGTAGCAAATAGGAAGAATAAATTCAGCGCTGAATAAATACCCCACCTACTTGATAGATAAAACTAAAACTGTTACAATTGGCACTTATTGACAAAAATAAATTAAGAGTTTTTAAAGGTATGGTTAAAACACTTAGCTACTGGTCTTCCAGAGGCCGCAGGTGGAACCGCTGTAGAATGGAAGCAGGATATGGTGGTTTAGCTGGCCCAAATTGGGTTCTCGTCTATCAGAACTCCCAGGGATAAATTGTCGTTCCAATTTTTAAAATCGTTTCTTAATTACACTGAAACTACAAAAAAATCCAAATTGGACTAGGATACCTAAAAGGTCACGAAACCCGAAAGGGCCCAAAGAAGGAAAGATACAGATATATGAGTATTTATTGGAATAGTAAGGATGTCTAGCTAGTGTAACCTATACAAGAAGGATATTCTCCTCTTGCAGGTCGTGAAGTAATCCCCCCAGGTCAAATGATAACCAGATTTGATTTAAACCATAAGACCCAGGATTCTCGTAACTGTTGCAAGGACAGCCTGATAGAGTATCTGTCTGAGCGTGAAGAAGATGTTGTAAAAGTGTACTGTATAGCGTAGCTAGGGTAGAGTAGGCGTGTGAGTACAAAAAAAAATTGAAATGGTGAAAAACTTACATTTTGATTAACACAATTGGTCGTTAAATAAAAAAATTTATATATCTCTGTTGACCGACATTAGTAATAATGTATTTAATAACAAAAATAAATCAACTCAAGCATTCACTTTCACCGAAAAAACAGGCGTTTCACTGAAAATTTTTTGTCGAATGCTTATGTCAACTTCAATCCCAAACAAAATCCAAAAATCAAGCAAATTCTAAAATTTTGAAATATATTGAATTAAAAAGAAAACTAGACCGGAAAGAACATAAAAAAGATCGCAAGCAGAAATGCTGCAATATGTATAAATAAATGTACTGTCTAAAAACAATTGACTATTTGAATACCCCTGGCGCGCAGGTAATTTACAAGTGGGGATAGTAAAAGCAAAGTTTAATATTAGGTCCTTTGAGCTGCAAGATATTGCGGTCAGGCACGACTTTCAAATTAATTTTACTACGTAGGTTACCTAGCTACTGCGTTTATAGTGACAGTATAATACGGGACGCTAATAAAAGGTAGTGTTAGTACGAAAAACAAATGTCATGTTCAACCGATACTCGGAACGCAAAACTTTTTCTACAAAACGTATGTGCGTTCGTTTCGGGGGTTTGACATTACTTTGAATCATTTGATAAACATGTCAGCTGTAAATCTCGAAGAACTTTTTTGATATAACCAGACGAACTTTGAAGATCTGATGAAGATACTTGTATAGGACCAAGCATATCGACCTGTAGTCGACTTTATATTGAGTGATTGAAAATTACTTAAAGGAATAATTGAACTCGTAATAAGGAAAAAATACATTGAAATATAAACAATTTACCTACTGTCCCAACAACTCAGAAATTATGAAAGAAAAAAGCTGTTCCATACAAATTAACAACGAGGATAGGTATTGAACTATTGTATGAAACATATAAGGTTCAGTTAGACCATTAAAATTGTCGTAACAAAGCTAGGAATATTATTCGTACAGGGACGAAGTTCGAAATTAAGTGCTCCTAAAGATTGCATATTATTTAAAGATACAACTTTTAAATGATTAAATACACCTAGGTATTCATTATTTGCTCAGAGCAGTTTATTTAGGCAAATTTAATTAACATTTCCTAGGCAGACAAGTCTTACTGTGTGTACTTAGGGTTGCCACTCACTAAACAGTGCAGAGCACAAAGCAGGGTCAGCATGTCCCTCCACCTCGACAAATGTTTGTCGACTTGTAAATTCTCATTAAACTGAGAACACGACAGATATGAGTATGACTATGATGTTGACTCGCTGAACAATATCTTGTTATATTTTCTCGTGAGCTCAGAGGTCCTCACAAGAATTCAGGTCGAGAACATCCAATGTGTAAATTCAAAATAATTTCACCTCCTACGTGTTTTGTACTAATGTGCCTTATAAACGTCCTTCGCACTCGCTCCGCATTAGACATTATGAATAAATAACAGCCGGAAAATTGGATTAGAATTGCTTGAAATCAAACTTTGAAAAGTAAACGAAAAATGACAGGACGCTTTCACATTTTCTCTTGACAAAAAATAGGTACACAAAATATTCACAAAAACTCCAAGCGGAAAAGAGGGTTGACTGCTGAAGACATATCAAATTCAAGACATGTTAAAAAAAGTCCCTATTTGCTTTATAATCGGGGTGCGGAAGATTCCACCGCGCTCGGAATGAATACCGACGTTTTCATTATTTCACGTCATGAGAAAACTGAAACGGCCCGGGAAACCGGAATTTAATTAAAAACGCTGTGATATTCATATTTTTAGCTGTTTCGACGGTACCGCAAACGGGCATTCCAAATAAAGCTCGTCACTAAATAAAGTAAACATAGCTGTGGAACAATGGCGGCGGTTTTGCAATGAACGCAAATAGAAAAATCGATAGCGCATATCTGTTCGTTCGCGGATAGATAGAAAAAAAATATTTTTATTTACTCGACCAGGTTTATAGCTTTCATTATATCTACTACACCTTGAGCGCTATTGGTGAAATGTGAACTCGTACTTAAGCTATTAAAAGAGGTTTCAATGCCTTTTGGAGCTTTAGCAACATTTTCACGTTTATTTTGTTTCCTTATCTATGCCATACGGCAAAATGTGCATGACGTGCAATGAGCTGAGAGAAAACTTTAATATAATTTGGAACAACCATTATAATGGTGTCTGTAATTTGAGATAACGTCTATTTTAATAAACGTCTGGGTCTGCAGAATTCATTTACCCCTTTTCTGTTTGTTGACATTTTCCAGGTAGCGTAAACCTTTTCACACAGAACAGTTGGAACTCTTTTTATCAAAGAAAATTAAAACTCTTATTATACGTTTAATCAAACACTTTTTTAAAGAGAATTGTTTGATGAACCATTTTTTGAGTTAAAAACTCCTGTTTTATTGTATACACAACGGCACATCGCCCTATCTCGTTTGAATAATAGCGACTTTTGCAGTGCAATTGTATAAATTGACATGCTGCTATACTCCGTGTTAAAAAAGGAGGTGGAAAGTGGCTATTACACTAAGAAATGTGTGTACTACGCTTGTAAAGTATTTGGTTGGGTAACACGAACAGTATAATCCTACCAAATTTGATTGGCATTGTGCATATATTAAATAGTAAATAAGTAGTGCCCACTATTTTGTAGCGTAATAGGCACTTTTCGCCTTCTGCGGAATATAATCTGTAAATAATATTGATTGCCATTTAACAACATATCAACTCTCTGGTTTTTATCGGTTACAATTATTAATCAATTTATTTTGTTTCAGAATCCTAGTGCGAGCAATAAGTTATACGGTACACGGATTAATACCAGCGTCATGCGTGTTCGCGGACAGATACAATCGGGAAGAAGTAGTCAGGTCACTTGGGAAGGAAGTCAACATCAATCCACCACTAATGTTGGGTCAGCTACCTGATACTCCAGAAGAACTATTGAAACTTGACCAGGTACTCGTAAGTGATTCTTACAATTAAAGCAAGCATCACCAAACACTAACAATTAAAGCAAGCATTATCAACACACGATGCCACGTGTTAACGAGGCCCCGACTTTAACGAAATAGATCTTTCTATTTCTTGTATAAATAGGATCACAGAATTTAATAAGATACGATGCTTTTTCCTTCTAATCATATAAATGTTGTGAGCTTGTCGTTAGGTTCATTTTTCTCTCTCTTTTCCGTCTGTGACAGAAAACCGTCTGTAAGGTATATAATAGGTCTTTACCTATGAAATTGCAGTTTTTCATACAACATTTTTTTTAAACTGATTTTTTCATACTAACGTTCTTGTATTTTTACTGGAAATACGAAATCCAAATATAACAAAATTTTATGGGATGGTTTGGACAACATTAAGTTAATTTTCATCACACATAATTCATTGAAAGTTGTAACAAAGGTACAGCAAAAATAAGCAAACAAACTGGTAACAGATGAAACGAGCTATATTTGAGCTTCGTTTTCAGTAAATAAATCCAAAGTAAATATGTATTAATTTCTCCGTTATATGGCCAAGATTTTAAATAAAAAACCATTTTAGTAACAGCTGTTCAATTAATAAATTATTAACAATATAAAGGTTAAGAAAAAATCGGCAATTTCATAGGTAAAGACCTGTTATTAGGGACGGCTCAAATAATTACAACTACGCTGACATGTTTAAATGACTTTCAGTTGTAGATCTTAAAAGAAAATAATCCTTATTCTTTTTACTGAATTTTTAGGAAAAATCCCGTTCAATTTTATCCGTCGTTGGCACGTTTGCATTATACATAGTCTGGCCTGTATATGAAACGGATTAAGCTGGTATTTCGTAAAAGGCTTAAATAAAAGGATACATTGGAAACGACGAAAAGCGCCTTATCTCATTTACCATTCGATCGGAAAAGCGAGAAATTAGCTGAAAATCTTTTCTCATTTTTTCTACCTCCGCTCTTTTTGTCGCAATAAAACTGAAAGTCATCTGTCTGCGTTAATATTATGAAATATTTCAGAACAAAAGCATGATCTTTTTTCCCTCTTTTTTATTCCCTTGTCACGTTATAATCTTTGAATAGATTTAATGAAAATTCTTTGATTAAGCTCGTCGAGAACCTTTGCTCTATTTTGAATATTATATCCTTCCGTATCAGGGGTTTGGAGTCGATAGACAAATAGAAAACACGTTAAGGAAGAGATTTTCTAACTTGCCAAGATTTTTTATTTCACTAAAATACCTTCTGACTTATCAAATCACCTTGTAAGAACCAATTGATCTTCACGAAGTGCTCGTTATCATTTTCAACATAATGTTCTCCACACGTCGGTTTAATTTTAATTTAAAGTGAACAAATGTAAATTTAAAAGTCAAAACAAGTACACCTACACTTTAATTTAAACGGTTTTCTTTTTTATTCTGCCTAAATTGAATAATTAATTAAACAACTTACAGACACCTAAATAGCTACATTTTAGAGCTACAAAATCATATGATTAACTACGAGTCAAATGATACAGCTAATCAAATGATAACCTACTTTCAAGTTCACAAATCGAATATACAATAATTATAGGCAGGTAAACTGAGTACCTATTAATTTAGCTTTATGCTTTACATAATGTATATACAGAATCGAACTTCGAATTTCCAAATCGTATGTATATATCTCGAACAAAGCATTCCCTTTACAGGCTTATGCTCTTTGATTCGAACATTTTAGCCATTCAAACTGACAGAGCCAATACCATTATAATACTTTTATAATTCTTTGTTAATATTGAAATGGAATACTCGTTTAATAAATTTTGTTAGTGCTCGCTTTACTCCACAGGAGGTTGATAATATGCTATAATTCGCATGTGGATAGTAAGGCGGATATTACACTGCATCACATAGCGCTGTGGTAGAATATTGATTCGGATAAAAAAACCTTAGGGAACACTGATGCCACTTCTCCATTCAAAGTAATGAACTTAATCCGCCTGTTAGGAACTTCTCCATTCAAACTTGGTAGGAAAAATGAAAGAGCAAAAAAAGTTTTAAATAATAAGGCGTTCGTATTGCCATGTAGGTACTTGATGATACCTCTAAAATAAGAAGAAGATCTACCATCTGTGTATCTAAGCAATGTTTTGCCCACTGCTGCGTTTTACGATAGTATTTATTTCCGATTTTTTTTTCTTTTCAATGAAGATCTGTTGCAACAACGCAACTATTTAAAATCATTAAGTATGTGAGATTTAGTAACTTCCTAGAAAGGTAAGGTGAAAAGCGACTAAGTACGATCCGGAAGGCTGCCAATATTCATTAAATTCTCTCTTGACAAGCGGCGTCGCAACTTTTTCGGGGGTCGTTCTTCCTCCTGAATATTGGATGAACTTCGAGCGCCGTGATAGGTACGTACTTGAGTAATTATTAAGATTTGACGGAGTGCGCTCAAACATCAGAATTACAAAATGTTATATTACAAAGATTACATACCAACTTTGACACAAAATATGTAAAAAGATTTAGAATATGAAGGAATTAAAGAACTTAATATGAAAAACGTGAGTCCCTTATACCTACTCTAAAAAGTTATGTTCAACCGTAACACACTGCGGCTCGCTTTTTTGCGGCGTGGCGTGGATGAGTTTAAAACTTTCCGATATTTTTTATCCGTTTTGTTAGGTGCCATATTTTTGGATCACGATGGTTCGAATTTCTCCGAGGCAAAAAATTTTTGGGTTTATTTTCATAAAAATTCTAACATTGTTACATTAAAAAAGCATTTTCTTTCGTTAAGGGTCTAGAGCACTAATAAATGTAATTTTTTTTTCTTCAGCTTACGACATTTTGTAGAAACTAAGCCTATGCGCTTGTTGAAAAAAATCAATTTATTTCTGGTCCACAGTATATCGCTGGTGGGTATTTGAACAGCATGTGATGCACATTGCACAGCCTGATCGGTTTCTAATATAGATACGACAGTGACTCACTTCAAACCCATCTGAACCATAGAGGTTCCTCCCTTTTTTATTCCGTTGAGGAGACACTTACTCCCTTTTTTGCTTTCTCCCTTACTCCCTTTTTTTATTCCGTTGAGGAGACACAAACTCGGCATCGTTTCTCAAAACCTCTAAGATAAAAACTACGAAAAAAAAGAGACTGGCCTTTCCATCCCAATTTTTTATCGCATTATCGTTCTCTCACTCGTGTGCATACGTATTATCGTATTAGTTACGTAGAATACCGAATGGTGGCGTGACTCTTAAAAACTATTTTTTTATAGAACTTTCCACAGATGTAATAGAGGTTACACAATAACCCTCGATCCAAAGACTGTAACCTGATTATCTGCAATTCTGCCGGGTTGTAACGAGCGTGGCTACTTATTAGATGAGAACTAAATACATCCAGCTTCGTTAGTGTGCATGTAACTTGTGTATCTTGTAAGCAGCGAGCTCTTAAACTAATTAGAGATGACCGTACCCTCAGCTTGCAACGGAAGATACGTAAACAGGAAAGTTTAATTATTCAAACCTTTTTCTAGAATTTGTTTCTCTGAAAATAGTTGATTCTTTTTTTGTTAAAATGAGACTTTGGTCAATAAATTCCAGCTTTGTTTTCATTATTGTGTAAGGGAATATACCATATGATACTGTATTACAAAAAATTCCCCCGCCGCGTCTGTTGTCTGAACGCGATTAACTCACAATTATTGAACGGATTTTTTTACGATTTTCACCAATGCAATGGACGGAGTGATTCAAGAAGAAGGTTTATGTGTATAATTAATTTCCGAAATATCCACTGGAACAAAGTCCCGGAAACCTAAAGTTTTATAAATTCCAATACATTTTCGTAGAAACTACAGGAATAAGCGTCTACTTATCTTCAACAAAGCCTTATATAAAAGCTTTCAAATGATTTGTATTTTTCCTAGCGTTTTCTAGAAATAGATAATGCCTAGTCAGTGTTCACATAACCTGTGAATTTGGAATGACAGAGCCTATGCGGTTCGGGTTTCTCTCGTTCTGTGGAATAATAGATAGCTTTCATTCAGTTCAGTTTGTATAAAGCTAGAGAAACAGCGGGAGTACTCACCTATTTCAAAAGTAATCGTCTTCTCCTATAAAGTAGATGGCAATAGTACATTTTGTTAGTCCAAAGTTATGCCACTTTTATCGCAATATCGGTTGCGGCAATTAAATCCTGATTTTTTTTAGGCTAAGAAAATTAGCTAAACATGGAAATAATTCGATAACTGTAAACTTCTTTCTCTATGACATAAAATATTGTTAGTTATACCTAAAATAAACAAAATTAAGCAAATTAAATTTCCGCGTCATTATAAAAAAACTGAAAAATTTAATTGTCTACTCATTTTGATTTCAGTAAAGCGGCATAATATTTAACTTCGTAAAAGTGCCTCTATTATAATATATTGCTTGCATTCCAGTCTAAGAAATTAAAATTAAACTAATTAATCATTCAGAAGTATCATTTATACAGAATGTTCAGTAAGTTACGGATTTTTTGGCTTATCTCATCAGAAATTATAGATAACTACATTTCAACAGTTTATTCTGAATAGTATATTGTGTGTGTTGATCAACTAATAAAAATTAAGCAGATTCTCTTTGCAGAATTCAACAGTTACGAATATTTGTAGTTTTAAGAAAACCAAAATTCATAACTACTCTAAAAGTTTTTAATTTATGCCTTAAAAATATAATTAGTACTATAAGAGACAAATTAAGCAAAAAATGTCTACGATTATTCATCAATTGATATTTTTTCTTAGTTTTGTTTCAATATAAATGGTACCCCATGCAGAATAAGGTCGTAATTTCATTGTGTCCCAACTCCCAACCGTACGTACTGTCACGAGACGCGCGCTGTTTCTTAAAATTTGTTTCTAATGTATGGATGGCTACTAAACGTAAAGAGAAAAATATTTTTTAGCATTCGGGTGCTTATATACAGTAAAGTAGTCAAAATGACAACGTTTTGTTCTTTTTGCTTCCCAAGAATATTGAAAGATATAAATAAAGAATATTAAATATTCTTGTTATTGAAGAATATTTATTATTACCTATTTATTAGTGGGCAGATCTAGTTAGGTAGTTAATTATATTCATAAATGAGACCTGACCGGAGTTTCGCCGTTACAGATTTATTTTATGTAGGTATAATGTAAATGACCTTAGATATCGTTCAGTGTAAAAAGACCTGCCAGTACTAGTGATTGCCTACCAATACAAGCTTAGCATTATGTTGGTGTAATTATTTAAACACCTATGATTTAGTGCAGAGGTTCCCAAACTTATTTCGTCTAACGCCCACTTTGAAAATCAGTTATTTTATAGCGCCCCCCATTTTTTTTTCACCATAAAACCTCAATAACAAATTAGACTCATTTAACAAAATTGGATTTAAAACAAAAGATATTTTTTTTTTTTTTTATAAAGACAAGAAATGCGGTTTTTATTTCTTAAAAATTATTTGGTGCAATCACTAGTACTGGCAGGTCTTTTTACACTGAACGATATGTAAGGTCATTAACGTTAAACGTAAAATAAAATATTGTCCATCACGTTGGACACACTCTTCAAATCTGGCCTCAGTATTCCGTGCTACTCGCTGAAGCAAAGGTGCTAGGATGGCATTAATCTCGCGAACGATATTTTCTTTAAGCGCCATGATGGTCGTTGGGTTGGTTTCGTAAACTTTTCTCTTGATGTACCCCCACACAAAAAAGTCAATGGGGGTCAGATCTGGTGACCTGGGAGGTCAAGGAATATCGCCAAAACGGCTTATCAGTTTTCGAGGCAAGGAATCTCGATGAAGTGTCATGGTCTCTAGCAGTGTAAGGTGTGGCGCCAACTTGTTGAAACTATGTGTGCGCAGTAAAGACGAGATGTTCTCCTAATATTGGCAGAAAATAATCGTTCAACTCATCGCATTTAACTACATCTGCGCCCCCTAATTTTTTCTGGGCCCCTTATTGCCCTCCTCCAGGCCTCCAGTTCCCACTAGGGGGCGTTATTGCCCACTTTGGGAGACACTGGTCTAAACTGACAAAATAAGTTAATAGCATCTAGTAAAAGGCGTGAGGATGAAAAGTTTTTATCAGTTTCTGAAGATAAACTACAACACCACAGCAGGTGCAGAGCTGTCTACACTAATGTACAATGTATCAAAAGTGCGGAAAAAAACAAACCGACGACGAAGCTGAGTTCTGTTCAAATGGTAGCTACATTTGATTACCAAAAAGAGTGTGTTGTGCAAGGAAGATGCTTCGGAGGATTTTATTCGAAACCAGATTAAAAAGCACCTAGAAAATAGGATTGAGATTTACAGACTATCAAAACAAGGAACCGGTGAAACGATTATTAGTTATTGTTGTATGATAAATAGATATTATATAAGTTTTTGTATGTTTTACGGATGATATCAATGTCCAAAAGTCTAAATGTTGTAGTGAAACAACGTGTTCAATTCTCAAAATGAAACTTTAAGACAGTTGATTGCATAAAAACATACTAGTAATTGTTAATAATTCTTATACAGGGTAATTTTTCTTATCACTATCTAAATATATCTTACGGTGTTAGTAACGTTGATAGAACGTAAATACGAAGAAAAAAATGCATAACAAAAACGTTTGTAATCTTATGAACATCAATCACTTTGCTTTTACGACCTGCTAACCTTATATGTTGTCTGCTTATCACAATTAACATATTTTTATTTTTATAATTCCATACAGAAAACTGAGAGCTTACAAGCAAATAATAATCAAAGAATTAAAAGAACACTACCTTCCCAAATTATGTTTCTCATATTATAAGAAAAAAATTAACAGAATATTTCAACAAAACCGCCCTGGTTGGTACCACTTATAGGTACAGAAGCCAGCACGTGTGGCCAGCCACGCATTTTGATCTTGAGAGCGCCTTCGCAAATGGAGGCGGCTTTCGTATTGCAAGTATCCAGCCGCACGTGCTGGCTTCTGTACATTGGACAGCAGGTTAACCCTTAATTAACTTCCTGAGTCCCAGGGACTCACATCAAAACTTTAAACATTATTATTTCGCGCGTTTTAGCAGTTACTTTCCCCCCCGTCTCAGTACCTTCCTGTAGTGGCGCGAGCGACGCGGAGCCGGGCGGACGTGCGCGTGCGAGTTGTATGTGGTGAGTAATAAGGTCAAGTGAGTCCCAGGGACTCACTTGACCTTATTACTCACCACATACAATGCACGTTTTTCTTTTTATATGTAACCATACCATTTAGGTTTTTTTTTATTTTGTTTTTTATATCGCCAGGAGTAAACAAGGCGATTTTGAAAATTCTTAGTTTATTTTTTAATTTTCAATAATTTTTGGAGATATTGTTACTTTTTGAGACTGATAAGTTTAATTTTGTTAATTTGGGAGAGGATATCAAAAGATTTATCTTTCTTGTTATTTTATACTTAAAAATAATAAAACAATAAAGAAGAAAACAATAAAAAGTATTCGAATATTATGTGTTTTTATTACAAAAAAAATAAAATAAAAAATGCGAGTCCATAGGACTCATAGAAGGTGTTTACGTAAGTAAACTTCACCTAGTTAATTAAGGGTTAAGCTATACACAGGGGTATCTTGCGCGTTAGTAATAACGTCTAGTTTTCAACTAAAATGTGAAACTTGATGTACTGTCCAGTGTATATAAAATATTGTCATTATAATTAATGTGAAAGTATAATGTAATAATATAATAATGTTTAATTTTATTTCATTCACTTAATCAGTGTTTCCCAAAGTGGGCGATAACGTCCCCGAGTGGGCCCAGAAAAAATTGGGGGGCGCTGATGTGATGTAACTTCAGCTACAGATAGTGCCATCCACGAAGACGCGCCGCACCAATTTTTAGATTCGTCACGAAAGTTGCTCTACTTATTATTATACTTTAATGTCGAGAAAATTTCAGCGTGTTGTACTTTAAAGCCGAATATGTAAATGTTATTCAGTTTGTTTTGAAATTATAGTAGAAAGTTAATAGTTTGAAAGATTGCAAGTTTAAAATGTGATCTAGACTTGCTAGCTATTTCATGGGTTTTTTTTTCAATTTTAGGCAAGATAAATTATGTTTTGCCTAATAAAGTGTCAACAAAGAACCAAGGACCAAAGTTTCATGAAAAAAGAACCAAGGAGAAAAATTATGGTATTAACCAAATCTCTCAAATGATGCCGTGTAGTCTTGGATAATGCAGCTTTTTATAACACCAGCTCGGAAAAATACAAATATCCACTTGGAAATAATACTAAAAAACAAACAAAACTTCCGCTAGCACAAAGTTGACGATTAATAAAAAGAAAATGAATTCACGGTGCTTCCGCTGCCTCTTTATCATCTACCCCTTATTTTACCCGATTGAAAACGTTTTGGGTGTTTTAAAAAATGACGTTGCTAGCCGCAATATCATATAAAATGATACTTAAATTATGCCCATTTTAAATCAAGCTTTTGATCGAATATACATGTAAAGATGTCTGGTCCAATACCTGTCAGGACGAATACATGGGACACTGTGATCTTGATTTCAGTTTTAAAATGTTGGTCATGGTCATACATCAGACTCCGAATCAGATATTTCTGAAACGAGTGATTGATGACAATTTAAAATATTGTGATCTCTAAATAAGTTTTGTATAACTTTTCCACGTAGGTATTTCATTAATTACTATAATTACACCTTATTATAAAATACTAATATAATCGTTTAGTAACTAACCGAACCTAAAAATAAAAAATAAAAAAAATGAAGTAGAGCATCTTTTCGTTTGACTTTTACGCTCTCTACTGATTAGTCTATATTGTAGTGTGCGTGAGCACTTATATGTAATTAGTGTATACCGAATTACCGATGACACTCAAACTCTAACATACTATAAATGATTAGGACGAATGGTAGGGCGAGTCTTCATGGATGGTGCATGTGTATTTTTTCATATTTAAAAATTCACTGAAATTAAAATCCTCCTATATCCTATTTTGTTGTATAAATATAAACTAAAATCCGAAGATACGTATTGAAAATACGTATTTCTATTGTTGTTGATAGTGTAAATTTGCATTATTATTGCTCTCTCTAGTAAAAAAGTCTCGGTTACAATATGTAGGGTGTCCGGTGGCAAAATTCGGACTTCAAATTCAAATTTCTCTGAAACCATTAGCACAGAATAAATAGTAGTACTAACGTACAGAAGTCTCACTCCCTAACAAAAGTCAACTTTAGGTACAAAAATTTACTTGCAAGAGAAATTGAAACTTGTGGTCGGCCGTTAGCGTTCATATTCTATTGCGCACCGCCGACTCGATGCCGCTTTTGCGACAAGAGCTCAGGGATTTAGAGGTAAAATTATTATTGAAAATTAAATAAGATAACAATGCTTATAAAATCAAGAGTAACTTTAGTTAGGAAGTGTAGTAGGTAAAAACTCAAGTTAACATAACCGACCATGTTATTTGATACCTAGCCTACATACCTACTAACTATAGACATCTACCTACAGACTATTGTGATGGCAAAACCTGTTTCTGTCTGGTTTTAATATTGTTAATAAGTAGGTAATTATCTTATTACACTTATTATTTTGTTCAACTCACGACCAAAACGCGGTGAACGCGCGCGCAGCGAGTGGCAACCTGCGCTCGCTGGCATACTCAGTAATCTCAGTATGCCCGCGGCGCAAACATAGTGACACCCCCCTGCACTGCCATTAGGCGGGGAAGCAGAAGTTAGGAGCAATACAGTAAATTAGCTTCGTCATTGATGCGGATTTTAATCACGATGTCGCAATGGACAGGTGAACAACGAGCGTTCGTAATCGAAGCGTCGTCGCAATTGAAGCAAATGATTCACTTGCTACCGCACGTAGAAATTTTTTAAAGATAAAATATTCCAGGATTACGTGATGCTTCAAAATATCGTTCGTGAGATTAATGCCATCCTAGCACCTTTGCTTCAGCGAGTGGCACGGAATACTGAGGCCAGGTTTGAAGAGTGTGTCCAACGTGATGGACAACATTTGGATGAAATATTTTTTAAGAATTATAACCCGCATTTCTAGTCTTTATAAATATTATTAAAAAAAAATATCTTTCAATTTTGTTTTAAATCCGAATTCTGACACCGGACACATGAATTAAACTCCAGGCAAGACTAATATGTTATTGAGGTTTTAAGGTGAAAAAAAATGGGGTGTGCTACAAAATAACTGATTTTCAAAGTGGGCGAGACGAAATAAGTTTGGGAACCTCTGCTTTAGACCTACAGTCACCACATCAAAAAATGCAGAATTACATATCCTGCAATTAGGAAATTCCATTTTTAACGCATTTTTTATTCCCGACGCGGACGGTACAGTCATGAGCAGGTCACGCTTTACACTACCAGTTTAAGCTGAGCTCTGATTTATACTGCGCGCCATACAATGCAGGGCCGGTCCAAAGTCCAAAGTGTCAAGCATGACGTGCTCTTTAGTGTACAGGGTCAACAGCACATCATGCTATCCAAAACTGTCAAGTTTCTTCAATCGATTTTCAATTTTATCTCCAAGCCTTAGAGTTTACTATTCATTGGGGAAATTTTACAGTTTGTGGTAACCTGATGTGCTGTTGACTGTACAATATACAATACAAACAAAGCGCGCAATTGAAATAAACTCGTTCTTTTCGCTCGCCGCGCCCTCCCCCCACCGCGCCCCGCACCCACCGCTACATCCCGCTTCACTACTTGCTCGCGCGTGTTTTTATTTATATTTTTAACTTCTTAATCGTGATATTTACATGTTTAATTATGATGAAAACATGATTTTAGTACACTAAAACCTATTATTAAATAAAAAAATTACAGTTACACTTTTAAACTACCTGAAAAATACAATTATTCTAAAAACGTTAAAAACTAATATTTAATTTTTGTCTCAGATGTCTAAAAAGACGCAAAATAGCTTAACTAGATGCAAGCACCATAGTTACCATTTTGGGTTATTTAGATATTGAGTTCAGATGGTTTCTGGAAAAAAAATATGCATGTGAATTTGATTTCTGTTTAATTTTGCTATTGGGTGATAGCATTCGAATACCTCTCAAAATTATACTAACAAGGTATTTGGTTACCTATTATACTTTTAGAAAAAAGTTCTCTCGTACTATTAATTTCTTAATTTTTATAAGAAACAATTACCACTGCGAATTTTTTACTTCATATATCTAATTAATATTTGATACTTAATAACAAAAACTAATAAAGTATTAAAAAAAGCGAGTTTATGAATTAAGTCCAGGGTAACCTAATTTTCCTAGCCTATTTGTATTCGCAGGGCTTCCCTGTCATCTTTCAATTTACTTAATCGAATAGTAAATTCTTGCATTGCTTCAGATGTCCTTTTTATCACGGAAATGTAGGTTACGGTAAAGTCTACAATTATGTTTTATAAATAAATCAAAACTTCGAACTTTGACAGCAGCCATACATTTTTTTGCAAACGACCACAATATCTGAACAGTCACATTTCATACATAAATACGAGTATACAACAATTATATAACAAAATTGGTGCAGTGCAAAAAGCTCAATTTGGGGTATTTCTAATAAGTGACTGAAAAAGTTTAGAGTGTTATTAATTACTAAGACGGGGAACAGAAAAGAATACCCGAATTTCTGTAGTGATTTTTATTTTAAAAACGCTTTCAAGTTTACTTTTATTAAAAGGCGGAGTCTCTTTCTCATTATTTGCAATCTCCGGACTAACTCGGCTTTGTGCATCTTATGGCAAGTGAGATTTCATCATTTAATTTTATAAAAGGCTCGTTTTTATGTCAGTTGTACACATAAGTGTAAATTCTGTAAAGAATAGATATGACGGATATCTCGAAAGATGACAGTGACAGACAGAGTGACAAAATATCGGTCGTTAGACGGTCCCCGAATACATGCCACTTCAGCTAATGACTATATTTTCAAAACTGTCTGCGTTCCTTCAGATCCGAAAACAAACATCTATTTTTACATGTTTATCCTATTTGGAAATTATACCGCGTACTGATTTGGGTGTAAAATCACGTCACTACCACTGAACCGAATGTGTCTAACTAATAGAATGGGATATAAAGTACGAGACTATTTTTTAACGTAGGAAAGTCTTCTGAAATGTCACTCTCCAGTCCTCCAACTATACAAAGATGTTAGAGTGAGAAGAAGAAGAAGAGCAAAAGTGCTCCGCTGGGTTCAGAACCATAAAAATCACGTAAACCAGAAAGGTCAATGAAAGACAAACGAAGTAAGGATTAATCAAATCAATGTAATTAATCAAATCAGGCCAGTTTCAATTGTGGTCAAGAGCGATCACTTCAAGAATGAGTTACATTCTTGAACTCATTCTTGAAGTTAACTTCAAGAATGAGTTACATTACGTACACTTAATTAAATTCTAAAACAGGTCTAAATTCGCGTAAGTATATATATGATTATTTACCTTTTTCCTTTTTTTCTTATTTAATTTTTTTTTATATTATAAGATGGGTTGACTCTTGACCTCAATCTTGACCATAAGGTCAAAGATGAGGTCGACGATGGAGCGAGTTAACCCAGAAAATGCCTATAAAGGCACTGGTATTCCCACGCACCGACGGAACACAGCAAGCTGTTTGGCGTCGGACTTCGGTAGGAGGGTGGTCGCGAACCAGACGGCCCTTTACAGAGCCTACCGCACCGCATGAGACCATAGGACGACACCTCAGATTCAGAAAAAAATTAAGTGTCGTTGCCTGGGATGGATTACTAGGAGGCAGGTCTCATTTTTGTTTCCTTAGTCGCCTCTTACGACACCCACGGAAAGAGATGGAATAATCATATATACCCAAATTTAGACCCGTTTTAGAATTTAACTGTGTTCAAATCGCGAAAGTTTACAGTGTTATACGCACGCATGTTTTGGTAAAAAATGTCGCTCAACATTAGGAAACTTTTTTAAAATGATGTCCTTCTATGGGAAGCATCTTCTGCCTTTATTATTATCCTAAGAAATACTTCCCAAAATTGTTTTGCAGTCAGTAATCCAATCTCTAAGATAATTTAATTCCATTACATAGGTAGTGTCGCCTCCGCACACTTGCTTTGATTGAAATCCTGAACGAAAATAAACTGGCAGCGTAATATTGTTTGCTTTAATTTAGTTACTCGAAACGATATGAGATGGAACATAAACCGATTTTAGGAGGATGCCTTCTCACTTTAAATCGCTTCGACAAGAGAGATCCGGTTTCGGCATTCAATCACATTAAGTTTATAGATAACAGAAATGGGAAATGGCAAAGCATAATTTACAGTGACAAATGCGGCCGCACAGCTAGTCGCGATTGCAAGAGTATTATTTGACGTTTATTGGATTGGAATTGAGGTTGGTTGAAATATTCTTCCAAGAGTAGAGATCAAGAAGTCTTTAAATAATAAATCTTTAAAACTCCTTTTTAACACTTTAGGGACTGATTCTCTTCATAAAACTGAACAACTATCCCAAGGAACATGAAAAACAATGACGACTCCCCATACAAAGGCAAACCAGCTGATCACACAAGTTGCATGGTGAGGTGAAACAATTTGTCATATTTCGACCTATGTTCGTTGGAGAAAGTTGTTCAGTCGTTAAACAATTTGGCGGTTTGAAAACTCTGACACCAAGGTTAATCAAGTTCGCCACACACTTGACTATAAATATACGATTTGAAAAGAAGAGAAGAAGGGTTGTTTAGTTTGGTGAGCTGATTTCCATCCTTTATTTGCGCTAACATAGTATTATATTATCTGTGGCGCTAACTAATTTAAATTCACCCAATATGAACAAGATTTTAAATAATATCAAATCAAATTAAAAAATTTTCAAGATCTCCATTGAACCTCAAGCTTTAGCGGAATCTCCAAGAATAAGTATTATTTTTAACCAAAAATTTATTATAAACCAGATTAAGCCATAATTGCCATTAGAATTATTATTTTATTTTCTGTGCAATAAGTAATCTTGCCCTTAGCGAGTCTTTTCTGATAATTTGAGGTCAGCCCTTATTTATAAAATGAAATCAACATACTCTAAAAACCTTACTCAACGTTGGGAGTTAAAAAAACTAAAATTGGCAGGCTGGTCGGCATCACAGTGCGATAGTAAAGTACTCATAAAGACGCTTTTCCAGTCTTCTGCTGTTACCTCTTTTGTGACACGCATGGGAAGAGATAAGTGGTGTTATTCTTAACCGGCACGATAATCCCTGCTTCTTATGTGCTCAACTTAGGCATTAGATCAGCTGAAGTGTATATTGGATGACTTTAAATTAGCGAAAGTTAAGGATGCGAGTCAGTTCACGAAACTTAACAACTTTTCTCAAGGAACATAGGTCAAAATGTGAAAAAATTGTAGCGCCATACAACTTATGCGATCAGTTGATATGTTGGAGAATGTTGTTCAGTTTCTTGTGGAGAATCACTCCCTAAAGCTTCACTTGCTAAACTTAAAGTCATCTCATATGTTATACCTACAAACATATCTTCACGCCCATTATCCCAGACAGTGCAGGCAGAGCATTATCTGATTCCTAAACCAATTAACGCCACGTTTGGCATATATTCGGAGGATTATACGACAGTTGACACAAGAGCATAGAAGTTAATTGTAAGCCCTTCGCCCACAATACAACCAAACCAAAGTGTCTTATTAAATACTCCTTCAGCATGCCAAGAAAGAGTTGTCAATTTGCACAAATTAAGTTTTCCTTTCACTCCTACTCCATTTATATCATACGTTTAAAAAATGTTTAAGTCTATTCATTAACTAGTAATCGCCTTCTGCCCTTTAACAATTCATAAGGAAAGTGCGATTGTATCTTTCTTAATAAAGCAATAAAATGAACGTAAAACCATCCCTCTGTAGTGCGCAGTAACACGTTTTATGGAGGCTTTATTACATAGTACTAGGGCAGTAACCTTTTTCTGTTCGGTAGTTTCAGCAAAATACTTACTGTAACTGTGACATACAGTAATACGAATCAAGAATTTAAATGCAGGAAGCAAAATACAAAAATCATACAACACAAATATTTTCAAGCGCGGGTGCGTCGAGGGATATTCACAAAGGATATAAGAGAGGGATTTTCGTGGGTTCAAGTCCCATTCGCATCGTATGTAAAATTTCTTTTTAAGTATTTTCAAAACTCGTTTGCTATTCTGGTGGCTGAAATAATAAATGTATCTTATATTTTTATGTTCCTTTACATTTACTTAATTACAAAAGCGATAACTGGAAATCATAAGCGGTATTATAGCCCACATCATAAACTAGATAGAAAAGTTATAAGATAACAATCAAACTTTCACGCCCGTAAAATTAGTTTCTATAATAAATGGTTATACAGTTCGCGAACTTGGTATGAATGGTTATAACCTCAGGGTTATACGGGAACGTTGCGAGGTCTAGTACTTGAGATAAGTGCAATATTAAACTTACTTTAGTATCGTAAACTAAGTAGATATCGTTCTATCGTCGTTTAATCTCGTTTCTTTATGGGACTATAAGTTAATTAACTTTCACACACAAAGCTTACACAATAATTGTTAACTTTCATGTGACTTAAAATTAGTTAGCAATAATTCAGGATGTGATTCAGCTCACTTAACTGAACCACTTTTTGTAGACTCTTAAAAAAAATTGGGCTTCTCATACTACCTAAAGCAATCAGCTGATCGCTCAAGCTATATGGAAAAGTAAAAATGTTTTTTTCGTATTCCGACCTATAACACATCCTGAAGTTTCGCTAATAGTCACCAAATATGTACAGTGTACATAGCTTCAAATGAACAGAGAACCGTTCAGGAGTATTTTGAGGGATAATGGGTTATATTGGTTATCAGCTTTTCGCCCATATTACATCTCTTTTATTTTACTACTTATTTTAATTTATTTTTTGATAGCAAGATTTACAATAAATAAATAAGGCTTTTGTTACACCCACCTTCCCAAACTTCCTACCTTCTACCTTCTAAGTGAACAAGTACTTAATAAAAACCTTAAGACCATACGCACAAAGGCTCAACCTAAAGTACTTTTGCTTATAAATTTTCCCTTGTGGGTCACACAGAAATTAAACTCAAGCCCAAAAAGTCAGTTTCTTACACATTTTCTTCATTAGTCTTCAATAAAGAAAACACAAAAAAACATTCGATAGTTGAGTCAAAACAGTTCTATAATGTTTCTAACTAGGTGCATATCTAAATAATCGAAACAGATTAGTTAAATGATTAAGTCCATAGTTAAATCTATTCCGAGGCCAGTCTGAATCTATTATTCAAATGCACTTTGAACTTCAGCAAAGATAGAAACCATTTAGTGTAGACAGACGAAAATTTGGAAACGGGATAGGATTTAAAATGAACATTTCAATGTGAACACCAATTGAATATAGCAATTCAATATAGTAGTAATTAATAGGTACTATATTCAAACCTTTTACAAAATGATTGAATATAGTAGTAAGTATATGTTACTGACATCAGTAGGTACTTGTTTTATCATAAGAAAATACAAGGTAATATTATTTAATATTACAGTAGGCGTTACTGCACTAACTCCCAACTCCTACTTCTTGACTTTCAATATAACCAGAGAGTGTATTGAAAAAAAAAAGCTGTTTAGCAGCATTGTACATATTTGTACATGTACAATATTGTTTAAGATTCTCGCGGATATTTCGCAGTTTTTCAACATCTGATACTCATTTAAAACAAAAAGCGTGGTAAGAACCCGTTATAATATGTTTATATTGGCTTCCAAATAAAAAACAAACACCTACACCACATCAGTTTTCAATTAATCTGACAATCTCATCAGGGGAGCGAGCTTTACTTTTATTATCGGAGTTTGACTGAGAGATGAGAGAGATAATAAGGTGGTTCCTAGGGGACCTCGATCGATGGATACACTGTCCGTCGAAGACGCCACTAGGCCAGAGGGGCGCCCGAATCGATTGTCGATAGCAGTTTTTTTTTATTAGGAAAAAACAAAATAATCGGTTCGACAACTAAGAAGTTATTGTTATCATTTTATTACTCAGCATCTATTCTATACTAGCTTTCCGCGCCGGACATCGTTTCCGTGGGAATGTGGAATTACAAAATTTTTCTAATGCCAATGTTACCTATGTGATTCTAATGTCGATGTTACTGCAAAGTTTCATCAAAACCCGTCCAGTAATTTTTGCGTGAAAGAGTAACAAACATCCATCCATCCACCCTGCACCCTCACGCACTTGCGCATTTAATAGGATTACTTGGCAGGAAGTCTAAACCCAACACTTCAGAGCATCTGACGTTCCACAATACTTGTCACTGTCATCTGTAAAGCACATGAGATAGATATTCCGAAATATCGGATTTAGACACAATAGATATCGCTTGGCGACCGGTTTGGTTTAGGAATTATTTATAGGGATTATAAAGCCGCTTCTGTATCGACTTATGCCGTGTAGTGATCGGATGAAAATAACAGCTGTCTCCTATCAATCCATCCTAGGCAACGACACCTTTTGTTCTGAATCTGAGGAAGCGTCCTATAGTCTCATGCGATGTGGTAGGCTCTGTAAAGGGCCGTTGGTTCGCGATCATCCTCCTACCGAAGTCAGACGCTAAACAGCTTGCGCTGTGTTCCGTCGGTGCGTAGGAGTACCAGTGCCTTTAATAGGTACATATTTTCTGGGTAGAAAAATACGATGTCTAGGGTTGGCTTATGAGCGGAACAAAACTTTCGTCCAAATGTGCAAGCGCACTCACCGACTTCCTCTTCCTCGATCAGTGGAATGGAACACTATAGATACACCTGCTTTTTAGAAGGTTTGATAGCAAATATCTTTTACAAGCATCCCATCTATTCTTACAATAAAGCCTATAATCCCTTATAGGGTGGGCAGAAGGTCATGTGTTATGACACCACTTGACGCCACATTTGACATTCGTTCTGAGGGTTATGAGATGGAACATTAGTATTGTGGTGATATAGGTTGTCAACCATTCGCCCATCATACAGCAAAACCCCCGCGTCCTATTCACTCGCATTTTACGAGCACTCAGCATATTATGCATAGCAAGTAAAATTTTATCGTTTACAACAAACGAGGATCTCGACATTTATTCTTGGACAATATTGCAGCACTATTGTAATAGATTGTTTTCTCCCTGCCGTGATTCACCGATAAATTGCGTGGCGGGCTGCATGTTTATTATGTCATTATTTAAGGAAGTAGGACGCAAGATTATGCCCATCTTAAGCGTTGAGGAAGCATTTGGCGACGGAAATTGTTTTCTTGTTTATTGCGGACCGTTTTTCACTTGTGATCACTTTTTATCGTAATTACATTGTTTGATATTGAATAAGTTTTAAATTTACGCTACGCATAATTCATTTAATCATTTACCTATTTTATTATTACTAGGTCAATACCCGAGGCGGAGGAGCCTCGAACGCTGACTACGTTATCCTTTTTAGTATACACTTTTAGATTACAAGGATTTTAGGGCAAGAAAATCCACTTTTGCTTGATTTGCATTTAAAAAGTGTTTACGTGGCAAATCTTGATAATAATTTCAGAGTACACCTCTGAGCGTACTGAGCGTTGTTGGACTACGACCGAAACTTACTTCGGAGGATCAGATGTCAGTACGGCTTCTATTGCGCTATACAGGTGACATGACAGTAATAGAAAGTGACAAGTATCGGTCGTATGTCAGTCGCAGATTTTTTTTTTAATTTATTTAATTAAAACACAAAGAAATGTACATGATTTGCTTAAAACAATTTAACATAAACTTGAACGAAACAACTTACAGAATAGATGCCTCCTATCATCGCAGGTTGCTTTGAAAATAAAATAAAAACACAAAAATAAGTAACCTAATCTGAATTTAAATTGAGCATCGTGTTTTATCTTTACAGGTATTCATAAAGTCTGAATTAAAAGTTGGAGTGATCTACGTCAAAGAAAATCAATACAGTGAGGAAGAAATCCTCGACAATAATGAGAACTCTCCCATGTTTGACGAGTTCTTGCAAGTCTTAGGAGACAAAGTTCGGCTTAAAGGTAAGACTGTACTTGAAGATCCTATTTTCAGAGGAAAATGTACACAAACATGTATTCGGAATCCGTCAGGCATGTTTGCTTGAATTAGGAATGCGGGAAAATCTTGTGAAAAAATGGTCCGAGGGTTCTTTGAATGATATGACTTGAACATCATTTAAAACAGGACATTATCCGAGTAGATAGGTACACATTTTGTTTGGGCATGGTATCTTGCATTAGTTTGCTTGTACTTGATTTCATGGGATTAAATCATCCAAAGTGTCGTTAAAGAAAATGGCCGCAACAAAAAGTTTTGTTGTTGGGAATTTGAGGATCGACAAGTGATAAGCTAATAAAGAAAGTGGCATACTAGACATTTTTAATTATGGTTTTCCTAAGAGGGTGACGAAATGTGACGTTACGGCGGTCTCTCTCAAGGTGTACTTTTACCTACAAACGATATTTCAAAAGATCCGCATATTTATTTTTGTTTCCCAGGATTCGATAAATACAAAGGCGGTCTCGACACAGTTCATGACCTGACAGGCTTGTACTCCGTGTATACCAACTGGAGAGGCATTGAAATCATGTTCCACGTGTCCACACTCCTACCTTACGAGAGGCATGACTCCCAGAAACTGCAGAGGAAGAGGCATATAGGAAACGACATAGTATGTGTGGTTTTTCTGGAGGCAGATAACACTGCGTTCTCGCCCGCATGCATCAAGAGTCATTTCCTTCACACGTTTATTTTAGGTAAGTTTCGTAATATCGGTCACAAGCAAAATTCAATTTTTATGTCACCAGAGGTGGCATGCACACGCTTTTGGAAAGCCACAAAGTATGCCAAATTCCATGTCTTCTAGCCCTTATTTCGCGGATCAGATTTTACGCCCGACGCGACAACTTGTGTCCCCCTCGTAGCTAGACAGAAAAACAAAACGGAGTAGTGAATTTGACAGTTGATAAACGCGTAGATAAATGGTTTTCGAGGGTCTAAGTTTGGAAAACAAGTCGTACAATAATCATAACGAACGTATGATTTGTATTAGGTTCATTGGTTTTTTAGAATTCTGCGATGCCATGATTAAAAAATATGTCTCAATCATCTAAATATTATCTTTTTTTTTCGTTTTTTAAAGTAAACTTACCATATAAGAGTTGAGATATAATTAAACTTGACATATGCCAAGGATGTTGCCCACATATAATTAAACTTGGCATATGCCAAGCATGTTTTCAAAAACTCAGGAATGTGTAACTCCATTCATCCCATCGTAGTCTGTTACACTCTGGTTAGACTACTTGTAACAGCCTCCAAGTACCTGAAGTCTCTCAGAGAGCTATTGAATGCCCTCTTTGAGCTCTTTCAGTAAGTTTTATTCATGACATCCTGCGAATTATACGATAATTGCGAGGAGAATTGAGTTTTACCACAAATTAAGTCTTGCTATTAAATAAAGTTGAAGTTAGTGCAAATCTTTATGACGTGGTCACGTTCAGAAGAACTACTGAAGCTCTTAAATAATATTAGGTAT
The DNA here is from genome assembly GCA_949987775.1 of Aproaerema taeniolella. Lineage (NCBI taxonomy): Eukaryota > Metazoa > Arthropoda > Insecta > Lepidoptera > Gelechiidae > Aproaerema > Aproaerema taeniolella. The sequence goes on along the minus strand of OX465259.1, from coordinate 8,508,128 downwards.
AATAATAATCATAATCAATTATAATCATAAAAGACATAGGCACACCTAACAATCAAATCATAACAGCATAAGAGAGCTTAAAGATCCAGATTGCCGGAGAGCTTGTTCTTTAGATTTGTTTCTTTATCTCTTTAAATAACCGTTTCAAATTGTAGAATTTTGTGTAATACTCACGAATCGTTTAGTTATACATCCTAAATCTAAGTCACTCCATTAAAATCTGACATTACAGCTAATGACGGACATTACAGCTAAGATCTACTTCCGAGAAGTCCGATATCCTTGATAGACATATCGCGCTCCGCAATCTATTGATCCTAATGAGGATGCAATCAGCGAGATTGTCGCTTCTCACAATAGCGTTTTTGTATATTTGTTAAGAGTTTTAGTTGTACAGTTTGTGAAAAATTTAGGAATCATGCTGAATACAGCAAACAACTGTTTGCTTGTTTGTTAAATATAACAAATAACTTAATCGCTACCGAAGTCAATTTGTGTCCACTGCAAATCTTGTCGTGTATAGGTAAGATAAAATGTAGACTATTATCATAGACGTAGTACCTAAGTTTGTACTATCCGTCAAAGCGTTGTTAATATTAGTTGTACAAACCTACAATACTTTAAAATAGAGTCACCTCATGACTTCTATACTAGGAATTTGTTTTGATTGTAAAATTATTATCCTTTTTTGAATTATATGACTAATGCGATAAACAATATTATTGAAACTTAAACTTTGACTGGTCATAAGTCACAACTAACTCGTATTTTAATATAAGACAGACTAGAATAAACTATAAAAACTAAGATTACTCACGCAGCTGTTTCTATTTTACATACTTTCCTTTTTATGATAGTCCAGTTGGTAATGAGCCAGACTTGTAATCGGAAGGTTGCGGGTTCAAATCCTGATGCGGGCCTGTACCACTAAATTCGTCTTTTCGGATTAATGTACGGATTTCTAATTATCACTTGCTCAACGGTGAAGGAAAACATCGTGATGAAACCCGCCTGTCCAAGAAAATTCGTTTTCAAAAGTCGAGCGGTTCACCAACACGCATTGGGCCAGCGTGCCCCTTGGTAGGGACGACGTATATGGGCTGGTGAAAAAAAAAACATTTTTATACTGAGGACAACTTCATTTTCCAATAATAATAGCATGAAGTATTCGTGCCTAAAATGTTAACAACATGTTAGTCATATTTTACAAATTAGCTGTAAGTACTCCGATATTTAGGTATTAATTCTGCTGCTGCACAAACTAAATTAAGACCATAGGCTCTTTTCCTGTAATGCGAAGATAAGATAAATAAGGACAATTAACTAAATTAAAATTTTAGAAAGCAAACATGACACCATCAAACTCAATGTCGAAATATTGTGGGAAAATTGTTACGCGAGATAAGGAAGGTTCAATCTTTATTAACAAATAGTTTCTGATATTTTTTATCAACTGCCATATTTAATACGACTTCCATTCCAACTGATTGCTCTGAATACTATTGACTTACTCGGAAAACGCAATTTCCATTGTAAATTAAAGATTGTATCTGAAATTAAAAAGATGTTTCCAATAAATTATTTAATTTCCTGCTTCCAGTCCGGGTGTCGGCCAAAATAAAGAGACGACCGACCAGATACGAAGTGTCTGTGGTCACTAGAGATGAAGTAGGGGCCTACAAACCATATCTTTGGGAGCAGAGCGTCTTTGACAAGGGTCCTATGTTCAGGTAAGTTAGCGAATAAATTAAATGATAAAAAAACTGTCAAATATGTTTAGATATACCTTCTTTAAAAATTTACGTGGCATTGTAAGTATATACAATAAAGTTATTTGGTAGGTTAGTAAGATCTTTTTTTTCCGTAGAAGTAATGAAATGAACTCTGATAATCCGCCCTGAATTCCTAGTTATTTCTCTGGTTTCTGCTTCATAGCCGGTAAGTTCCCGGAAACTTGGTAATTTGACTTACAGTAACTTAGATTGAGCTCCAGGTTACTATGTATTAACTAACAAGTATTGAGTTTGTGTTTGTATCGAGTTTGTGCATATTCAAATACAGCCTTTACTCCAGAGGACTGTTAAACATATCTGTCAATGTCAAGCGCATATTGACTAACTTTCAGGGATGAAATGCTTTGCACTCTGAGGTATCTCAAACTTTGAGGCAAAATGCCAAGGTCCACTTGCGCAAATCGTAACCCCTATCATTTCGTAATCCTACGTGATTTCACCCGTTGGCGCTTGTTTACGGCGCCAGCAATATAAATCGTGCACACACGGGTGTGCAAGAATCGCGCGAGGGTTTAATAAACTTGAGGCATAAAACAAGAGCTACGCGATGTTTAACGACAATGAATATTCTATGTAAATATAGAAAATGGGTGCCATACGAGTAGTCAAATAGTTTTAAATAAATCAGAAGATGGTCAAAATATTTTCTGAGTCCCACAGTTGTAGTTTTAAATGTTTATATCTGTTGTATTCGTAGAAAGAGATTGCTGTTGCGTTAATTTTAAACATATTTTTACCAGTGAAAAAAACCACGAGAATCTTAAACAATATATTGCATTTGAGTCTATGAAAACGGGCGACGGTGATATTTTACAGCGAGCCTTTCATAACTTTGTTCAAACAACGTTTGAAAATAAGAGTTAGCAATAATTAAACGAAACTAAATTAAACGAAACTGCAAGAAGATGCCGTGTCCGCACAATTCACCTTTAGCACACATAATGTTTTTTTCATTATTATAAATACGAAACAATAGGGGGGCAGCCCCCCGATTGCGATAAGTTTGAACGTGTTTGCCAAATCTAAACGTTTCCTGAATACAAGAAAAACAAAGGAAACGTGAGCGGTTTAGCTTTGGTTAATACGTTCAAACTTATCGCAATCGGGGGGCAGTTTCTATTGTTCCGTTTTATCAAAAATAAATCAGATTTCAGAATACATCAAGCTTGTTTTGCTCTATTCTCGTGATCGCCACCAGCGGTCAGCGGGGGTAATTCGTGTGCGCCTGAACTGCTCTGGCAGCCCGCACAAACCTTTTTTGCCGATATTAAAAATTTATAAAAAATTCGTTTATACCATAAAGCTAGAAATATTTTGTGTTAATAAACAAATACTCAAGTTTTGTTTCTTTTTTCTACAGAGAATGGCTGCTAACGAAAATTGTTAACGGCGAAAGAGCATCGTATTCGGCACCAAAATTCGCAAGAATGCAAGAAAGGACGCGAAGTCAAATGCTAGAAGACATAGTTGCTAACTTGCAGAACCATGCCGAAACTGGACAAATACCGAAGCCTTACAGAAGAGGTAAATGAGAAAAACATAATGTACATGTTACCGGAAATGTATGAAATTTAGGAATCGTATACAATTCCTATCTAGGAAATGTATAAAATATTATTTCAAATCTTTTTTAATACCTACACACATATCCTAGGAAATGTCTAACCTAACCTAACCTAATCTAAATAAGCGACGTGAATTTGTCTTGGCCATATTGTAGATTTGCTCACTTCATGAAATGTTCAAGAACTTCATGAAATGGTCCCATTTCATGAAATTTTTCACTGACTATTGACTATCGTTTCTGGCACTTCACCTACCGCTGCCGCGGCACGCTCGCTTCGCTCACTCGGCTCGTGTATTGGGGGTCGCAGTTCTAACCTAACCCAACCAAGCCTTAACGTATTGGTTGGGATTAGGCTTCTAACAAACCTACTTGTCGCAATTCCGTCTATCACAATCGAACAAAGAAGTCGAATGACTTATAAACAGAAAAAATCAAACATTTTCTACATTTCCGATTGTTATTTAGGAAATGTATAGGTTTCCTAGGAAATATATGAAATATAATTTATTTCACCCATTTTCGGGCGAGTTTAGGAATTGTATACATTTCCTAGTAATTGTATACAATGTCGGATTTCACACATTTCCATTATAACATACATACCGTAGCACATAAGGCACTATTTGTACTTAAGCGACGTGGCGACCAAAACAATATAAAATCAATCTTAATAGCTACGGAGCAAAGGTTTTTTTTTCGTTCGTCACTCCGTCTTCAGGCGACGGATGTCTCTTTATGCTTCTATTTTTTGCAAAAAAACCTTTGTTTCGTAGCTTTTAAAATTCACTTTACGTTGCTTTGATTGGCGCGTCGTTACCGCGCCACGTCGCTTTTTTATAAACAGCACCTTAGGCACCTATGTTGACCTTCACGTCGTTATTGTCTTGCTCCCATTAGCGCCGACTTTCGTAGTATAAATGGATAACCTGACGTGCTGCTGCTGGCCGTACCTTCAAATTACAAAAATCAATGTTTGTACGTTTGCCCTCTATGTCCTTCTAAACTGTTTATCCGATTATTGTTCCGCGTACGCCAGCATAAGTTTCTACAAACAAGCTCTAAAAAAACGTAGATACGTCGTCGGTGGGATCAGGTAGTTATTTAAACAAATTATTATTTTAGTATACATAAGTTAAAAGTCTTCTTACTACTCGTATTTGTGATGTTTGCAACCTTTTTTCGGACGAAAAACATACATTGACAATGTTAGATAGAATGGTCTGACAGCTCAGTCGGTAATGACCTCGCCTAGTGATCTTGCGGGTGCGGGTTCCATTCCTAAGTTTGGGGTTACTTGGCGCTATGTGAATGGTCCTAGAATAGAATATTTAAACTAAATATAATCAATGTAACTGACAACTTAATGTCCAACGTCTGTCCGTCCGTTTTTCAAATCCGAATTATAAAATAAAAAAAGATTAAAATCGATAGAAGCACTCAAATCAATATAACAACTCTAAAATTAAAAAACTTTTTTTTAAAACAAGCTTTTCTGCCATAGTACTCGTCAATACGAATTGAACGAGCCCAAACTCGATTGAGTTGTACCATTTTATTGCGGAGTTCCTATGGCCACTTTCCAGCTCCAGCATCAGATCAGCTCCCTGTCATTATAATATTGCATTGTCACGCGTTATACATATGCATACAAAATTCAGCTCAATCGGAAACCGGGAAGTAGATCAAATTTAACTTGAAAGATTTTCCCACACATACTTACTAACAGGGGTAGTCAAATAAAAGCTTGTAAGAAAGCTAGTAAAAATACAGAATTTTTGAGTTATTTGTCCGATCTGTTTTCTTTATCAAATTAAATAAAAAGATCTTACGTTTCGTATTATTATTAACAGAGTTGTTTAAACTATGTTACAGGTTCTTGGCGTCCAATAGGACACATGCGACCTTCGTCACCCTTGTTGGACTCGGTACGAGATCAGTTCGAGGATTACGACCAGCTAGCGAAGGATTTCACCAGGGTATTCCTGAACAACGAGCTCAACTGTGCTCAAAACGCTCAGCTTTTTGACGTGGTCTTCTTAGTCGGACAGTCCAAACAGAAAGTGAAGTTTATTGGAGTCAGAGCTATTTTGGGAGTTCGGAGCAGGTAACTTTCAAAAAGGTATTTTACTAAATACTTTTGATCCAGGTGCATTCCGATTAAAGGATTTGCAACAGTTCGGTCTTCAATATAGAGCTGTCAATTTATTACACTATACAAAACAGACACTTTCGCACCTACCTAAATTTCATTGTAGGGTGATAAGCTAATAACTTTTCACTGCATAGTTTACCTATCGCAAAGTTTGCTGCTGTTAAACAACAAATCATTTGTTATTATCAACAATTCTTTTTTGGGAATAAATAACCAGGGGGTACACTCTGCACTATCTACGATCGACCGATAAGCAAAGATGCTGTATAAGTTAGTTGATTTATATTTATATAGAAGATAAGTAAGAAGTTGTGTGAACGATGTTTCTTCCTGACAAAACCCTTTACAAAATAAAGATTTTTAAAAAAGCCAGGGGGTACACTCTAATAAATAACCAGGGGGTACACTCTGCACTATCTACGATCGACCGATGATTTTCACAACCTGTCACTGTCATAGAGTGTATTGACATTTGCTGCTTCGAAATTTCTATCGTAGATAATGCAGAGTAGAGCCCCAGGTTTGGGGCCAATTGGTACTGTAAAACATTTTTTGTTTTCCAGGGTATTCCAAGAAATGTTGTACGGAATCCAATCCGGGTTCGGATCCCCTCAGGTTCCAGTAGCGGAGCTACTAGCGCGACCAGCCCCAACTCTGCTTTCTCCAACACCCAAACAGAAGAGCAGCAACTTCTTACAAGTTCCTGACATTGAATCACCCAGGTAAAGAAAATTAACAACTGCAAATGATTAAAACACCACACTAAGGGAACTTTTGTGTTACGAGTCCTTTATGTGACACAAATAGAAACACCCAGATCTTACTAATGGAAAGTGCTTTTGAGATAGCGGGTTCTGTAAATCAAATCTTGGAACATAAACTGAACGATCTTCAGCCTCTCGACTAGAATTTTGTGACTCGTTTGTGAAATTGATTTCTTGATTTGGTAAGATTGTGGTTGCCTTACACGTACAAAACATCAATGAAAAAACAAACAGAATGATTAAGCGTCTAATATCTCGGGCTTTACTGGTGTTAGACCACTACTCGACGACGGTTTCTTTAATCCTTTAATATCTGCTTCAGGCCCAAAAGCGTGCCAAGCTCGCCTATGGTGAAACGCGCCTTTTCTCGTCTCGGCACCATCACAGCCGGGTGGGGCCGCTCCATCCGGAAACAGCACTCCCAGCTCAATGCCGAAGACAAGAAGAAGTGGGCCAGCTCTCAGGATTGTTCTAGTAATTTCCATATCCAATAATTAAACAATTCCTTTGCATCAAATTGGAAAACTCTTTATTAAACATTTCTGCAATAACATTTTAACCAAGATGTTAACACGGGAGAGACTGTCTCTTCTGCCTCTTTTTTTATAGCGCCTACCTGTTTTTCAGTATTAGTTCCCAGTTTTAAAGTTATCCTAGCTTAGTGCAGGAGGCTTAGTAAACTCGGAATAGCTACTTTGTAATACTTTTAACGAAGTACCTATGTATTTAGATTTTACGAAATGATTTTGATAAAAAAGACAACTATTATTAGGTCAATCCCTGTCTACAATTGTATTTATTTGTTGTCGATGACTTTTTTACAGATAAAGAAGCGAAAGACAAAGAAAAGGAAAAGAACCAAGCGTTAGCAGTACCAAGACTCTCCGTATGCGCTGACGCTCAGAAAGTAGACCGTGCCAAACTTGCTCAGACTGAGGTAAAGATACACGATAACAGTCATTGTTACTCATAAGCGTATTTTAAATTAAAATTATTACAGTCAGTTACTTTTAGAATGAGCGATAATAACTAGGTCTAGGTTGTTTGCTAATTATAACAGAAAATAATTGTTTTCGCAAATTGTTGAAAATTTTCTGAGTGTATTTCCAGAGACTCTTTAATTTGTATGAATGAATGACTTTCAATAAGTTTTCATTCGCTTTTACAAAAACAGAAATAACATGCAGTTGGTAAATGTAACAATAAATTTTTGGTAAATGGTAAATGTTCGCGAAAAATGGCAAATCTTAGAAGTGAATGGGGAAAAAAGTAAATAAATGAAAACAGACCGAGGTCACAGTTGTAGTAAATTACAACAGTCGAGATTTCGTTCTAGTTATGCTCCAGGAACCGATTTATATATTAACAACACTTGTCTCTCTATTTTTTTAAGGGTTCCGTAGTAATCTACGAACCCTTATAGTTTCGCCATGTCCGTCTGTCCGTCTGTCCGCGGGTTTCCTAAGAAACCCATGGTACTACAGAGCTGAAATTTGGCATGGTCATACGTATAAATTACGCCGACAGAACTGTAAAGTAAAATATTAGAAAAAATATTTTTTTCGGGTGTCTCCCATAGACGTGAAAGGGCGATGAATTTTTTTTTCTCGCCGATATCATCAAGTGGGGTGTCATAGGATCGCTTTTTAAAACATAAAAGGGGTTTACTAAGGACGTTTTTCGATTCAGCACTCCGTTTGCGAAACATAAATTTTTAATCATCGAGTCGGTTGTCATAAGATAGCTTTTAAAAGATGGAAGGGATTTACTACAAACATTTTTCGATTCGCAATCTGTTTGCGAAACATTAATTTTTATAATAAAAGAAATGTGGAATAATTCACGAAGTTAGCATTTACGACGAAATGGCTTATACAAGGTTCCACGCTAAAAGTGAGACGAGGTCGAAAGCCAAGCTGTAACATATTGATATTTTAATTATTTTAGCAGCAGCTCGATTTTATTCCTAACAATAATATTGTTGCTACAAAAAAAAATAAAAAAAAAACTTTCATTCTGTTGTATTTAGGCCAAAGCTAAAGTTATTTCTGAAACTACAAACTCTTTAATACATTTGTTTTCGATACTATAGTATTTGGAGATTTTAACATCGACTATGACCGTAACGATAGTACACCAGTTTTAAATAAATACGTAATTTTATACAACCGCTTGCACGTGAGGTGGTTCTTAAACAGATGATTGTTTTTTTCATTTTCCTTGTGGCGCTGGAACGTATAACTCCTTTAGTTACCATCTTTCTTTGTGACCTCGTTTTTAGATATTATTGCGGTTTAACCGTCACTATGCTCGTAGAATTAAGAAGCCAGCTGCATATTTGAACCATGCTGCTACGGAACCCTACAATGCGCGTGGCCCGACACGCTCTTGACCGTTTTTTACTATTTTTTATTATGAGATGGGTTAACTCTTGCCCCAATCTTAACCAAGGCAAGGATTAGGTCGACGATGGAGCGGATTCTAATCATAATCAGGCAACTTAATTTACTTAATTAATCTACCGTTCCCCATCTGACGATGCAGTATTTAGATGAAGAAGTACATCATTTCATGAACCTACATTTAAATTCTCTGTCGGTTTATTCAGCGCTTTAATAGACGTTTGAGTTAACACTTTTTTAAATAATCGCGACATATTCAAAGGCCCACACTAAGGTTTTCCCTTGTGTTGTAAGTCCCTTGGAACATACATACATAAGACAGACGCAAACACCCATGACCCCGAGAATAAATCTCCTTTTTACATAAATATTTGCCCCGACTGGGAATCAAACTAAGGACCAGTCAATCAAGAGGCAGCGCTACCACCACTCGACCAAACCGGCCACCAATGTTCTGATATGTTCTGAAAGTTGCCTTTGAAACAATATTTTTCTTCCGCAGTTCTCAATAATAGAGTTCGACCCGGACACATTCCGGATCCTGCTGGACTACCTGCACACGGGCAGCTGCCCGCTGACCTGCGCCTCCATCCCGGGGCTCATCTGCGCGGCCGAGCACTACGACCTGCCAGAGCTCCTGCAGGCCTGCTTCCATCACGCCAAGCAGTTCCTCAGGATAGAAGTTGTAAGAGTTACTTGATGTTGAGATGTAGAATCACGAGTAATCTAAATCTTTATTACTATCCAATTAATCAGATTCTATAATGATCATTCTTAATATTTCAGGCATGCACAATGCTAATATCACTTGAAAACTACTACTGGAGATACACGTCAGCTTCCGAACTAGTCAACATGATACTGGCCTTCATAGAGCAAAGAGCATATGCGCTCTTCCAAACGGCAGAATTCTTAAACCTCTCCGAATCCATGGTCCAAATGATCATGTGCCGTAATCTAGAAGTACCAGAAATAAGGAAATTCGAAGCAATGTTGAGCTGGGCCAAAAACAAAATCAAAGTTAAGACCGCCACTAAGACTGATGCCAGAAATGAATTCAAATGCATTATGGAAAGGCTAGCTAGAGATTTGAAGCTGCACAGAATCTCACCGCAGGAATTGATTAAAGTGGTTTTACCGTCGAAGGCGATCAAGAATGAACGTATTTTGGAAACTCTGATGTACCAAGCGAATTCGGGAATGTACAGGCTTCAGGAAGGCTACATTGAGGCGTGTACACAACGCTTGCAGAAACAAGATTCGAGGTTCTCAGATATCGAGAGCTTCGACTACGGCATGTAACACAGGAGCTGTGAGGAGATCAGTGTATTAGATAGAATTTGATGAGTAAACGGGCTGATTGAGTCCTTCCTATATTGTGGTATGTTGACGCCTTCTAAAGTATTATTGTTGTAGATGTACTCGAGTAGGGACGAGAAGCCTTTGTACACTTCTCGGATACCTAAGCCCTTGTTGTTGTTCATTGATACCTATATTTTTTACATCTAGCTAGACGTGTTCAACGTAATCATGTCTATTTTTGGTACAAGAAATTATATAACTAAATGTATCTTATTCTCGGCAGCACCACTTACCAAATTTAAACGAAATAAGTTATATCAATGTTTCATAACTATTTCGAATAACAAATGTTTTTGTGCCAATGTTATATTGTATAGAAGTCATTATTTATTTAATAAAGATCGTTTAATAAAACCCTTTTTGCACTAACCATATAGGTACCTATTTCAGTTCAGTGTTACCTATTGTAATGAAAGTTTCAGAACCAAAATATTATTTGTATTAGATACTAATATATCCAAAAACTGATGCACATTTCAAGAAGTAGGTGCTTAATGCACAAATAAATGATGATGTTATATATTTATAAATGTATTTACAAGAAACCGTAATATAAATTCGTTCAAAGTCGCACTAAACATGCGAACTTAAATAATAATTAATAATTACTTAATAAAAAGTAGAAATAATAAAATGTGTTTAGTAAATATCTTCCTGTGGTATCTTCTGAAAGTACCTTTGATGTCTCCTGCCTTATTCTAAATCTATTATAGAGGTTACTTTCTCGTATAATAATTGTGTGATATTTAATTCTATCAGGTAGCCGTTCTAACGCACAACATACTCAACATGTTTATGTTCTTAACTTATTTTAGGTAGTAAAACTGACCGGTTCAATTGATCAAAGCCTTCTGCATTTTTATAAGTTCGAGAATGTATTTTTTAAATTCTTACAAGTAACAGACTTCTCTTCAAGTTTTATATTTATACATCTGTGAGCCGTTTGATTTCAAAAAGTTAAAAAAAATATATCGATGTGGTTTCTAAACTCATAAGTTTAAACGGCTTTTCATAAATGTAGATTATTGTAAATTGATATCACTAAATGTAAAATAACTGTCTATATTGGAAACTGAAACATGCAGTCTGTGATTAGTTAAGCACTAACTTATGACGATGGATGTTTATCCAGACTGCATATTGATAAATTATAAAATAACTAAATTATAGGAAGTTGGAAGTTGGCCAAAAAACTTTTCAAATTAGGTATTACAAAATAGCCCAATTCAAATAAACATCAAATAAATATTAATAAAAAGCATAAATATGTGGTAACAACCAACATCAGTATATTAAATGATTCTTATGATTATGAATGACACAAATTTTAGTTACCGGATTTTTTTTTCAATAGTTTTCATAACTAATCTGGTTTTCACCGAAAATAAAAACGTTGTGTAAATTGTTTCAAAGACGTTAAATATGCAATGGTAACTCAATTATTAAACGGATCTCAAAATCAAAAAATATTTGTGTAAATGTTGATGATAAATAGAGATATGAAAGTCAACGTTCTAAAGATATATACATATAGATTGAATCTATCAATACATTATTAAATAAAATCTGACACAACAAAATATATAAATCCGTTGAATCGTGTGTAAAAATTTTATACTTATGAAAAAGTTTACAATAACAATATTATGATGATGCATTATTGCAAATGGTGTTAAAATAATATTATAATTGTGTTTCTTCGTAAATTTGCTCAATGTTTGAGATATACATAGATACGACTTTAACCAATTAAGAATCCATCACAATATTTAAAAAATTACGATATTTTCTTTTTTGTAAGTGCCGTTTCCCAGCATGTACTTAATAAGTTGAATTATGTATTATATTAACAATACATTGTATCCTCAGAAAAAGTTTTAAGGTATTTATTTAACATTTCAAAAAGTACACCTATGTAGAAGTGTATAAGTTGATTACACTTATCAAATACTCATACTTACTTAACTGTTTTCTTTCTAGAAATATTTTGTAGAAACACAAAATAAGCTCTTCGATGGATACATAAGTTTTCTATTCCAAAAATTTTACCTTCCTGTGATCGTGTATATTGTTAAGTAAGTATATATAATATGTGGGATCTTCAAAAACATATAATAATGTAAAAAAAATATAATGACGTGTTATTTTGCATGGGCAAGATTACTGTTCAATGAAATTTTATGTGGTGAATAAATTTTTTGTGTATTCATGTACATTTGTTTTTCTTCTGTCCAGTTCTAATAGTTATGACGTCATTTCAAATATTTATTCTATACATTAACAACTTTTTCTTCTTATCATGTAGTCAAGTGTGTGGCGGACTTGGCTAAGCCTGGTGTCAGAGTTTTGAAACCACAAAATGGCCTTGAACTTGGTTTTAACAACTGTAGTCAATCGATAAAAGCCGGGACCGATAGCTAAAGTATCTAATCACTGAATATATATTAAAATAATAAAATCTATCGGTAAGCTATTCAAGTAATATGTAAGTAGTAATTGTTAAGAACAAACAGACCTAAAATGTAAGGAAAGTAAGTGGAATCTCCCCTAAACTATTTATTCATCAATCTATTTACTTAATTTGATTTATTTACTATTGATGATTCTAAACTATCGTAAAATACTTCTATAAATGCGAGATCAAGATCTACAAATGGGTTTAAAAACGAATGACCTTACAACACTTTTTTGAAACAAAAGAAAACTAATAATAATTTGGGCACGGTGGTATGGTAGATGATTTTAAAGTTCTTCGCACATTGCCTTTACACAAATTATGACTGTACAGTACACGTACCTACATCAAACGTAACGACATAATGTATGACTACTCGATATAGTGGACAAGGCTTGAATGAATAACAGAAATTAAGTATTGCCAAAAAAAAAATGTTTCCCTAATGAAACCACTTTTCTCCTAAGCTGTATACATAAAAACATGAAAATGCACTTTTGTGGGCTAGCGTTATTGAAAAGTTTTAAAATTACGAAAATATCAAAACAAAAGTCGATTTAATCCGAGTCACCCGAACGTAAAATAGCATTAATGCGTTATTTAATCTGACAGCTGCGCGCGCATAACGGAACGGCGCGGCGCGAGAAGTTCGTGAAGCCACCGCAAGCAGCGCTCGTGCGCCAGTCTCCTTACAGCGGGCTTGAAGCCGGCTGCCTATTTGCAGTGCGCGGAGCGAACACACGCGAGTTCGCGGTCATAGGCTCGAACGAACATCGAATCGACGGTCAGTGCGGTGACCATGATGATGGACAACGGGGTGATGAATAATTACGATGGGTACCCAGACGGGTACATGGAACAGGAGGAGGAGTGGGAGCGAGAGGGTCTCCTAGACCCGGCTTGGGAGAAACAACAGAAAAAGGTCAGTTCCACTCACCGATGTTGACAAACCGGGAAGGATAATTCAACAATATAAACAGTAGACCTGCCTTACGTGTACATTGAAACAAAATATCGGCAAAACCTTATCTCTAGCGTAAAATTGTGACTCATGTTTATATATATTTACATTTTTTAGATTTTATCTAGAACGCGTGCGATAAAGGTCCTTTGATTCCCAAACATTGCAGTTCTACTTTACCGATCAGACTGATCGACCTATAAATTGCTAGTGCAAATATAAATTCAAGAGATTATAAATCTATTTATAGTGCACAGCTGTGGTCAACAGATCAACGAGCTAGACAAATTAACAAGTTTAATTTAATCCCAAAAAACTGAAAAGCGAATCGATGTTATCAAATAACCCGTGTGAAATAATTACATTAATTAGAAATATGGAACCTGGTACACAGAAGCTGATATCTTTCATTTAACATTTAATGAAAAGATGACTACGATAAAATAAATTGAATAAGGAATTTTAAAAAATCCTGCAAATATATGTGAATTAAAAGAAAAGCGCGCGAATTTCGGAAAATCATATTTAAATCATGCACTTTTCCCGCCGTACGTTGAAAGTAGATCGCGGCCGTGGACACTATTAAAAGATTTCTTGGAGCTTATAGTGTGAGCGAGACGTGCGCACGCCGCATCCCACGGGAGGGAGCGGGCCGGCGAGAGAGGAGTCGAATTTCCGTTAGTCATGTCCTAAAATGGGTCCAGCGCAGGCGCTGCTGAAAGCGCGGGCGTCCGTCTTTGCGTCACCATGAATCCCGTATTTCAGGAAATTGTTAGCCTTCTGTTGTCTACGTAAAATGCATCTTGAATGTTGCTATTTACGCGATGCCCTGCAGGCTCGTGACGAATGCTCTGACGCACCCTGTGAGCGCAACCAAAGTGGAATGTCATTAACGAGTTACGAAAGCGCCTCTTTCTATCGGCCGTGCGAACAATTTAATTTGGACTCCGTTACTCTTCACACTCAACATCTAACTTATAATGTCATCCCTAAAAAATGTATCATGTCTATTCTTCTTTTATGCTATTATTCTTGTGTGAAAAAGTTAGTTACGTCTTCTATTACGTGCAGTTCTCAGAAAATCATAGCTGTAGTTACACGCCATACCTCTAAGTATTTAACTTGATCTAGAAAGTATGTCAATATCATATCAACGGATTTATATGTGCACAATGTCCATTACACTGACGTAAAAACTTAAAATAATGTAGTTTACAATACTATTATTACACAGAAGCTATTATGTTCATTGAACAATGAGCATGTCGCGTGGCTCGTATAGCAAGCCTGGCAGGATATAAACAAAGAGCCTGCGACACCGGTGCATTGCCCCGATGTGTATGGCGGGTCAATGTCGCGGCCGACCAACTTAAGATGCGTCTGCGCGGAAGAAAAGTCATCCAACTAGTCACACACTAGTCGAACTATTGGATGCAGTAATGGGGTCACTAGAACAAACATCAGAACACAACACTAACATCAGCACTTGATTACCATGCAAGAATCCAAGAGCCTATATACAAACGACGCTAATTTCTTAATGATACAAATAGCATACACCATGGAAACTTTATGCATCGCTAATTAAGAATGCGGTCTACGAGCAACATTTTATTAAAAGTAAGATCCGCGTCTGGTTACACTAGAAATCAGCCGTGAAAGTGGTGAGGACGAGCTAAAACTGGTTAATAATAAAATAATTTACATGAAACGTCTGCTCCTACATCAAAATCATTGAAGGCTGCACTATTAATTAGGAATCATACTTAAGAGTGTCAAGAGTCAACTTTCAAATTCGTCTTTTATCAATCATACAGTAATTAGCTGTTATAAGTAAATAGAATTTTATTAAGTTTAAACAAGGGATCCCGAGAATTAAATTGTACAAAAGCTGAGATTGAAACTATAATGTACATCCCTCTTACAAAATAACAATATTCAAAGTGACTGAGCTTAAGACAAAGCAACGCAATGTCTTCCAATAGTTAATGCCGAGTTAATCCATTTTGAACGGTTCTTTACTTCCAGCGAGCTCCCTAAAAGCATTCTCCCGTCATTAAGACGGAGAATTATCACCTTGGCATACCATTCGCATAATTCCTGTGAACTCGAGGTTATTGCCTTTCGATAAGACGTAATGTAGCATTCTTTCTATGTGTGGTGTATATTTTAGAAGATTTCCTGGTCTTTCAGGTATTTCTGTTTAAAAAACTTGTGATCTTGGGTATGATATGACGAGTATCATATCAGTTTCTTACATAACATTTGACAAGGCTATTTTTTCCTGTCGTTGTTAGCTCGCGGCTGGCACAGATTCAAAAATTGTCCGTGTGAACGCTTGTGATTTGCAGCTCCTCAACTCCCTTGGAATTCCACAAAAATATGTTTTTCGTTTATACGTGCACGAAGATATGCTACGTCCTGACTTAGATCGGTTTAGACCGTCGTGAAATCGTTAAACGCATACAGTAAAAATAAATCTAGAACTATTCACAAAGTAATCGATAGGTACTCTGTGACAAAGTCACAAAGTCAAAAAGAAAGCTTTATAAACCGATTTTCCAAAGATACTTAAACAATGTCAAATATCTTCTGTAAGTCGCAGGTAAAGATTTTGCAGTAAAGATTCTGGAATGACTTAGACAAATGGGATAAAGAAGTTATCCATCGAATCGTGTTAGCATCATCAGTACCTGACTCATGGGGCTGTCCTACATCCGAAATGTACCTTGGTCTACAATAAGATGATATTGACCTAAGTAACAATATATTGGCATACAATTATTAGGTGTCAAGTTTGTAAAGAACCTAAAAATCTAAAAAGTAATTAAAATGTTTAAATGATGCATGACAAGATAAAGTAAAAGACGTTAAAAAGGAAGAAACACATTTACAATACCAATTATTCGATATTGACACGAACAAAGAGATGAAGTATAAATAACGCTGACCTTTGAGTACGACTACAATTAATCCGTACCTAACGTACTGTATTAGGTATACAAGCGTACTAATCTCTTATCGCAAACAGTAGTACATACAGAGACCGTGTTTAGGTATATGACTATGACTGAAGTGTGAAAATTGTAGACGCATCGAACAGAAGCAAAACAGCAACGGCCTTGAATATGAACTACGACACGATGATGTTAGAATAAATTTACATAAACTTAATGATAGGAGAAATTGAACTTTCTAAGCGGGTGTTATCGCGGGGCTAGTCAACGCGTTACATTCGAAACTGCTTTCCAGTTCAGAGTAGACGACCCGCGATGCATACCTATAGCATGTCTATAATACATAATAGTAAACCAACCAATGGACCCCATAAGAATTCTGACATCATTCGCGACCCGAATAATGCCTCGTTGTACTTACTAAATTGAATTTTTAATGCTGTTTAAATCATAAAGCTTATCGCTATGAAAAATGTTTATGTTCAAGGTATTTGAAAGAACCATTGCAAAAGACTATTCATTTTTATCTTCTTATTACTTTTACGTACTCATCAGCGCGGATTAAAGATCAAAGTACAAGTTAACGTTCCGTGTATTGTTTATAAACAACACTATATCCTCTAAAACCTGAATCATAAGTGAAAGTTTTTGGTCTTTCCAAGTTAAACGAGCAATATTTACGATATTACTCATTCGATTTCTGTTAGAAGCTACAGAACTAGTGTCCATGGAAAAACAAACAGTGTTCGACCACAGGTACGTCACTGAGCACAATCAGGCGAGGGAATACTCTTGCCCACGTCAATAATATCATTTTAAGTGGACCGGTTCCATACGGACTATCTAACAACGTATAGACGCAACACATTATAGACCCGTCGCGTTAGTGGGTACCATAGTGGGCACTTAATTAAAACTAACTCGTTTTTTACCGAGTGAGATGCCTTGAGCTAATATCGATAGTGCTGATCGTTTGTTTTAATGGATCGTATTATTGAATTACACAGTGCAAACAAAGTGCAACAATTAAAATAATTCATGCTTTTATTTTGTCAATATGATTTAAATAACTAGTTATTTAAAGATTATACATACTCATTATGTATAGTCATTGCAGTAGGTACGTTATTCTGACAAATTCTGGATTTAATTGGCTTTGCAGACCTTAATAAATGTCAACAACTGTAAGAGGAAATTGTAAAACCTGTAAAGTTTGCTGTTAAAATACAAAAAAATAAATATGATAGAACTAACAAAAAAAGGTGATTTGTTTCATACAGTTGCAGAAACGCAACAGCAAGTGGTTCGGCAAAACAAAATTTGAGGACGCAGAACAATTTTTATCAGATAATCATTAGAATAGTTTATAACCAAAACCAGTGTTAAGCAAGACGTCCACAAAACAGTGGACGTCTTGCTTAACACTGGTTTTGGTTATAAACTGGTCATGTCTCATTATTCCTTGGTTCTGTTTCAAAACGCGGAGATAGCGCGCCCCGCCCACTCGCTGCACCCAGGTGCGCCCGCGCAGGCCCGGTGTCAACCTTGTTTTTACGCCGCAATACTCATTTACACGAGTATTTATTTCCAGTTTGGAAAAATAACAAGCCTTTGTTTACGTTCCTTTGTTTACTTTCGATTTATCTAGTAACAGTCGTGCTGAGCGTTAGAACGACGTATTTGAAACACTTTAATAAAAACAGTCTTACTTAGAAGTTACAGTATTATGTTTTAATGTAACTATGCAACATTCATGGAATTAAAGGTGGGAAAATTAAAAGATGAATGAGAAATTAACAGCATTTTTGAAATATAAAAAGTTTTATAAAGCCTATCTCCGAGGCAGACAGGGACAGACAGCGGATGGGCCGCCCCCGTAGGCGACTGCAGCCGATGCCAACACTCTATTTTCGACACAGCCACCGCCCACGCGAAATGCTTACACTCACTTGCTAGTATAATTAGAAAATCGTAATACTAAATTTATTCCAGACCATCTAAACCTATTATTTTTTTTGGTACGTAATTGTTTTACTTTTTATTACGAAGTAATGGAACAGATCGAAGCATTGTAGCACAATAACACATAGCCGTGTCCATATCATGCCCACACACGTGTTTAATACGTTATCGTAGTTGATTATCTCAGTTAGATAAATCCAGCTGCCTGCGGGTACGCAGCTTGGCTAGTCGTTATTTTATTCTAACCCCTCTTCAATTAAACAGAATAGAGGACCCGGTGTTCATTTACTAGTAATTTTATTGCAAAATCAGCTTTATAAATTATCGCCAAATTACACGCGTCAAAAGTCGTAAAGCACTAAAATTAGAAAGTTTATTTATAAGTTATTCAATTTGATTCGATGACTAATCATTAAGAGGATTAATTGGCAAGAAATTTGGAATGTCACGGGTTTCTTGTATCCGTGTCAGATTGCACACGGTGTCAGTAAACAAAGTACCTAACGTAGGAAGCTTCCGGCTACCGTTGTGAATTAACGCAATAGTAATTCACAATGTCTCCACGCATACACATGTTGTGTGAAACCATTGTATAATGTGCGGATATGAACATGACATGCCACGACATGCCATGACATGCCATGTACGTCAAACTGATGACAGCGTGGGTAAGCCCACTAAACTTGTTGACACACTCGCTTCTGTTTAAGTGCGATAACAAGACCAAATTGGACGTAAAAGTGATTATCCCCAATAAGGTAGGTTGCGGAATTCTTAAGAACCGTTGAACTAAGAGTAGTTAAGAGTAACTAGCTGTTCTAAGAACATTGTCGACGGCATTCAGATTACAGTCCTAATGTGGATGATAGATCACCTCGTCTCAACTATTCATTGTGTTACGAATATGGGCCTCGTTGCGAATTCAGATTTATCAGTGCCAACAGGATGTCTGGATTGCCAGAGCTCGTCCGCTGTAAATCTTATTGTTAGGAAACATTACTGAAGCTATAAAGTAAATCTTAAGAATTTACACAGTTCTCTATCAACAGTTTTCTATTGACATTGAGTTTTTTCTTTACATTTTTATTACTTACATTCATTTGAATGTGATTATTTAATCTAACCGATTACCTTTGATTATTAATTAATAACATAATATGTGATTGCATGTTTATCTGATGCATCTGTAGAGAAACTTTAATAGCATTTGCTCCTTCTTAATTTAAGAACCGCGCTCTGTCGGTGGAGTTAACATCACATACATCTATCCTCCGTTAGTGGTTTGACGTCTCAATATGATACGTCTTCAATCTTCTGTTTTATGTTTATTTAGTCGAAATAGCTCCGCCTAGGTCTACCCCTGCCTTTTTTCCTTCAATCTTTCCCCTGTGATATTTTTATAAAGTGATCGTGTCGCCTCAGATGTCTAGTCATCTTTCCTCTTTTATTCTCTTTGGTTTATAAAAAACGTCGCATTTCCTTACTTATTCTTTCTATTATTTTCCAGCACCACATCTCAAATGCTTTAAGCCACTCTCTATCTTTTTGAACACAAGTCTACTTTTCAAGGTCATATGCTATATACAATGATCCAGATTGTATAGGTGTAGAAAATATATTCCTCAGATAGTTATTCATTCCTAGGCATCATACAAGGTTCAGTGAGCTCACGCTAATTATTAACTATTCCAACTGTTTAAATATTTGCGGTTGCGTACGCCTCGTTAGATTCTCCGATCGAACTCTGCTACTCTTTTTCTGTGCAAAATAAACCTTTTAACATTACAATGAGCAAATACCTGCATGAAAAGTACACTGTCAAACAAGATACGGACATTGCATTAAACTGGATTTCTCATTGCCTGTTAATGGACGGTCGTCAACGAGTTCTCAACACAAAAATACAATACTATTGTATTGTGTTAAACGTGGCGAGGATCCAACTATTGGGTGGCAGGGATGGCCGTGTAGGTGTGCCATCGACTGTTGGCTAATGATTCAGTTGTTTACTTAACTAAACAGCATTAATTTTCCAAAATACTGCAATGTCTTCTTGAACGCGTGGGTTTGAGTATCTTATTCTTGAGCCAAAGACAAACTTTACCTTGACTGAAGCATCTTTGCTGACGTTTTTATTTACGAATCCACTACAAGTTTTTCTGTCGTCGCTTGCAATAGCTTAGTTCGTATATTGAAATTTAGTTTTTAAAAGTAAAGTTGATTTCCGTACTTGTGATAGAGTTCAAATTAGAATGAATTTGGCCATATTACTTAGGGTATTGATGAAGATAGGTACTACGTGACCACTTCAACAAAGCCTTTTCATAGAAGGAACAAAAAAGTCATCTACTACTTTACCAGTACACGACATCGGTGGCCAAGGTAGAGAAACAAACCCCTGGAGTCGTGTCGAGATGAAAACAATGCCGTGTTCTTTTGAAAAACACGGGTTATGTTATGTGATGTAAGTTAGTTAGGCGACGCACGTAGCTTTACCTGCCTGCCTATTATTGTGTTGGAACGTGCCTGGAACGTCGTCAGAGCCTGCGTGAATAGCTGACCAGTTTTTTTTATTTGGTATGTTTAAAATATAGGTAGTGTTGTTTACAAAAGCGTCAACTTTAAGTACTTGTTGCGTTTCGTTTTGATTTTAGCATGCGTATATTTCAATTTGGATTTTGTATATTTGGTTACTGTAATTTCGTTTCAATGTTATTTAGTGGAAAAAGCATTATTTTATTTATTCACAAAAATTCGTCTTGACCCTAAAAAACTTCGAAAAATGAAGTTTACTCATTATACGTCAGCACTACATTGCAATATGCAAATGAAACATAGACTTAATGATGAAAGCTTGAAAAACACAAACAATGGAAGTAAATCGCATTGTATTAGCACAGAGGGTCAAAGGCATTAAAACAAGGACAAACGTTAGAAACTTCATGTGGGTAGAGCCGTTCACTGTAAGAAATACCAAAGTACCATAAATAAAAGCATTTGCATACCTATTCGGGACGCATTAATATCTGAGGTATTAGTTCGATATTATAAACACTGGAAAAACAAGTTTTGTTAATGCTATGTACGTACATAGGTCAGTATAATTCAGACATATTTAACGGGCAAGATAAAAACGACGTAGATATTTAAATAAAAGGCACAAAAACAAAGCCAAGTTCACATGTAGATGACGATGAATTATGGAGTTAAAAGTTTCTGCATCTCTGTTTTATCAAACATCAGCATCGCGAAAAACTTGATGATGGTTCTATTTGAAACAAATAAGAGACGGCAGAATAATATGAAATAATATCGAATATCATAACCTACAACACACTTGCTCAGGATGTTTTACCCATCGTGCAAGTATAGTAAAGTCAAATGATCTCATTAAACAAACTAAACAAAAGTACCCATAGAGCATAATCGTAAACATGGCGATAAGTGACATGGAACAGGAATACGCATCGGTATGTCATTGTTAGCATTCGAGCGGAACTGGCGCCCTCCAAAACAAACCTTGTTGATATGCAAAAGTTATATTTTACATACTTTCCTATATCATATCAGTAAGGTGAAGTATGCCTCATTGAATAATTGAGTCAAGTAATTAGTGAAACAGGCTAATAAATATGTGTCAAATATATATCTTCTGCATCGGCAACCTTCTTTATTTACGGAATTTATCCAAATGCATTGTGGCATTCTTTCTTTTTTGGTACACTCCATAGCACACTTAAAAAGAATTTAAGTTTTTCTAGTATTTGAAGGTATCTACGAGTATGTTACAAAAAGTCTTATTTCTACGTGCAATGGAAATTCATCAAAGAAATCACGAAACATAAAAAAAATACCTAATTAAAATACGGCATAAATCAGTAGCTTAAACTTCGTTTTAGATCATTTATTTCCACTAAAATTGATTCTATGAAACAAAATTGAAATAAACATAAATTACAGATTGACAAATTGCGCCTATAACACAGCGAATGCGTCGTAAAATAGTTGTAAACATATCAGCTTGAGCACTTGTAGCGACAGTATGCAGGTAAAAGTGAAACTTCAGTAATTCTAGGTAACGTAACCTAGTGACTTTCCACGGCTCTTCACACGAGAACACACAATAGGGGATAGTGGAACTTAATTGGAAGTTAAAAAAAAACAGGTATACATGCAAGTAAAAAATAAATATGTACAAGTGTCGCAAATAATATTAGGACGATAAGGTGTACAATGCAATGTCTAAAAGTGGTAAAATAGGACTTTTGCCTGCGTAGCGTCTACTATTTCATGTAAAACGTATTTATAAGTTTTAGTTGAGGTCCAAACTAATAAGTCAATATCAAAATTTTATTGATAGAAGAAATATCAACAACCGTTGTCTTAGAAACAGACAGTTAAGGAATGTAACGTTTCTCAAACTTCATAAAGACTATAAACACCTTTATGAAAATAGCCGCTCAATTGATTTTGGTTATTTCCAGCAGTTGTACAGACAACAGCATCTTTTATTGTACAGACAACAACAGGGTCCCGATTCTGTAACTTCAGTTGTGTGTCGATAGAATGGTCGCCGTTTTATCCGTTCAGGTGGCGAAATTAAGAACTATCCAAATTGCATACATCTAATGACGGCTGCTTTGACTGGTGGCCCCACCGCCAACTGAATTTTCAGTTGCTAGGTAGTTCGCAACTTTACGTCGGTTGGTAGTAGCGCCAAGTCGGGGTGGTTGTCAGCAATTATATGAAAATTAAATAGTTCTTAATTTCGCCACCTGAACAGATAAAATGGCCTCCATTCAATTGACACAACTGAAGGTACAGAATCGGGGCCCAGCATCAGCAAAGAAATCGCCACTATCACAAGCGAAGTAAAAAGGTAGCTTGTCGTGTTGTGATGTGTACTAAAAAACGAATTTACAAAAACGGTTTGAAACTTACTTTGCTCAAATGAATGATGCCAAACTTGTACCAATTATAATGTAACTGTGTATCTCAATTGTTATTTTTCTTAATAGCATTAAAATACAAATGATGATCATTAAAACATAATGTGATCGATTTTTTATATTTTATTACTCATTTAATGAACTTGCGTTGTCCGTCTTCAGTCTTTCAACGGTTTTCTATTTTATAGTCACAATGTTAAACGGCGACTGCGAATTAGTTTTTGTGGAAAATGATCTATTTTACATATTACGATTAAATTTATGTTAATTTAATGTCTAAAAACTTAATAAATTACTACGAAGAATACTACGAAGAAAAGAATTACTACGATTATACCTTTATTACACCGTTGGTCGAAAAAACAAAACAACTTTGAAAGAACCGGATCAAGATGCTTAGGAATTTTTAAGAGAAGAATTAATAGATACGTAATAGGTGATAAATAAAGCAACAGACTATGATGAACAATTAAACATAGATAATAAAACATTTTAATCAAGACAGTACAAACGAAAATTGAAGGACCCTATCTTTTTGAAGTGAACGCTGAAAATAAAACGCGGAAGCTCAGTGGCTGTCACTAGTAAACTATATTTACTCGCGTTGAAGCAACCGGGTCAGAGTGATCGGTGTCAAACATTTCAGGCTGAATATCCGCTATAGTTAGCGACGCGTGCATATACGATCCCATTTTACGTGCATTATCCTCATTAGCAGGATACAGCTGAAAAACAACATATAGCTGCAGATATTGAGGGCTTTTATGTCACAGGGTTTCAATAGGTTTCTAATAGTTGAGTGGGTATTGAGTCGTTGCAGAACGTTTTTAGAAATGATACCTTGAAATAGAAAAACTTCATGCTTAGGTAACATGACGTTGTATGAAGGCGGAAAATTTTTTTACTCATTAATTTAAATTCTACTATGTTATAATAACATTAGTTAAATAATATAAAAAATTAATAAATTTGATGATAATTACGTACGTTGAATCTTAAATAAAAGACAAGAAAACTTACTTTGAAAGTGGCGTTTTTGACAAATCTTAAGTACATATTTACGTACAATACTCGCACCGAAACTAAGTCAATACTAATCTACAGTAAAGTAAAATGTTTAAAAACTTAACTATTCTGCAAATTTCACACGTGTTGTTGCATGACAAATCAACTAATTCGAATCTTTAATTATTTATTTACTGCAATTACAGTCAGCCCTAATTAAACCGCAAACTACGGTGAGTAATCCCCGAAATTATAATTTATCCAGCCAAGTTATCCACTAGCAACACATTACATCATTATTTACACAAGGAAGTATTTAGCCAGATTCCAATTCCGTAGGCTTGCGAAAGACGGCAGTCTTACCAATACAATATTTATAGCAAACCAAGCGTAACTAGGTTTATTGCGAGAGTATTTTTAAGAAACGATGTTCGAACGTACGGTCTAAAACAAAACTTCCTCTGAAAACCAATCCTTACAATCTGCACGCTGAAACCAGATAAAATAAAGTACAAAGTGAAGTATTAGTTCCGTAAGTATTTCAAAAACGATTTTATCCAATTTAATAGAGCAAAGCCGACCAAAATATCCCAGAATTAAGATCCGAAGCACCCACGCGAAATAGAAGCACGTATCTAGTCAAATTCACACTTCAAATAGCACGACCATCTGTTCTCATGGAGATTATGTTCCCTGATATTTTGAGGTTTGTCATCACTGCTTTATCGCTTTTAATGTATCATTCACATCGTTAAGTTGACGAATAGTTCCAAAATCAAAAGTGTGGTATTTCTTATCTTTTACTTTTCTATACTCGTACTCTTTTACATTTTATTTACTGATTTTTCTCTTTTTTTGCAGGTAAATTACTGTGACTTGGGTTTAAATATCTGTTGACAGAGTTAACAGTAATACACGTAAGTGTTATTTCTGTGTATTGAATTAATATCGAACTCTAAATTGACCGTCCCAAGTAAAATGATTCATATTTTCGTGACATTAATATTGGTCAATGATCCAGTGTTATGAGCGGTATATTTATGTATATGCATTTTATACAAATTGACAAACGTATCGATGTTTAAGATATTAATACCTGGTTTCTATTAACGTTTTTTAATTTTTATTTTTCTGATAATAAGCTAAACAGCGTCTTTTATTTTTTTTTAATCTCTTTTATATCTTATTTTTCAATTCCTATTTTTCGGGCTCTCCTTTTCACCAGTGGTTGTAGAACATTCTCCTTAGTCTTCTCTTCCTGTCGTTCTATTTATCTATTTCTTTAACTAATGATTATGCCTCGTGCACGGCCTATAAGTGCCGATCATAATCTTTATTTTACTAAGTTGCAAACTAGATCCTTAAACTATTCTCTTATTAGAGCATTAACCTTTTAACCTAGCGCCACGGCTCTCCAAAGACACTTGCTCTGCCTAAGTTTCTCCTTCGTGTGATAACGCTTTCAACGATCATTGTTTTGAACAAATGCAATTCCTAAGTCGGTAGTAGAATCCCAATGAATGAAGCATTTCATTGGATGTTTACTGCGCGCTGTCGTACGTTTTGTCACTGTTTATAAGCGGGGTTATTATGTATGCCGGGTAACGGTTGCAATATTGTATATTGGAATGATACCCTGTGGGCGAACTGGTAAATAGACTGCAAGTCGATTCGGCACCGACCCCAATAGCCTTACAACCGCACAGGTGTGTCAATTTGTGCCTTATTAGCATACACATTGTCGTAGCTACGGCTGATTGGGTGTAGATTGATCAAATATCGACTTGGCTTTGTTTAATTAGTAACACAAACGATTAATTAGGTGTAAATTGAAATGAATGTGACAGATCGGAAACTGAAATACGTATTGAATACGTTCTCTGTCTTGTGATTTACACCTACCGTTACAATCAAAGAGGTTTTTAAAATCATTTAAGAAACCTTTTGGTTGAGACGGTAACACAATAACCTATATGTCAATAAATAAGTGGGATTTTATTTGCCAGAAATGACTAAAATCCACTGAGGGTGCAACATTTTAATATACTTACAAATTAACAATGTCGTTGTGAATTAATTAGAAACAAATCTATCAAACTCTACCTTACTATAGCCTTCGCATGCGTTAGAGTTATAGTATTGTATAGATTTACATTTAATACAAAGTAAACCTGCCTAATGACACGTATGTTCGTGCTAATCCGTGCATACCGTTACAACACCCACGGCCGTCGTCTATCAAAATAATCACCGATTGTTCTATCAACTCCTTTATTATTTAATTAAACTCATCATAACTGTCCTCTAACTGCGTCAATTGGTTATAAAACTTATAAATCAATATGTTCAGTTTGTAATCTAAAAATAATTCTGTTAATTATAACAATAACTTTGGATTTGTACCGGAACATAGAAAGTTAAAAAATTGTTCTGTTGTTATTACTAGTACGAGTATGTTACTAGTGGACATCTATTTTGCTACGACCGACATAGACCTAGTGTAGTGAATATACTTATAGGGCTTTAGGTATCTCTCTTTCAACATCTCGGGTGGTTAATCAGTCCATGAAACTGAAGAACTTCCCCAAGGAATATATATACAGGGCTTTAGGTAAATCACTTTCAACCTCTCGGGTGGTAAATCAGTCCATGAAACTGAACAACTTTCCCAAGGAACAAAGGTTGGAATACGAAAAATTTTTTTTTAGTTCCCATACAAACTGCGTCAGCTGATAGCGCATTTTGTATGGGAAGTCAATTTTTTTGTCATATTTCGACCTTTGTTACTTGGGAAAGTTGTTCAATTTCATGGACTGATTTACCACCCGAGTGGTTGAAAGAGGATACCTAAAGCCCTGTATACGATGATCTGAAGTACCGGTCTTTGCTTAGCAGAATAGTTGTCCAGATTTTAGAAATAACACGTGACGTATAAAACCGGTCGCATTGTTTTAAAAATAGAGCCAGTATTATGAAGTTTTATTCCTATATTGGTACAATGTAGTTTTATAGTCACCCAATAGATATTATTTCTGTCTTGTTATAAAATATAACTAACACCTTCCAAGTGTTATTTAATGGAAGTATAAGATACTCGTAAGTAGTCAGTCACATGTTTTCGAGGAGATATTTTTATATATACTCGTATAAGTGACTAATGGACGCTAAAAATTGTTCATGCTAATTGCAACTAATTTAGAATGTCATTAGCACAAATTTTTGACTTCATCTTACGTCACATCAGTGCAAAATGCAATTATGAAATGCTTGCTTGTTAAAATGACTCTTCACATTATGACCTTTTAACATTTTAAAAACTTAGCAATTCAATTTTAGATATTATGCAAAAGTACAATTAACAGCACGTCAGGTAACGCATTTCCACTACGAAAGCCGCGACATAAGGGCGACGTTAAGGTCAACAATGTGCTGCCGTGTTTACTTACAAAAACTTCTAGAAGTGCTGGCCACAATGTTGGAAAAAGGATCTGAAGATAGATTATCTAAACACTGGCCCAGGATGAGCTTAATCAGTTGCAAAAGATCACGCAAAAAGAGAAAAACACTAGAAATATACCATTAATTAGGCGATTAATATTTATATCAAAACATGTTGACAAGAGTGTCTAAAATTATAACTTAAAAACAACTTTTGAAACTTTTTATCCTTTCCTAGATCGTTCATCTGAATATTCATAGGAACGATTTACAAATTCTAAAACTTTCCAATATTGGACTTGAATTCCAAGACTTGAATTTCACTTTCATATATTGAGTTATCTAATAGAATTTACGAGGTTTCGTAATATGAATCAATTTAAATCTAAGCTATATTTTGATGATGCAAGAGATTATTGGCTAAAGTTTAACGATCAGTCGTGAATGCTGCCAAAATATCATTTACCTGACTGTCCCTCTTCTGGCACAGTGAATGCATGAACTTGCATTTGTCGTAACATAATATAACAGTTTGGCAGAGTTATTGAGTAAGCTAAATAAAGCCAACATAAATTTTATATATTCTTCCCACATCGCACGTGACTCAAGTTCTCAACTACCTACTCTAAAAGTCCTATAATATAATAAATTACCTAACCTGCGGTATGTACATATTTCAAACTGAATCGCAGTTTCAAAGCTTTAGCTTAGTACGACAACAATAACCTGTTAAACCAGATGTCAAATAGAATGTATTCGATTCCTCATCTTATGGAAGCAGGCTCCGATTCATATCGCTTGATTCGAACTTCGACATTGGAAAGACAATACCTGTCACTGTCAATATCTGTATTCCAAAAGTAATGTCCAATTATTTCGATATTGACTGAAAAAATCCGACGTTATAGATTAAGCAACATAAACACCTCTTGGCAACCAAATATGAGAACCTTGAATTTTCCGGAAAAAAAATTTTAACGACACGATGTGGCGGGGAGTTATACCGATCGTATCATCAGAAAATTTATTACTGTTCGACCTCGGGACATTTGACGTTACAATTTGTATACCGACAAGTTTATTACATAACTGCAATTTTTATTGATATAAATTGGGACGAAAATAGAAACTAAATTGGAAGGACTGAACATCAGAACCGTATAAACGGTGATCAATGAGATGATTGTCTTGGACCACTTTCGATGGACTCGTTAACTTCCTTCTCGTGACTGACCGATTTGATTTTTGGACTTATCTTTTGGCTAGCGATTTTTCAGATTACTTTGATGATCTATCCTACGTCACTTTGAAACTAATTTTCCATTACATAAAAACTTCTAGTTCGTATCTCTTGCTATTACGCTCATGATCTTAACTAAATATAAATCAAATTGTCTCAATTGTCTTGACCTAGCACATTAATTAAACCTATAGTCCACCTACAGCAACAACGTCGCAGATATTATATCCAATGCCAAAAGAAAGTAGTATAGTCTAAAGGTTGTCATTTGTCTAGTAACAATAACAATAATAGGCGACCCAGAACATTTAGAATATGCACGTTTGCCTTGAAGTAACCTTTCATTCTTCTCTTCACGTTGACAAGCCTGAGGTATCCTAGTGGACATGAGCCAAGTATTCGATGCAACTCGTATCTCTAACGTAATACAGAGGCTGGAAAGTATCAACACATTTTAAAATTCACAATATTTTTTTAACAAAACGAACATGTCACCAGATAAATCCTTTAATTAATGACTGCTATTTTCTCTCCAAAACGTAAATTTATTTAAATATTGTATTTTTAAAGCTCGCCAAGCAATAACGATGTCTCCTAAATATACAAAAATTATAATGTGAAGTTAATTTTACGTCTCATGAATATTACTTATAGGATTATGCAAGTAGATATGCACCTTGTTTATTGATTTAAATAAGTTCCACGGAGAAAGTTGTTAGATTGCATAGATCGATAAGTAAACACGTTTATTGGTTCGATCGCTCGTGGCAGCCTTATAAGTGAGGGTTCAATACTGATACAAATAAGAAATAAATTTGCAAAACTCAATGTTGTTTTTAAAAGTGTTTATCATA
This sequence comes from Aproaerema taeniolella, assembly GCA_949987775.1. Lineage (NCBI taxonomy): Eukaryota > Metazoa > Arthropoda > Insecta > Lepidoptera > Gelechiidae > Aproaerema > Aproaerema taeniolella. The sequence goes on along the minus strand of OX465259.1, from coordinate 8,478,267 downwards.
ATACAGGCCGTATGATCTCTTTACTACTGTTACGCTTAGATGTTTCGTATCTCATTCGAAATGGCACGCTCCACACCTGCGTTCCTTATTTTAGCCCAGCGGCCGAGTGCTGCGCAAGGTGACGCTAGATTATTTTCACATTCTAGGTCACAAAGCGTGTTTTGTCTCAAGGACAACATCCCATGCACTAAGGCCATCACGTCTCTTTATATATGTGTGTCGCCTTGTTTCTCTACTGCTGTATCCTTTGTCATTCTTATATTATTGTTCTGTGTAGCATTGTAAGTAGTCGATGTGCATTCTGTACTATAAATGCACGTGTAGGTGTTCAATAAAGTACACTTATGTACGTCATCAACGCATTGCTTAGGTGGGTGCGTTTCTTCGTTGTATATAGATATTTTTATAACAGCTGTAAGTCTTCACTGCGTCGACAGTATTTATTGTCAGTGTCACTAAGTAACACTATTAGTATTGCAGTCCAAACCACCTTCAACACTTTTTCGAAATTTAAAACGACTAACATTTCAAAACTTTCATCTTTCCAAACGCGCATGAGTCACTATGTCGTGACATTTATTGTCTGCTGGTAATTCTTTTTGTGGTTGGTGGGCCACGTGTCCCGGAGAAATGAATGTTTCGTAAAACATGCCTTCACCTGCCCGCTCTAGGTCATGTTGTGATGGTTATTATTAATGTCCGTCTCGTGCCAAAAGCTGGCTGCAACATGCAACATGCTCGAAACATGAGTCATCGCTAATATGCAATTTTTATGATCCAACAATGCACGCCCGCATATCTTCCTATTACATTAATTCTATGTCGAAAGTACTCAAAGAATAACTGTCAAATTCAAAATTTTATTTCACCCCCAACATTCAATTGCTTCTAACTTTTAAACGGCTAAACCAATTTTTATTAAATACATATAACTAAGAACCATCTCGATTGCTTTCGAACAAAAAACCGCAAAGAATTCAGTCCATTCGTTTAGGAGCTACAATTCCACAGACAGACATACAAATACACAGACACACAGATACAAGAAACACAGATACATACGTCAAACTTATAACAGACAAATTTTTGTCGAGGATTAAAAATGAATTTAATTACGCCAGCAAGCAGTAGTCATAAAATAGTGTAAGGTAAGGTCGAACGCAACAGGTAGAAACTTTTTTGCCCATAGTTCACCATGAACTGTTCACGCGCCTTTATCTTTGTCTAAACCTACCGCTCTCTGCGAAACAATAACAATAGACCCAGTTTTCATATTCAAAGAGATATCGCTACAGATTATAGACTAGGTAGTTCGCGAATATCTACCTATTGAGTTCATAATAACAGTTATAGATTTGCCTCCGTCTTTTGACGCTGTTTTTTGAAAGTTATTTGTGGTATTTTGCCCTACATATCAAACGTCTCTATAAATACTTAATCATTTTGTTGCGATTGTTTAAAAATATACTTCTGTATTATTTTTTGTATCCTCTTGATATTTTTTTTATATCTTGGTACTTCAGTTAATCATGTAAACGTAAATGGCTTGAATTAATTGTCACTTGAACAGCGCTCCCGCGTGCAATATAACGATGTATGAGCGTTTTCTATTAATCAGCAACCTTGGGGCTACGGAACCAATTGCAATCGCTTACGTTTCATGGGAACGGCATGGAATGGTACTTGCCTACATTAAGTATTTCAGCTCTAAGTAAGTACAGAGGCCAGCGCATCAGGTTTCTCCATTTTCATTGCAAAGCCGCTCTTATCACAACAGCACAGAGTGCACGCTTGTGGTAACCTGATGTGCGGCCGTCCGTACTTATGTGCATAGATAGATACCTCGTTCTATGGTACGGTTAATTTTACAGCAAGCAACAATCAGATGCACTCCCATTGTGGATAACGACACAATCGATTATGTTTGCGTGATCTAACCTTTGTTCACGCGTTTTTTGTCACGACCACGCAGGTCTTACCAGATGGGTGGAATTCTAGCGTAGATAAACAATTTTATTTTAATATCTTAAGGAATTTTATCACAAAAACAAGAGGATTGTTGATTGTATCATCAGACCATTGTCTAGGAGATATCTGACCATACGCTTTCTAAAGATCCTAGTAAAGTTGAGTAAATATTATGAATACCATACCACGAAAATAAACTACGATATGTTTTCGGGATTTTATCAGTTAATTCAAACACACAAAGTATGTAAACTGAAGAAGCAAAAAAAGAAAAGGAAGAGTAGGTACTCACTCGCACCTGCTTGGACAATTAAAAATACGAACCGAAATGCCATACAACCTCAGACAGACGTTGCCCTGTGTAGATTATGTAACGTAAACATTCTGCGAAAACATTTTTCTTGTGAATCATCATCTCAAAAATAAAGTAACACAAACATTGCAAGGTTCAAGATTTTGAAATACGAATAAAAAATCTCATCAACAGCTAATAGTAACGCGATAAACGAAACTATGATAAATGATTCTGTGTTTTATTTAAGTATCACATTTTAAAGCATATCTAACAAGTATTCCCAAAGTATCCACATACTTTATTTCACAAGAGAAACAAAACAAAGAAAGGATGTACGAAGTACATTTGCGACCGTATCACTAGACGTGAACTCTTTCAGACAACCCTTTAACTGAAAGGAACGATAGATGAGACACTAACTAAAGCATAGTGCGTTGGTCTAAATAAAATTAAATAGATGATGTAGATTGTATAATTGTATACAGGCATACATAAATACATGGTACACATCCATGGTAACCACATCATGCTATGCCTACCCTGACAGGAATTATATTGTTGAGTGTAAAGTCAACCGATTCAGTCACAAGACAGTCATTGGTTTTGGACAAATGTTTTCAAACAACGGTTCTTAATAAAATAAAATCATGTCTGTCCCACAAAATGCATTTATGAACGGACATTTGCTTCCAACTGACAAGTTCACAAAATAAAGGAAACTATGTTATCGTCGTGATGTAGTTTTAACTCACTCATACAATCTGCAAGTGCTAATAAAGGACAATTTGGAAGAGGGGTCCGACCCCTCGGCCTCGCCGCCGGCTCCCCTACCTGTCTATGCAACTGCATAGTATTGATCTACGAGTGTTTGTACGCCAAATCCAATTGACGAACCAAATTTTACTCTTCTTGAACATTTATGAACGATGTGAACTTATTATCAAATCGTCACATATATTTATTGATGACGCGGCAATCCAGCGCCCCAGCAGGGAGTGTGTGTACAGGCACGTCTAAATGTTTAACTTTAACTTATACCTTAAGAATTCTGTACACTTTCAATAAATAAAGTTTACTATTACTATTAACTTAACCATTGTCTTCCAATAGACTCATAGGCATTTAACAAAACAATCCGATTTCAGTTAATCGGGGCCTTAGATATATCCAAACTAAAACTCTACTGACGATTTGACATAAATTCACCTCCTCTAGACTGCGTTGTAAAAACAAGTCCTCTGTCATGGAAGTGCCTTATAGCAATATACTTAGTTCAAAGCATTTCCGGATTCTGGGAAATTTTAATCGCTGCGTCAACTTTGATATTTGGTACCTCTTTGTGTATAGTAATTTCGTTTATCAGTCTTTTAAGAAATACTATTTCTGTCACTGCATCCAATGTAGCTTCCATAATATATCCATACAATATTATAAATAAAATAGGAACGAAAACATACGACACAAAGACAAACATGAATACAGATCCTCTCAAATGAATTGGAAAATAATTATGAACCTTCCAAACAGCAGCAGGAATTAAGAATAATTTAAAACGTTAATTAAAATGTGATTTAGAAAATCCGAATGCACGCACGATCTCTTTAATATAACAGGCTCATTTAAAAACGAGATTAATATTATTTTAATTAATTCTAAATTATACGATACTTGATTTTTGTCATTGGTTTTTAGCTTTAAAAACCATAAAAGTTGATATAAATTAAGTATAAACATTTTATAGCAAAATCTGCACAGAATAAAAACAAATCAAAAATCTATTGAAAATAGCTATGTTATGGCTACGACTGATTATGACACAAGATGTACATAAATAAATAAAACTTTTATTTTAAGTAGTAAATTAAACTGTAAAGTATTTAATTATTACTTAGACACGGAACTACGGCAATCTTTCTATATACGACAATACTGTCATTCATTGCCTCGTAAAAATGATTAACAACAGAGAAACATCGGTACTAGGAGAGCACACTATGTGACTATGCACTTTCTTTTTCCAGACTTTCACAGCATGGTGCAACAGTCACCTGAGGAAAGCCGGCACTGGCATCGAGAACATCGAGGAAGACTTCCGCAATGGCCTGAAGCTTATGCTGCTCCTGGAGGTCATCTCCGGAGAGACCCTGCCCAAACCAGATCGCGGCAAAATGCGATTCCACAAAATCGCCAACGTTAACAAGGCTTTGGACTTCATTGCCTCCAAGGGTCAGTAAGCATTTTTGTCTTAAAATCTGCTCCATACATTCTTATTGCTATATTGGAGTTAGCGAATAAGCCCACGAAACTGACTTCCCAAAGAACATAGGTCGAAGTATTAAATAACATTTCTTCGCCTCTCCATACAACTTGTGCGATCAGCTGATTTGCCTTTGTATGGGATTTTTTTATGAGAATGTTGGGTTCTTTGGGAAAAATTGTTCAGTTTCATGGGGAGAAAAAAAGGAAAAAGAAATTTTTTCACAGTATTAACAAACATACAATTGATTACGATTAGACAGTTTTATGTATGCCTCTTAAGCCCATTCCAGTTTTACCTTACAGTTCTAATTAATGCACCATATTTACCATATATATACTAGCATTCCGCCCGGGACTTCGTTCCCGTGAGAATTTGGAAAAAAAAGGAGTGTTAATCCAGGGTGTCAGCTACCTCCATACCAAATTTTATCAAAATCGGTCCAGCCGTTTGAGCATGAAAGAGTAACAAATATCCTTACATACTAACTTTCGCGTTCATAATATTAGTAAGGATTAACCGATCGGAACGTATATTTTTCCAGGTGTAAAACTAGTATCTATTGGTGCCGAAGAAATCGTTGACGGTAACCTCAAAATGACCCTGGGTATGATCTGGACCATTATCCTGAGATTCGCCATCCAAGACATCTCAGTCGAGGAAATGACCGCCAAGGCAAGTAACACACGACTTGATATGATCCAAATCGCCTTTACAAGCAGTTTTTTTTCATATGAAAGAAAATTACAATGGCCAGGACTTTATAGACTGCTAAGGCTTCAAAATTGATAAGGAATAACATCCCGAATCGGAAACAGTATACAGTAGCTCCGTAAATAGCAAACATGATGTCTGATAAAAAACAAACAATAAAAAGTCTAACCAGATTTCTTGCAGATAGTTCAAAAGATCTGATTTTTAATAATGCAAAATGTAATCATAAAACATTTTCCAAATTACAGGAAGGTCTCCTCCTCTGGTGCCAGCGTAAGACAGCTCCCTACAAGAACGTAAACGTCCAGAACTTCCACCTCTCCTTCAAAGACGGTCTCGCATTCTGCGCCCTCATTCACAGACACAGGCCAGACCTCATCGATTACAGCAAACTGTCCAAGGACAACCCACTGGAGAACTTAAACACCGCTTTCGATGTGGCCGAAAAGTACCTGGATATCCCCAGAATGTTGGACCCCGACGGTAAGACCAAACCTTTATGTTTGATATCAAGTACAATATCTTTACTGCTCTGGCCTATTTAAATCCAGCGATTCAATTTAAAAAACGAATAAGTAGAAAAATGCAATGACGTTATATGACGTTATCAAAGAGATTTATCGATCATATTTCAAACTAGAAAAATAACTACATGCAGTCAGAGATTTTTCAAGGCAATCCTATTGAGGCTGAAGATTTCTAAAGTTTTATAAATATTGCAGACCTTATAAACACCCCCAAGCCGGACGAGCGCGCCATTATGACCTATGTGTCATGTTACTACCACGCCTTCCAAGGCGCGCAGCAGGTATACAGATAGTCCCAGCTATTGCAAAAATTCCAAAAAAATTCAAATCCTTTAACGCCACGCCAGGCCTTTGTGTGTCACTTATAGCATGATCACTTCCAAAACAATCGTCCTTACTTCTGAAGCTCTTCAGAAGGCAACATAAACATTCCCAACTCCAAGTCTAAAAAACTTCCTAAGTGACTTGAACGACGAATAATTCAATTTTTGACGTTTTAATGTGAGAATCGATGTTTTGAATCCTAATCTTGATATTGTTCATTGGTATTTTAGCTTTGTTATTAACCAGTACATTATTGATTATGTATATGAGACTGAGCGTGTTTATTGTGAAGTACAAAATGTTATAAAAGCCTAACGTTACTAGACCTTGCCTACTTTGTTTTAATATTTGCGCTATAACTTTTGACTCACAATCAGCATTCTCGAAGATTTTAAGAACCATCGCATGAAGCTAACCCATGTCGCTTGCGTGACGCTTGTCAGATCTGCAGAACACAGCGATGCCGGACGAGCGGGCTGTTATGACATACGTCTCGTCCTACTACCATTGCTTCTCTGGCGCGCAAAAGGTTTGTACCAATCAACATAATTCAGCAGTAAAATTAACAAACCCCTTTTTGATGTGAATGCTTGCAACCAATATAAACCAGTCAATAGTATCTCAACTGCAATGAAACATGCTTTAAACAACCTCATTGAGTAGACAATTTTTAATGACGATCATGTTAATTTCCAGGCTGAAACGGCCGCGAACCGCATCTGCAAAGTTCTCAAAGTCAACCAAGAGAACGAACGTCTTATGGAAGAATACGAGCGTCTTGCCAGCGACGTAAGTATATTTCATCAACACCTATTCCTAGATTAGCTATTGTTTTCTAAGGCTAACTAAACTTTACTACATTAAAGTAATTTCTTGGACCTGTCAAGGGAATCTTTATATTCCACAGAAAAACGACAGTTACCCATTCATAAATCACACTTGTTAATTTACTCATTAATTTAAAAGAATAACAAAAACGTTAGCTAAATAAAACATGGTCAGAACCTTAGGTGACCTTAGCTTGAAAAGAAAACCTTAGCTGCTGCAGTATTTTAGAACTAACCAGAAGCAAATCTTATTTTACAGCTTCTTGAATGGATCCGCCGCACTATGCCTTGGCTGAACAGCCGCCAGACCGACAATTCGCTTGCCGGCTGCCAGAAGAAGCTGGAAGACTACCGTACTTACAGGCGCAAGCACAAGCCGCCCCGCGTCGAGCAGAAGGCCAAGCTCGAGACCAACTTTAACACCCTGCAGACCAAGCTGCGCCTTAGCAACCGCCCCGCGTATATGCCCACCGAGGGCAAGATGGTTTCTGTGAGTATCCTGTAATAGCAATTCTTATTCGTCTCCAGATCTAATGCCTAGTCATAATTTTGAGCGAAAGTCCTGGTAATCACCGTCTTTTTCCCGCCCGGAGGAATACATTGCTTGAACTTAATTTGATAAATAAATATTTATACAGCCTGGCATGGTACATATATTTTAGATAAGATAGAAATATCTTCAAATAATATGAGTGTAAAAATGTCTCATTATTACTATTTTACACATTCCAGGACATAGCAGGAGCATGGAAAGGTCTTGAAATCGCCGAGAAGGCGTTCGAAGAGTGGCTATTGAGCGAGATGATGCGCCTTGAGCGTCTCGAATACCTCGCCCAGAAGTTCAAGCACAAGGCCGACATCCACGAGGACTGGACCAGGGGTAAATATACTTTGAAAACTATATTTATCGTGCAGACAGCCTCAGCGATACCTGACCACCCCTATGAAACCCCGGATAATGATGAAGTCTATGACAAAACATAAAATTTTTAAATCGTGATTAAGCGTAATTGTTTAGTCGACAAAACTATATTAAACCGTCGCCTGCTTGTTTACGCCACGTGCGATACAAATCTCGTTCGCCATGTTTTCAAAAAGCACGCGAAGGTTTAATATACAAAATATCATTATATATTGAAGTACCTAAAACATTTCGTGAAATAACTTCATCCTTATTACATAGGGGTGGTGAGGTATCTCTGCAGCTGTCGTACCTACAATAGAGCTGCAAATAAAATCAAATTCAAAGTATTTATCAGGATGTTATTTATGCTGTTCAATCAAACTTCATGAGTCAACTATCGAACGGAGTTTTTATTGCACCTAAATATTCTCATAAGTCATAACACAAAAGATGCCATATTCGTCTGTATATCCTCAGAGCCGCCATAAAACAGCCACCATGGGAGTACTAATTTAACCAATGAATAATATTTTCCTACAGGCAAAGAAGAGATGCTCCAATCACAGGACTTCCGTCAGTGTAAGCTGAACGAGATCAAGGCTCTGAAGAAGAAGCACGAAGCCTTTGAATCAGACCTCGCCGCGCACCAAGACCGCGTAGAACAGATCGCTGCTATTGCCCAGGAACTCAAGTACGTAGTCATAAAAAATTTAAAGGCCACTATTACATTTATTCTGTCAGCTCTAAAATGAGGATACCCCAGCTGAAAAAAATTTCCATAGCTTATGGACATCGTAAGCTCAATTCACATAGTACAAGCAATCAAAAAAAAAAGAAACTACACTCTAAATATACATATAAATTAGGAATCAGTATCTTTATGATTTCACGTAGACTATGAATATAATTGAATATCTGCCGACCGCACAAGTTCACTTCCGTAAACAAATTTATGCAACTCGTAAATTAAATGACCCGTCGGCCATTGTGTTTTTCACGGTAATTTGTATCTAAATACCAACTTTTCGCCCGGGATTTCGTTCCCGTGGGAATTTTTTCGTAATTTTTCCCACTTTTTTAAATAGTTATTCTACTATTCGGGACGAAGACAAATACAACAAATCAAAAACCATGAAAATCAGTCCAGCCGTTCTCGAGTTATAAGTGTTCGAACAAAACCGACTTTGTTACTGATCACCAGTGATCGTAATTTTCCAAGAAATTTTAGAAGACATTTTTGATGACCAAAAATGAATTGTTCGGCAGCACCCTGGAATACCACGACGTAGCGAGCGTGAACGCCCGCTGCCAGCGCATCTGCTCGCAATGGGACCGCCTCGGTGCGCTCACGCAGCGCCGACGCCTCGCTCTGGACGACGCCGAGCGAGTGCTCGAGCAAATCGACCTCCTCCATCTCGAGTTCGCCAAGCGAGCTGCGCCTTTCAACAACTGGTACGTAGTTTTAAAATAAACTGCTATGACAATTAGTTTTTTTAAGTGAGGAAAGAGACTGAACATTTTAACAGCTTACGTTACAAAAAGTAAGCAGCAGGCTGCAGCATCCGGAAGAACGACTTGATTTATTGGATTAAGGTTTAATTCAGAAGCATTGTTAGCCCCTACCTTCTAAAACTCGCAGTATTATGGAACGTCTTAATTATGCAGACTTTGCCTTTACATCATTTACTCTTTCCACACAATTAACAAGCCGATGCTCAACCCTTTATCGTCAATGGCAAGAGGTAGTCGCTGAAGCATTAATGGACTTTATAAAATCTTGATTTGCTACCTACCCTGTAATATACGTAAGGTGTTGCACTAATTCCTTCAAAAACGACTGAATGACAGGTTTTTAAGAACCTGGAATCCGAAAAAAGTGTGAAACTTTTATGACAGTGTGAGCGAATGTTTTCAACGTTTTCTTCAGGTTGGACGGCACTCGCGAGGACTTGGTTGACATGTTCATCGTACACACTATCGAAGAGATCTCTGGTCTCATGGACGCGCACGCTCGCTTCAAGGCCACCCTCGGAGAGGCTGACAAAGAATACCAGGTAAAGAGATATTGCATGAAAGGCTAAATCAGTGTCATAAGTTACAGTGGGTGATGGAGAGTATTCCTGATATTTCGATGCTTTTTCCACCTTATGTTAATTTGGAGAGATACTTTAGTTTTAAACACTTGAAGTTTTAAACACTTATTTGAATAAAATTAATTTATTTATATACTTGACACGGTATACAACAATATCAATAATAAAACAGTAGCAAGTTTGAAAATGTTGCCAGTTAATTTGCAAGAAAACCTAGAAATCCCATGGTGTTGGCAAGATAAAAAACCTTACGAGCAATGAGTACAGGACTATGACCAAAAACTAGATATTTACCAGCTTTCGTTTTTGTATGCAATAAGTAACTAGATAAATTTGTTACAGGCGATAGTGAACCTCGTACACCAGGTGGAATCCATCGTGAAGCAGCACCAGATCCCTGGTGGTCTGGAGAACCCCTACACTACCCTCACCGCACACGTAAGTCAACGATTATTTATTTATTGACGCGACGTTAAATAAAAGGCTGCACCGACGAAGGAGTTGTTAGTATGTTGGTTTTCTGGATTTTTCTAATGAAACATTTCTGTTATCTGATATAATATTGTATTATTTCCGCCGTTTTCTACTTAAGAAGCATATTTTCATTTAATCCGTTATTACCACAATCACGAAGGTTCAGCAGTCGAAGCGATTTTCATGGTCAAAATCTGCCAAACACCATCCAATTCATCCGTACACACTCCCCTATGAGTATTGTGTCTCCCTCCCCATCCGAATCTAAAATATTCACAAAAGCCGTTCTTTTCCCTTCAGGAGCTAAACCGCAAATGGTCGGATGTAAGGCAACTGGTGCCCCAAAGAGACGGCACCCTGGCAGCTGAGCTCCGGAAACAGCAGAATAACGAGACCCTGCGGCGCCAGTTTGCTGAGAAGGCCAACGCCGTCGGACCCTGGATCGAGAGGCAGATGGACGCCGTCACAGCCATTGGCATGGGTCTACAAGTAAGTTAATTGCAAGTTGACAATCCACAAACCTCGGCAGAAACCTTTTCTTAGATAGAATAACTTAAATAAAAACCAAATTCTCCAAAACTAAAAGACAGCTTCTAACAAAATGTAAAGCGAGTGTACTTTCTTGATACTTCTTAGAAAATTGTCTGTAACATGAACTCATTAAGATCGTTTCACTTTATTATCCGAATTATTCTTCTACTCCTGAAAATTGTTAGGATAAATTGGTAACCTTGCTTGCCTATTCAGCTTCATAAGGACTATAACTGCTACAATATCCTAATTACTTCCAGGGCTCATTGGAGGACCAACTGCACCGATTGAAGGAGTACGAGGCAGGTGTATACGCGTACAAGCCACACATCGAAGAGCTAGAGCGTATTCACCAAGCCGTACAGGAAGGCATGATCTTCGAAAACAGGTGGGTTCCTTTATAAAGCCTTGAGCAGAGCGGTTTATGTAATTCTAATAAAGATCACATCTGAATTTCCTCTTCATAATATAGACTAGATTTCGCGCGCTGCGTGGCATGCTAAAGCCGGTAGTTGTTGTCTGGTAAACAGCACTCCTGCCCATTTTTCTCTGTCATCTCGGAATTTATAGTATTTTTAGGAGGGTCTGATTTTGTTATCAGTTGAAAGGAAGGCCAGGCTTGCAGAGCTCGGCTTTCGGCTTGTTGGGAGGCTAAACTCTAATAACCTCACTCATCAATGCCTAGCCGATACCTTATTTATTAATTTATGTTTATGACGTAGACGAGGAATAAGGTTAGACAAGTTTCTACGAGATCAAAGTCAATTTTTTTAATTGAGTGCCCCAAAATCCCTTTTTCTAAGCGTTTTGTCCCATTTCTCAATCGGGATACGCTGGACCATAATCCAGGATTTGGCAGATCAGGTTATTATAGTGGAGCATCTGCCAGCTGACATCCATGACTCTACAAGCTAACACGGAAACTTGACCAGATTGAACTTATCCGAGACTAATGTTTCCAGATATTCCCAATACACAATGGAGACACTGCGCGTAGGCTGGGAGCAGTTGCTGACGTCCATCAACCGCACCATCAACGAGGTGGAGAACCAGATCCTCACCCGCGACTCCAAGGGCATCACCCAGGAACAACTCACAGAGTTCAGAGCCTCATTCAATCACTTCGACAAGAACCGCACCGGTAAGGAATTCTTTAATAGTCTCTGGCTTGGTTTAACAAAATACGTGGACGAAAGAGAGAATATCAAAGTAAATAATTATCACACAGGGTCCAAGGTAAACGCTTGAGTACCATCGACGATTCTCAATTTTACTTTTTCCAAAATTAATTTACGTAAACCCTTATTGACGTCAATTGACCCCAGAAATGTTTATTAAACGTGTAGTTTAAGAAATGAATAAAAACTTAAAATAAAGACGCTGACAATGAAAATAACAACACGATAAGAAAAGACCGTCTTCAGTGACCTCTGTTACAATTAGTGTTACAACTACTTGTTTCTTTTTCCAGGCCGCCTGGCGCCTGAGGAGCTCAAATCGTGCTTAGTGTCGGTTGGCTACAGCATCGGTAAAGACAGGCAAGGAGAACTCGACTTCCAACGCATATTGGCCGTCGTCGACCCCAACAACACAGGTAATTCCTTGCCAAACCTTTACCAACAGTAGAAAATGAAGTTACTAATAACATGCATGATGTTTCCAATACTTTGAAAAATCTCAAGAGCAAAATTCCTAAACCATATTCGAGCTTGCAGTTACATTAAATATAGGACAAAAAAACGTTGACTTACTGATCAACAATACCTTCAAATCCAACTTTTAACACTTTTAGCGCCAAGAGTTTTCGTCAAAAACGCCCAATACACGCCACGACATCAAAAAATTAAATTTTTTTTTAATGTCGTGGCGTATGGCGAACGCTTTGAGAACGATATTAAAGTTTTTTTTTAAAAATTGTTTTTGTCTGATATATCAGACTTTGGCGGCGAGGGCACGAAACTTAAACGTCTGATATATCAGACTTTTGGCGGTGAAAAGGTTAAAGGCCAATTATGAGCTAGTGCCAAACATCATAACGACATTGGGCGTTTCCCCACTGGCCGGCACCGGCGACGGCGACGGCGAGAGTGACAGAGCTATACTAGGAAGCAAGAAATCGGTAGTCGGTAGGTAGTAGAGTGACAGAGATACTTGCTTCCTAGTATAGCTCTGTCACTCTCGCCGTCGCCGTCGCCATCGCCGTGCCGGCCAGTCGGAAAACGCCCATTTGATGATAAGATAAAGTCATTTGATTGTTGGTAGATGATAATCGAGTTTTTTTTTTTTTTTAATGGTCGTTTCTTTAGCAATGCCTTATACCTATGTTATTCTGTTCAGGTTACGTATCGTTTGACGCATTCTTGGACTTCATGACGAGGGAATCTACAGACACAGACACCGCTGAACAGGTCATCGACAGCTTTAGGATCTTAGCTGGTGACAAGGTAAAATTACTTTTGTTTTCGGTTAGAGTTTAGACAGTCACAAACTTAGATTTATGAGGCTCACAGAAATTAAGATATAATTGTAACGTATCGGAAAAACCTATTACCTATTACTTTTGCCACGAGCCAAAAACGAAATACTGTTATGTGTATCACCAGTGCCAGCATAAAGTGTGTAATGCTGACACGGATGAAACACCTAACCAGTAGAGAGTGTGAAACACCTAACCAGTAGAGTCTTTAAAATTAAAATAAATAAATAAGCGCTACACAATCAAAGGCCCACACTAAAGGTACCTTTTGTCGTGGGTCATAAGACAGACACATAAAGACAGACACGAAACCCATGACCCGCAACAAACATCTACTTTTTATACAAATATTTGCTCCGTCTGGGAATCGAACCCAGGACCCGCCAATCAAGAAGCAGCGTCACTGCCTCTCGACCAAACCGGCCCATTCGACCACAATCACATCGTTTTCCGATGCTTCAAGGCTCCTCATTTACACATTACCTGTTTCCCGTTCCAGCCATTCATCACGGCAGAAGAGTTAAGGCGCGAGCTCCCACCTGACCAGGCTGAGTATTGTGTAGCGCGCATGCCTCCGTACCGCGGCCCGGGAGCGCCCCCCGGGGCCCTCGACTACATGGCCTTCTCCACTGCGCTATACGGCGAGACCGACCTTTAGGTATACACCAACATACTATCTGACTCAAAACCTATTCTATGATCAGATTCTGTTAAAACGTATGGTTTAAAAATCAAGGGGTTATTATTGATGATGGTGAAAATTATAAAACGAAAGGGTTAAGACTCTTAGATGAACTATCATATCAGCTAAGATGACAAAGATAAAGTGATATCTATGAGAAGTTATCGCCTGTGTTATCGACGAGAACACGATGTCAATTTGACAAATATGTATTGCCAAGGTTTTATATCTTGGCTAGTGTGGTTTCTGGGTGTTGAACACAAAAACAAATTATTGTTTAAGTGTTCAATTTTACATAGTGGCTAATGTAAAACAACATGTTAAGTATGCAAGACGACCAACGTTATTTGACACGATTTTATATAATTTTAAGTCGTAAAATACTTTTGGCTTACAAATACGATACACCAACACCACACATCTTGAGTTTAAGATTTTGATAGCTCCATTCTCAAGTTTATTATGTTATATACTGTAGATTTTAACACGACAGAATTTTAGGTGACAAAACATGTATGAAAAAAATCTGGCAATTATCCAGATGACTTGGAATAATGCCTAAATTTCACTGTCCGCCCACCACTATCCATGTGGCTTCAACAGAGTATTAAATTGCATTATACTTAGACGCAGGTCGCAAGAATCAACGGTCATTATCACGACGTCATCTCTCTCGGGAAGGTATTGAAGCAGCTTAGGAGAATCAAGAAGATTCACAGTTGCCACCGCTCAACACTAACAACACCAGCGCCCAGACACAGCGGTGTCACTACGATATGCAAAAATTATTTCCATACATTGACTCTCAAACCGCACGATCGCCCTACATCAGTCAATGTATCGCAAACAATTTTTGTAATGTAACTATAAATATGCCGTTCTGTTACATATAAATATGTGCAATGTTCAAACCAAAAATGCCATTAACTTTCAAACTGTAAAACTCTTCTCCCTATAATAATGTTTACTGTAAACCTTTTGGCTCAAATCAGAGAAATCATTTATGTTTACATACAGACTATTTATACATTAGTATTAGGTATTTTTAACTTTTATATAAAATTCTCAGGGAAGTCACAAAACATTTATTTGTAAGATAAAATGGTGCTAATGTTAGGCTTGACTAATGTGTGACACCAAAATAAGACTCATTCGCATTGTGAGAATGTTTTGTTATATTTTTTTATTTTTAAGCAAACAACTATTTATACAAGTATTTTTTTTTTTTAATTACTGCCATTAGTAATTATAGTACTTTGATGGTAGGTACGTAATACTTTAAGTTCTCTAAATTTATAAATGTTGCAGGGAAGTGTCACACAAATTTATTTATATCATAGATTGCCATAGCTTGCCTGCATCTATTTATTTATCATTTAAAAATCATTTTTTTATAAAATTATCGTTTTGTGAGAGTATTTGGATTGAGTACTCCAAATAAATGATCTGCCATATCTCGTGTTTTAATGACTGTGTTGATAAAATCCAACCATGTATGTTATTTATAACGAGGAATCAGTGGTACGTAGAATAAGTACGAACATGTGCCCAAATAAGTATACTAACTCGAATGTACAGCTAATTTAAATAAAGAGCTCTTAAACACAATTGAATCATTTTATTTCATCATAATATACTTAGAAATCTAAGTAAAATCAATAAGTAATATTATTTTAAAATAGTAATATTATTAGTTTTAAAACTAACTTGAGATATTTGACTACAAACAAAATATTCACAGTTTGTGAAGAGTAACAAATTCAATTAGTTACTACAAACCTAAGAATATTGAAAATCTATAGTTATTTTAAATAAATATTTACAAGTTTAATCAACCGCACAAACATTTTTTTATTGTTTAGCTTTGATGTTGTATATTTCATTGTTCAGAATTGAATTAATTAAAGTCTACTAACCACGTGAAGCAGTTACTTAGCCTCTTCTTTCTTCTCTTCTGCTGTGAGTAGTGCACTCTTGATTCCAATCTTCTTCAGTTCTTCTACAAGTTCTCCTGATTGGTGCATCTGCAGCATAATGTCACAGCCGCCCACAAATTCGCCATTAATGAATACTTGAGGAATCGTTGGCCAGTTTGAGTAATCTTTGATTCCTGCAGAACAATAAAAAAAAAGTCTTAAATCCAGGGTTCGAAGTTAGACCTCTTTATATTCTAAAGAACACCCTGGCCATTTGTACAAGACTCAGAATATGATCTATAAAGTAGCAGTCGTCTTTGTCATTTCTATAGTCAGAGAAAGAGACAATCAATACTTAAGTATAGATCAAGACTTGAGTCTCCTTCTGTAATACGGGCCTATGAAGTCGGTTAGGCAACCCAAAGTGCGCCTTGACCCCAAACATTTTAATTAAATTCAGCAAATGATTCAGTCAGCACCCGTATTCTTCGGTAAGAGTGTCGCAAAAGGGGCAGCCATACAAAAACATTTTTTGCAATTATGAAACTAACCTTGTCGAATATTTTCGTCCGCTAAAACGTCTTGACTTTCGTAAGGAACAGCATGCATGCGCATTATTTGAACTACTGCGTTGCTAAATCCACACCTCGGAGCATCGGGGACTCCTTTCATGAACACTACAACTTTGTTACTCTTCACGATTTTATCAATTTTTTCTTTCGTAGCGGCATCAGCAAAACACCGAATTTTGATAGCGTTAGTATAAATTGGTAGCAAGTTCCTTCTCAGTAAATTATTCATTTTATTTCAATATGGATAAATAGTTAACCACTAGCAAATAAACTTTTCCACAACAACAAAATAATGCAGTTTAGCGAGACAAGAGGAAAATTTTCGAAATGTCACTTTTTTTGACAGATATTTGTCAAAATTGCAGATAGCCAACATTACGCCTGTAACGGAAGCTGTAATTCACGTATTGATTAGAATAGTTCGTGACAGAATCAACTTACTTTTGCCAGTGAAAAAAGAAAAAAGAAAATATTATTTATGGTGAAACGGACAGTGTTACAAGAAAGGAAAAACTGTACAGAATGTGGTAAATTTGAAATAATAAAGTTTTTTTGCAAATACAGTGAATAATTTTGCGATAAAGTGAACAAGAAAATCCTATGTTATGTAAATAACATGTGTGATCATCACTGAGAAACAATAAATTTTTATACGCCATCTCTTTTATAGGCTTTGATGGATGGATAGTGATGATTTTTTTTTCGTAATTTCTGGTATTATTTTTTAAACTTGGCCTAGCGATTTCTTAGGCCAAGTTACAAAGCCCCAAGCCATAAACTCAAACAAAAAAAGTCAGTTCAGTTTAGTTTGGCTTGCTACCTGTGCTGACTAATACTTTTGTAATTTCAACTCTAAAATGGAAAACATGGAAGAAATATACCATTTTTTAGAAGATTTCTCGAAACGTAAACCGAAAGTGATTCCTCAGGAACTCAATGACTACCTGGCATACGTTGCACGTACCGGTGATCCTGTGTATCAGTGGTCACTTGTAAAGTGTCTTTTCAAAGAAAAACTTCTAAATGTGGTAACAGACTTCTACGAAACTACCCCCAGTATCGAGATACCTCCGTACCCTAACGTAGATCCATTCAACTACGACACTATGAAAAACAGTCTTTTAGAACGATTGGACTCATTTTCGTCTGCACCCTTCACCATACAAAGGATCTGTGAGCTGTTGACTTACCCTCGTAAACAATATAATAGAATAGACAAGTTTATGAGAGCCGTGGAGAAGAATATTCTAGTAGTAAGCACCAGGGAACCAGGAATACCAAGGCACCCAGAGCCAGAGAATGGAGAATCTGTTGAACCCATTGTCAATGGCTCTGATAATAATTCTGAGTATAATGTTGATGTAGAAATGGAAGATATGTCTTGGAAGCAAAACACTGAACGACAACAGACTGCTGAGCCACAACCTAGTTCATCTGAAACCCATATATCAGTAGATGACATTGAAGCACGACTTCAAGCTAAACAAGACTCACCAACGCAGAATCAAGACAAATCATCCACTCAATATGAATCTGTAACTCCTCCAGAATTGAATGTTACTGCTGACGAACAGGAAATGAAGTCTGATGATACACCAGCCCCAGTAAAAACAGCACATGTTGATGTTGAACAGAACAAAGATCAAAATGTAACTGAAAATGTGCAGGCCCCCACTGTTGCAGAAACTAATGAAGAAACGAAGAGTGATATAGAAATGAAATCAGTAGAAACTGAAAAAGACCCTCTGATTATTCCTGAAATTAAAGTTGATGATGCTGAAATGACTGAACGCAGACTGGCAGAAGAATCAAATAAAGCTATTGAAAAACCAGTTGAAACTGCTGATAAAAAAGTTACTCAAGAGGAGGAAAAGGAAGAAGCATCAATTCCTGAAGAAAAACTTGAAGAAAGTTCATCAGCTCCAGTGGCAGTGGATGAAAGCAGTTCTGATTCAAACCTAAAGGATGAACCTGATAAAGCAGTTTTAGATGTGATCACTTCAAGCGAAGAAAGTTCCTCTTCAAGTGATAATACTGATGGTAACAGTAACTCGCCTAAACCTGAGCCGCCTAGTGATTCCCAAGAATCTACATCTGATAGCAACCAAGCAGACAGTAATTCTGATGCTGAGATTAAGCCTGAACCACCGGTTGAATCTAAACCAGTAGGAGATGTGGTAGAAGCCACAAAACTTGAATCTGATAATTATACAGTTTCTGATGTGAAGTCTGAACTACCGCAGCCATGCACTGATGCTCCTAAAGAAACCGAAGAAACTAAAGAACAAGAAAAAGAGACATCAGTACCTGAAGGAAAAGATGAAGAAGAAAAGACTGAGACTTCAGAGACAAATAAAGAGAGTTAAGGAGCACTTTCTAGACAATTAGGTTTGAAAATAGCCTAAACACAATAATAATTTGTCTGTATGAAGACTTGATACAGACAAATTATTATTTTTTAAGCTGTATAATCAATTAACTATGTAATTATTTTATATGACATTGCTAGGTATTAATTGCTTACTTGAGAAGTGACTCATACAAGTTGTATTTATTCTCTTTTTCTAGAAAATAAATTGGAGTATTGCTGAATATGAATTATTATTACCCTGGTTTCAATTATGACTTGCAGCTCTGCTGAACACAAACATTCAGGGGAAATGAACGTTTTCAATGTTTATAGTAAAATTGTCACTGTGTGAGATATCCATTTCTTATTTGTCTCAAAGCTTTAATCTCATTAAGTACCTAGACCTAAAGCAGCAGCTGCTATGCCCACCAAGGAAAACATAACAGCAGAAGTTTGCATTTATTTTGCAATCAAGTAATGTTGCATTGACAAATGAACTTGAATTGCTAAAGGATGCACGTCGAAATTAAAACGCAAGAGAAATGAAACCTTATCTCAATAAAAATAGGGTCCATATTATAAACCTGTGTTGATTTGGAAGTCTACTCCCATGAGAGATAAGTCTTATTGCGTATGCTAGGGTAGCCGGGCACCTGTTTAGAGGTTGGTTAATTACAAGCGTTTTTTTTTTAAAGAGGAAATAATAAACATATCCAACAGCAAAAATATTTTAATTGTTTAAAATTACAATTTTCAAAATTTAACAAATCTTAAAGATACAGATTAACCTCAAAGTCTTAAATCACCTTTTCTACGCTATTTACAGTAAATTTCAACAATCTACATTACAGCTCAACTTAATAATATTATAAAACCTAATTACCTAAAATTTTAATATTTACAAAACATCTAATTTCTCTAATACTAGCTTAAAATTTTGCTATAATAAGGAATACTCAATGCTTCTTGCCTAGCACTTTAAGTTCATTTCTCATGATCTTCCCAGCTGCGTTTCTTGGAATAGCGTCAAGGAAAGCGACTCCACCTTCGAGGCGTTTGTACTTTGTGAGTTTTTGAGCGACCAAGTCGTAGACTTGCTTCTCAGTGAGGTGGTGTTTGGGTTTGAGGACCACGAAGGCCTTGGGCACCTCACCGGCCAAGGCGTCGGGCATGCCCACTACAGCCACATCGGCTACTTCCGGCTGCTCCATTATGACGCTCTCTATTTCGGTGGGGGATACCTGTGATGAGACAAAAAAAATACATTATTAGATAACTATGAACATGCTTAGCGCCTTTGATGATGAATTTATTGAATTAATTATATGAAATGAATGACATCTAAAATATTTAGATTAATATAGATTTTAGCTCCTTATTGAAAGTAAAAGGGTTCTGTTTTGTGACTTAGCCCTGTAATCTATCACAGTAATGGCCGTTGAATGCATGGAATTATTCTATAAAATCGTTACGCACCTGATTGCCTTTAACTTTGATAAGCTCCTTGGTGCGGTCAACGATATAGAAGTAGTGATCCTCGTCGTAATAAGCCACGTCGCCAGTGTGCAGCCAACCCGCGCTGTCCACTGTCTCCCGCGTCGCCGTCTCGTTGTTCCAATAGCCTTTCATCACCTGGGGGTTACGATGGCTAATTAGTACGGACTGGCCTTTTATTGCCACATGATATGATATGGCCTTTCAATATTTCTGCATACAATGACTAGTTAATACGGATCTTACATTACCTAGGGAATCTAGGAATAATGTTGACTAATTATTTAATTAATACGGACTGACCTTTTATTGTCATACGATAACTAGTTAGTACGCTCTGGCTTTACACTACCTGGAGATATAACACGGGCGTAGCCAGAACTCTGTTTCGGGGGGGGGGCGGGGGTTTAGAGGATCAATCTCTTTCGTAGAGGGATAAGAGCAGGGATTTACTTAATCATGATTTTGAAAATTTGGGGGGGGGGGGGGGTTGAACCCCCAAAACCCCCCTCTGGCTACGCCCATGAGATATAACAGAATACTTAAGTAATTAGTACGGGATGGTCTTTGATCAATTATTGTTCGAAGGGACCGACCCTTTATTTTCATACGATGTCAAGTCACTAGTACTTAATTTCGAGGATATAAAGACTAATTAGTACGGACTGGAATTTGATTAACATCGAAGGGACTAGCCTTTTATTATCATACGACGACTAGTTACTACAGACTGCCCTTTCACTAATGTAGGCCGAGTACGATAGTGACAGCGCCGCGACAACACCGCAGTACTATGTCAAAATGTCAACATTGACGCCATAGGGCGAGCAAGCCTTTGCGCGGTACCCTCGCGCAATCAAAGTGAAGTTTCAGCGTGAGCCGAGCGCCAGTTTGTCGTTATCGTGCTAGAGCTTCTGGACATAGAATGACTAGTTTAGCACGGACTTTTTCATCGGTCATTTACCTCCGGAAACCGATAGAAGATGTCCACCTCAGAGCGAAGATAGTAAGAATACTCGTACTAATTGACTAGCATATATTGTGGTAATTAAGACAGAGAGACTTCACCGATACAGAACGGAGCAAGTATCCTTACTTAATATTATAAACGCGAAAGTTTGTTTGGATGCTTGTTACTTATTCACGCCCAAACGGCTGGACCAATTTTGATAAAATTTGGTATGGAGGTAGCCGACACCCTAGATTAACACACAGGCTACATAATTTTCCCAAATTCCCACGGGAACGAAGTCCCGAGCGGAAAGCTAGTTTTGTAAAAAAATTCTTACACACAGTAGGTAACCAAGGACGACAATAATTACAATGACATACCTGTGGCCCCCTGAGCAATAGTTCCCCTGACTTGTGCGGTCCGAGATGCTCCCCCGTCGTGAGCGACACCAGCCGCGCCTGCGTGCTGGGCACCAGCTGCCCCGCGGACCCCACTTTGCTGTACGGGTACTCGTAGGGCGTCATTAAGGTCACTGGCGAGCTTTCTGTCATGCCGTAGCCTGGAAACGATACACAATTTTTTGTCAATTTACAAAAAAAACTACAAATTCGTGAATTAAATACATTTCAGAATTATGATCTTGCTTGTCTGTAGAGTACAAATAACTTAAGTAAAGACGGCCAGTCTGGTCGAATGGTAGTGACGCTGCGTCTTGATCGGCATCGAGTCCTGGGTTCGAATCCCAGTCGGGACAAATATTTGTGTAAAAAGCAGATGTTTGATCTTGGGTCATGGGTGTTCGTGTCTGTCTTTATGTGTGTTACAAGGGACCGACGACACAAGGGAAAACCTTAGTGTAGGCCTTTGAGTGTGTAACATTTATTTATTATTATAAAGAAACTCTCCACTCGTATACCTACTAGTTACTTTACTTGACTAATTAACAGAGAATCTTCTATTGAAATGGACTCAACGGTTCTCGAAGAGAAAAAGGTCAGAGAAATCTTTCTTTCGAGACTATTAGCGCTCAAGGAAATAAATGAAAGTCATGCACACATATTTTAACTACTTAACATAATCTACAAACTACTGTCCTAACTACACAGCTGTCGGTGAAGAGAAAGAAACTTTGCTCTCTAAGAAACAAAAAAACTATACAAACTTTTGGATTCACAGTCCATAAATGTGTAGAGCTCGGCCCCTTATCGACGGTCGTCAGAAAATACCAAATTAGAAGAAAATATTTAGAACTACCAACCTTGTAACAACTTAATTTGGTCCTTAGTCTTCTCGCATTTAAGTAGAAATTTCTCTAGCATACTGTCGGTTGTGGGGGCGGCGCCCACCATGATGGTTTCAACGGACTCCAAGTGTTCCTTCTTAACAAGGGGATGTGTCGCTAGGAAAGCCAGTAGGGATGGAACCACGAATAGAGTGGTGGGCTTGTATTCCACCAGACACTTTATGTAGTCTTCTGGTGTGAATCTATAACACAAAGTGAAAAAGATGTCTTTATTTTACTAACTTATATTAAGGACAGCCTACTTAGTTATAAGTTAACAATTAACTTTTTTTTCCAAATCACGTAGTATTTTTAAATCCTACTTAATATTATAAATGCGAAAGTTTGTGAGGATGAATGGATGTTTGTTACTCTTTCACGCTCAAATGGCTGGACCGATTTTGATAAAGGTACGGAGGAAGCTGTCACCCTGGATTAACACATAGGTTACATAATTTTCCCAAATTCCCACCGGAACAAACAGAAAAATATTTGATGACAAAAAAGTGTAAAGGGTCCCTAAAGTACTTACTTAGGCATTGTGACTAAATGATAACCAAGAACGAGATTGTAGTTGAGGATTCCGTTGAAACCGTAGATGTGGAAGAATGGAGGTACGGTGAGGACCACATCCCCTTTACCTAAAAATAAATAATAAATCATCTATTACACAAATAAAACTTTTTTTGAAATCAAAATACTTAATCATTTTGGGATTTTTGGGATCAAAAACGTGTAACTTAAACTTGGGATATTTTTTGTTGACTTACATGAATTTGATTTTTAACCCCCGACAAAAAAGAGGGGTGTTAAGTTTGACGTGTGTTTCTGTGTATCTGCATGTAGCATCGTAGCTCCTTTTCGGCATCATAGACCGATTTCAATGCGGTTTTTTTTGTTTGAAAGCTGACGTGTTTGAGCTATATTTGATCAAAATTGGTTCAGCGATGATTAACGGGATACAACATTTTTAACTTTAGAGTTAAGTCCTTAGAGTTATTTAATCTTACTAGTTTTAAACATATGTTATACTTATACAGGGCTTTAGGTAAATCTCTTTCAACCTCTCAGTTTCAAGTCCATGAAACTGAACAACTTCCCCAAGGAACATAGGACAAAATACGAAAAAAAAATTTTGATCTCCCATACAAAATGCGTTATATGCTGATGAAGTTTTTATGGGAACTCAAATTTTTTTTTCGTATTTTGACCTATGTTCTTTGGGGAAGATGTTCAGTTTCATGGACTAATTAACCACCCGAGAGGTTGAAAATAGTTAACCTAAAGCCCTGTATAATATGTTAAAAACTAGTAAGTATAAACAACCGCAAGAATCTTAAACAATACATAATATTAATGGATTCTTCATATCAATACAAAAATCAGATAACAAATCACTCGACATTAGTCAAGGGATCCAAAAAACTGAGGCATACCTTTTTCTCCGCAGTATTTCATCAGCTTAGGGCACTGAACTTGTTTGAGGTTACTGACGAGGTTCTTGTGGGTCAGCATCACTCCTTTGGGCATGCCTGTAGTGCCACTTGAGTAGGGGATCAGGCATACGTCATCAGGGTTCAATTTGGGAAGGTCTGCCTTGTGGTCCGCCATTAGGAGAGAGCGAAGGCCGTAAATACCTGGAGTCATATTATTTTTCATCAGTTTAAGGTAGAGATTGTCGAGGCCTGAAACAAGCAGGCGTAGTAATATGGCATAAGTATAAGCTATTTCATATCTCATACATCCCAGTTGTAGGTGCAGAGTATAAGGAATAGACCAACATAGACAAAATCATTACCGCTAGGCTAATGATCTCATATCACGTTAGAGTAGAAATGACTTGACTGATTGGTGTGATTGGTCGAGATTACGCCATTAGTATAAAAGTACTTGTAATTATGAAAAAAGGCCTTGAGGTGACGTAAATAGTGCATCGAACATCACCATAAGATGCTTCTCAATTAATTAGATTTCTAAGTTTTGTATTAGGGGTTTCTCGCCAAATTAGCCGATTGCCAGTCATTTTTAGTTCAAGTTCAACTTCATAATGTGACAAAAATATTACAGTGTATATTTTTTTTCGAATAACATTTATGATATTCACTAAATAAATACATCTTCAAAAAAATGCGCGTGAGTTTTCAGTATATTCGACATTCGTCTCTAGAAATAAGCAAACGATTAAGTATGCAACGCAAACATGCAAACAAAATCTTAATGCACTACTGTAGATACTCATGCAAATAAAATAGTCTGATGTCTGTCTAGCGACAACAGACGGGAAGCAAATAGAAATGTGCGGAGTAAACACATGTGTTCACATTTGTTTTCTAATTAGATACACTTTGCTTATCATTGCCTAAAAAAATATATAAAAGATAACCACAATCATTAACGCATACTATATCGTTTGTTCACTAGGCAATGCTGGATCAGGTTCCAGTTCATCTAAGGTTAGATTTGTTTTAATTTAACAATAAGTTATATTTGTTAAGTAACTAATTACTCTACTATTTAAGCGGGTGGGCTTGTCAAAACTTCACCACGTATCCCCTAGTGGGAAGAGGGTGTTAAAAAGTTGCTAAAAACATCACGTGATTAATGGACGATCCCAGTGATTCTTATTGGAAGTCGGTAAAGATGGAAGCGTTTGGCAGTATTTCTTTAGTTTTTGTGCAGAAGCAACTTATGACGAATTTTATATGACGGCGCATTGATATCGGCCTTACGATCCAGGTCGATTTTTCTATTACCTTGGGTTTTATCGTCCTCGCCGCCGACCCAAATGGTGCCCTTGTAGTCCTTGAGCGTCTTGCTGACCTCTTGCGCGACCGGCATGAACATCTCTATCGTGGCGATCGCCTTCACTTGACAGTCAGAGAACTGGCGACGAACCTCCTCTGTGGGGAATAGATATGAATTAAATCAATTTTCATTTGGTTTCTACTGATTAATTAAGGGAAATTTAATAAAGACTAGTTATACGACGACCTTCACCATATTATACACAAATCTCCTCGATATTTAAGACTGCAGGTCCTGACTCACTGACTCATCAACGCCCAGCTTAAACCCTTAGACCTAGAATGCTTAGAGCTAGGTTTCAAACTGTCTATAGTCTACTCGTTATTAACGATGAATTTTAAAAAAATTGTACCTTCACAACTCTGGGCTCTGACAGGTTAATTAAACTGCCATGGTCAAAGGCCTAAGTATAGAAACAGTAAGAAAGCATAATAAAATAAGTTATCGTCTATAAATACAAGAAACTGGAATCCGTCCGAGAAAGTTGCCGTGTCTACTCGTATGAAATTCAATGACCAATTCATAAAAGTTGCCCGACTAGACACCGATATAGACACCGTGCAAACCGACCCTTCATAGAGAACCAAGTGCAAAGTCCGCCTGCAACTAGATAATTACCTCCGTAAACAATTCACTTCCATTAACCAAAGTCCAGGACTGAATTGATTAATGGAAATGAGGTTGTAGCGTGTGAACTGGAGTTATTTTTAGGTCAATATAAGGAATAAACAACTGCGTTTTATTAAGATGCCGTATTCATTGCAGGCTAAATAAAAATTGTTTTCCTTTAAAAAAAAAACATAAGTAAGTAACTATAGTTTCCCGCAATTGCCCTGCACTAACCGGAGGTTGTCCTTGGATGCACTTCGATAGTGTAAACAGGGACAATCGTCGGTCGGTGACACGATAAATTTAGAATAAAATTATTTATTGAACGGACTTCTACGACCCCACTCATGCTTTGTAAAAGATCAGGTCTTAATTGCCTGAGAATATGGATCATTAGACCAACATAATACCTAATGATAAAACTTTTTATTTTCCTTCAAAAAGGTCATACACTTAACTACACTGGGCGTCAAAAATAAGTAGTACAGTTTTAAAATTGCGATTTCTCCCAAACTATAAAACTTAGACCTTTGAAACAAAAAAGGTTAAAAAGAAAATTTAATCTTATTCAATAAAAACTTCATGCATTATAAGAACTTATAATGCTTGACTTTAAAAAAAACGAATAAATAAAAACACTTTTTTTAAACTGTTGAAAGGTGTTGTCTTACTTAGGATTTTTGTGTTTGACACATTCGCTGCTGATAAAGCAATTGTAATTGAAAAGCATAGGTATCTTCAGAGAGTAAATTTGACTAATCATGCCTCTTTCACCAGAAGAATGTGCAAGAATCTTAGCTTTTCTCGAAGTGGGCATCAGTATGCGTCGTACTGCAAGGAGGGTGGGTGTAACTTTAAGAACGGTTCAGCGAGTAAAGCAAAGGTACGAAGAGACTGGAAACCATCTAAGGAGACGAGGTAATGGCAGACCCAGGTGCACAAGTACCCGAGAAGATCGCTTTATTGTTTCCACTGTGTTAAGAAATCGACACCTTAATGCAGTTGAGGTTCAGCAACAGCTTCTTCGGACCCGAACAGACTACATCAGTGAGAGTACAGTGAGAAGAAGACTTGCTGAAGCTAACCTGAAGCCTCTAAGACCAGCAAATGGCCCCAAACTTGAGACAGAGCATCGCGTAGCAAGACTACGCTACGCCCGTCAACACGTACAATGGGGCGAAGAAGAATGGGCTAGAGTTTTATTCACAGATGAGTCTCGATTCTCTTTATACACTTCAGATGGACGGCGGAGAGTCTACAGACGACCCGGTGAGCGATACATTCAAGCTTGTATCTCGGAAAGAGTCCAATATGGCGGGGGCTCTGTACACGTATGGGCTGGTATCTCTTCAGAGAGTCGCACAGAGCTTGTGGTAATAGAAAATGGGACTTTGACTGGTGAAAGATATGCCTCGGAGATCCTCAACGAGTATGCAGGGCCATATTTAATAAATATGGGTGATGGAGCCATCCTAATGCATGATAACGCCCGGCCACACACTGCTCACCACGTACAAGAGTACATTCAGGAGGTTGGCATCAACTTGATGGCTTGGCCATCGAGAAGCCCAGATCTCAACCCGATTGAACACGCCTGGGATGAGCTTGGGAGGCTAGTCAGAAGGCGCAGTCCACCTCCTGCCACACTCAGGGCTCTAAAACATGCGCTGATAGAAGAATGGGAAAATATTCCCCAACACCGCCTCCGAAACTTAGTGTTCAGCATGCCAAACCGGATCCAAGCTGTAATTAGAGCCCGAGGCGGCAACACAAGTTATTAAATTGTGAAAAAGTTCCAAAACGTGAAAATTAAGTGGTTGACATATCGTTAAAAATTGATACTTTTTAGTATTTATCTTAATTTTAAGTTTGAAACTTTATTCATGCCAAATAAAATATAACTTTAATAAACTTCGTTAAGTTTACTATAAACTGCTTTTTATTTCATAAGTGTAACTACTATAGTTTAGGAGTAATTGCAATTTGAAAAGTGTACTACTTATTTTTGACGCCCAGTGTAAATGGTTCGCTGTTGACCGCAATCTACTTACCGCACAGGCAAAGATGTGGTAAAAAATGTAGGTAACGAGCTCACCCAGAAAATGAATATTCAATCAAACTTTAAATTGATTCGTATAGTCTTCTTTCACCGCGTTTTTGTTTCAGGTTTGAAATGCGCATATCAGGTAAAATAGATTTATTTATTTAGATCAGGAAAGAATTTTACATAACGTGAAACCGTAAATACAGAAGCAAGCAGAGAGTACCTTACCTTAGCAATTCAAATTGTAGTGTTTTCAGCGACTCGCGAATTTAAAAGATAATCGAAAATAAAATTAGTGATGCCAGAAGAAAATTAAGTTTGCGGGAGTTAATATACATCTCACTTTAACAATGTTTTTCAACGAATTTAAATTAGTAAATAATAACGTAGTTACTACTAACAGTGTGTAACAAATTAACAAGACCTGTAGTATTTATTTGGATTTACTGGAATTATATTTTTATTGTGACGACGAGATAGATAACTCCGATAACCTCTTTACGAAGTTTGTCACAAAATTTGAGTCTATAAATTAAACTTTGTCCGTCGTTATCTGTCTAGTTTGTTCAAGACAACATTTACAAGGAAAAAATCGGGCATGGCAAGGATATGGCTGTGTAGTGGAAACGGCCGAGTTTTAGGTGAATACGGGCTACGCCTCACAGTCCTCATAGCACGTAAAAAATATTTGATTCTTTAGATATCTAGTAGTGAAATTAAATCATAAATGTAGATGGTAGATATTTAGCTGCAACATAAAATTTTATCCCCCGATTTTGTTATCATCAGTTTATTTTATTTTAACAAATTGGGAAACATACAGCATTAAGTAAATCTACTGGACATAAAACAACTTAATTAACACAGAAGCCAACAAAGTTTCCACTAAAATCTATTACATTACCGTCTAAGTTACGCATTGTTAAGTTCTACATGATTATTATAATTCCAAGTGCGGAATTATAGTTCCAGTGCGTATTCACGTAAAAAAGCATAAATAATGTAAGGAAGTGCCTAATAATAAACATAATGCGTAGAGCAACCATACCTACCTACTAGCGTGTTCTTAATTACCTACCTATCTAGCAATCTACGACAATGAATGAATTATTAGCTACAGTTCGTACTTAGTGGTTCAGCCTCTATGCCAGGCTTTAGTTAAAATATGTATAGGTACTCGTACATCAACGCGGTCTAAGGATATTGCACGATGTTTCATACAAAAACGGTATTTTTGAGAAGCTATAAAAGCATATTCGAGATACATAGAGGGCTATAATTTTCAGACAACGAAGTGCTAGACCTGAATTTTAAATTCTAGTCAATAAATTTTGTTTTACTTGAAATTTGTGAAAACGTGAAGGAAACGAAAACGAAAATGCACTTTTTTCCTGCTTTATGTATGAAAATGGTCGAATTTACGCAAGTTTTTGTTTTCATTTTCGTCACGTTTTCACAAATTTCAAGTAAAACAAAATTTATCGACTAGAATTTAAAATTCACGCTTAGCACTTGCTCACCTGAAAATCAAGCCCTCTATGTATCTCGAGTATGCTTTTATAGCTTCTCAAACAGACCTCTTTTGTATGAAAAATCGTGCAATATTCCTAGACCGTGTTGATGTGTGTAGTAAAGTGATTGCGACAATAAAACCTCATTAGTGATTAATGGGATTTAGATTAGCTAACATAGAACATTCCTAATATACGGTAATGGAAAGCCAAATGTAAGAACTGCATCTGCTTCAATCAATATCAATCTACAACTACCAAGTTGATAGCAGATAAGACTAAAAAAAGGTTTTCTAACAAAGGACATACAGAGGATTTCAGATGTCACTGTAATTCAGTAATTAGTGGCGCAGCCTCTGATTCGATGGTTTGACTCTCGGTCGGGGCAAACTTTGTGTAAAAAAGCAGATATGTCTGCTCTCGGGTCTGGGTTTTTGTGTAGAACGGCACTAGGGAAACCTGTATCTGGGACTTTGAGTGTGTGTGGTTTATTTATTGATATAGTGTACGAGTGCGCGGCGGCTTGTATTGTGGAAAAACTGTGTACGTAATGTGCGTACGCGTGCTCGCAACTGATTCCTCATACAGTCACGCATTATAATGACAACGTGCATTATCGGTTTCCTCAATCCTATTAAAATTCATTCTAATTTGAACCTTGTCCTGTTGAACAAGAAACTGGAGTCCAATTTAATAGAACCGACCGTATACGTCTAACCACAATTAAAGTCCAGAACTCACATGTGCATAGCAACAACAATAAACAAATACCTGCTGTATACAGGGGGTTGGCGAAAGTGACGACGAGACCAGCCCGCATAGCGCCGTGGATAAGGACGACGAACTCCGGGAGATTAGGGAGGATGAGGCCGATCCTTTCCCCGGGAGCCAGCTTGAGTTCCCCGGCCAACGCTCCCGCGCAGCGCTCTATCATCAACCGCATCATCCCGTAGTCATACCCGCGGCCTGACGCACCGCATGTCTGTGAGATTTTATAAAAGCTTTTACGGTTCAAAAATGCTAGTATTCTACGTATTACAAGCAAAAGTTTTATACAGGGAGTCCCAAAAAATAGTGATAAGCGGAAGCCGGGACATAGACCATCATTAGGGGCATCCGAATCACCCCCATGTATGTTCTAGGTACGATTTTTTGTAGTTTAGAAGTTTTTTTTTAATCGATGAAGAAAACAGTTTCTCAGCTTAAAATGGGGGGGTAGAATAAAACCTTTTGAACGCGCCAAATACTTAGGTCGAATTCAAATTGAATTTAAATTCAAAATAGATTTATGTCATAGAACATTCAGGATGTTACATAAAATAAGTCAAAGTTACATTAAATAGAAGATTAGTGTCTATTCTTTAAAACATACCTACATACATCAAAAATTCCTTACTTCAGATTAACATACTAGTGATTAAGTTCTCTTTGAAGATTAATTTACTTAGTTCCAAGACCGTACTTCAACTTTTATAAGATCATGAATTTCTTACTTTATTTCCAAAACTATAGCAATGTGATTTGTTGATGTCATGATGAGCTATAGAATATGGGTAGGTAAGTACCCGCTAGGTAGTATCGTAGTATGATATAAAATTATTATATATACAATATACCTGTCAAGTAGAAGATAGTAACCAATATCCGATAAACATCATCCATAAATATGCATTACGGAGTAAAACACCCAGACAAAACAATTATAATTCGGTTAATGAACCGATGCATCCAAAACATTTGTGAGCGCAGAGTTAGCGTACACAAGTCGGAATTTTCGGTTTTTGGATATGCCAATGTAGTGTAGGTATAAATTCTTCTTAAAAACATTTCAATAACGAACGTGTCGAGCCCTATAAGACATAATTTACTAAAGGATGCCCGGGGCTTTGTTCCCGTTCCCATTGAAATTTCGTAAAACCCTTCCTCACTCCTTGCCTACGTTTTAAAAGGAACCGAACTTTGGGCCAAATTTAAGCTTTCTAGATCCAAATGTCTGGGCGTTGATGTGTTAGGGAAGCCCCTTCATTTTTTTAAATTATAAGAATTATTTTTATCAGCCCATAAAAACGACCCCACCGCACCGAGGAGGGGCTAGGACCTCCATTCGAAATATTATAATTATAGTTAATGTATTAAATTATTTTTAGCAAAATTATTTTGAATCATTTTTTTGACTTTGACCACGATAAACACGTAAACATGTTTGTTTACACGTTTCTGTAGATTCGAACTTTGGACCGTCCAGTGCATGAAAATTATTTGTATAGTTTTTCGTTTAAGTATAGACGGAATAAATATGAGAAGAATATTTGGCACAGGACGCGTCTTCATCACTGGTGACGCTCATTTGGCTCGTATTTATAGTCGAGACCTGCCCATTGAACTTTGGTAAATAGAAACTCTCGCTATCACTGCATTGCATGTAAGAACGTATGAACTGAAAACTGATTGTGCAAGATACCTTCCCTTGTTAGCACATGTGACCGGATATTTAATTGCAGTGGTACAACGATTTAGCTATTCGTCCTTCCTCTCCCTAGAGTACAATACTGTTATGTTAAAAAAATAACAGGTAAAGTAAATCTAGAAAGTAGGTTCTAGACTTAGAATGATTTCAAATCTAAATTCATCATTTCCCTAAAACGGTAGAGTAAAAGCGGTTGTTAAAAAGTTCAAACTCGTAGGCGAAACTCTCCAAAACCAACATAACAGAGCATTGCGTAAATACTCGCACTATTCATTGACTAGCTGGAGTTCCATAAATGTAGGGCACATGATTACTGTGAACGAAGAACCAAGGTCAAGG
Source organism: Aproaerema taeniolella (assembly GCA_949987775.1). Lineage (NCBI taxonomy): Eukaryota > Metazoa > Arthropoda > Insecta > Lepidoptera > Gelechiidae > Aproaerema > Aproaerema taeniolella. The sequence goes on along the minus strand of OX465259.1, from coordinate 8,445,854 downwards.
GAACAAGAGAACATCGTTTGTTTTTTACAGTGATAAGCATGGAGTTAGCTAATGGACTTGAAATTGTTGAGCCCAAAATACCTACCAATAAGTTACTTAAAATCAAATCAAATAATTAGGTACCTAATTTAAATAAACACAAAACAATATGTAACTCATGTAAGCATACAAATGTGAAAACGACTTGACGATTTTGTATTGCTATGGACGGACGGCGACATATAAATATTCTAAATTGTCAGTCGTTAAACTGAAAGATTTAACCAAATTGACTCGGTTAATTTAATCAATTACTTGCTACTTACTTGATCATACCTAATCGATAATGAAGGATTAGGTACTTATTACATATAAAATGTTCTAGTTAAATCTATTCATTATTGAAAACAATAAATCTTACCCGCTTACATTACTTTTACTATTTTATGACTTAGTTTTATAGCTACATAAGTTAACTATAGACCTTGCTTGACACGGTGTTCATTATATTTAACAAATTACTTTTATTAGAATTTATTATAGGTACGCATAATTTTTCCGTAAGAATTCTATCAATCTTAGTGAAAACTGCATCAAAATCTGTTGCGTGGTTTACAAGATTTAAACGAAACAGACGGATAGATTAATCGACTAAGACAGACTGTATTCCACTATGTATTGATAATTTTTATTTGTTTAGACATATTGTGAACGTATTATGATTACTGTTTAATTTATTGGTTCTTAAATTTGTATGTTTTGCTCGTATAATCTCGGCTGCCTTTTCTTCCGCAAAGTTTTGACGCCAAACGCCGCCGCCGTCCTTAACCTTCAGATAGTCTATTTATAATATCTATAATATTATATCAGATATACAATAATTTGTAGGTACTAGATATGCAATAAAACTGTAGAGTAGAATGAGCGATGTATGTACTTTGTACTCGGAAAACCACAATTGTAAAGATGCATTCCATTACTACTTAATTGGTACTGATGGGAATTGCACCGATTGGCGTAAATGTAGGAAGATTGTTAGTTCTAGAAAATTGCTTTAATTTTTTTCCATTACAATATACGTCGTATGATTTTTTTTCCATCTAGCGTGCGAAATATGAAATTATTTTGTAATATATAAAAGAACATATAATAAGTTTATGTACCTAACACAATCGAGAAATTAAACAAAAAAATCTAGAAGTATAAAAAAAGAAACTGACAAACTGGCTGATCGATCAACGCACCAAACGTAGTGATTAATAAACGATTAAATATAGATATTGTATGTATCTATCTACACAGAATGGTACACAATAATCTGTAACATACATAAGCAATGCCAAGCCCTTTAGTAGTAAACCCTCGTAGCTTCAGATTATATCAGAGTAATTTTTTTGACTTTTAATATGTAGGTATTTCATACACCATGAAATTTTAATAAGTACTATCCTAAGAATGTGTAGGACTTAGCTCAATAAAATGAACAAGTTTCTCTAATTCGCAAAGTTAATTAGGTTGAAAATGTCAACTATTGCATTTTAACTTGAAATGCAGTAACAGAAATTTCACGATGTTTCCAGTCCCGAGCGGAGAAAACTCAAAGAAAATGAGGTAATGTACTATTTTGCATGTACACACGGCAGCACATCAGGCTATACATGTTAACCTTGACGTCGCTTTTATCTCGCTTGTAATATCGCTGGCTTTCGTAGAGCAAATGGGTAACGTGACATGCTGCTGTCTGTATATTAACCACAAAGGTTAAGGCTATGACTATGAACCATTCTCAGAAAATATAATAGGATCATAAATAATGGTAGATTCGTGGTTTGCCGTGAGTTAATCGTTTCTTCTTGACGTATAGAAACATTTATGTATAACATAAGATAACGTAGGATAAAATTAGCATGGTTTTAAATAGTAAGAAAAGAACACTAACAAAAAAATGTTAATAACCATAGCAGGTTGATGATATTGACACCAATCAATGTGAAATAACGTGATCCACAAACTTTTTAAGATTATCGTGAACATATTTCATGCTACTGGTGTCGCTATTATCTACGGCGTCGCTATCAGAGTTACTTCGAGCATGAAATTTCAAATTGTTTTAACATTATTTTATTAACTATGAAATTGTTTTAAAATAAACAGTGGCATTGAAATTCTACATTTTGTGGAGAATAAACATCCGGTCATTGTCAAAAATGTAAAATAGTTTTTTAAACTACAGAAGTAATTACCTGAAATAATAATTAGGGCCCGTTTGTAATAAATCTACGTGTATATGTAACATACTTCATTCAAGTAATTGTAAACTATTTAATTTTTTGTACAATAAATAAGCTGTGCAAAAACTTACCACAGAGGGTTGGTCGGCCCATAGTTCGAAATCATTAAACACATGGTCCGTAAGGGTTTCATTCCCAACTTGTATTTCTCCCCAGGGCGAGGTCAAGTGTTTGCTGTGCACTTCAGGAGCCACTTGCGTTGCTAAATTTCTCACTTGGAAAATTTGCTTATTTTTATTTTTACCATTATTCGCAGAAACTTTTAAAAGTTTTCGAACTAGGTTCCCGCGCAAAACTTTTAAATGAGACATGCTTACGCGCAATGTTTACTCGCGGTGGCTGGCGCGTGAATGCGCGCGCGCGGGTTTTGGCTCGACTCGCGCGCATCCCGCAGGGCAAGGTCCACTCTTAGAAATCCTACTATAAACTCTTATCTATGACAATATTTATTTCTTATCGCTGAAACCTTTAAAACACAGATCAATATTTGAATAACCTGAAAGGAACTTAATAGAACTACCGAACCACATACGACCATTGATGAACACTAAAGGAAGGTTCTTCAATGCTCAAGTAAGACTCATCAAAGATAAAACTTATGTTTCTGTAAACATATGATTTTATGTTTCAAAAAACAATAGTCAAAAGACATTGATGTGAAACATATAGTATCAGAAATGGCGGTTGAAAAACCTGCCCTTAAATTAAATAAGAATTAAAAACAGTTATTAAAATAACAACAACCACTTTATTCGTTTATCTTCAAAAATACAATACCCGTTGATATACTTAACAATTTACAACTATTGTCGTGGAAACGCAACGTACGAAATAAATAATGATATGCATAAGAGTATTTACAAAGTAGTTACAGGATTTTACATTTTCTCGACCGGTAGTATTTTGTATTGAGACGTCTTTTCAAAACCAACCCGGTCGGACAATATTGTTTATCATTCTAGAATGCTTTAATTTAATCGCTCAGAGCGGCTAACAGAATGTTTTATATTAGTCATCAAATTGCCCAGTTATATGTAACGGAATAAACTTGGTAAAATTGGGTTCGCTTGCATTTTCAAATCAAGTAATATTACCTCAATAGAGTACCGATGCAACTGTAAAAACGATTTAAAAGCTATAATTATTATTATACACCTTGAAATTTTAAATATCCGAGAAACTACAGAAAATGGATTCAAAGAACAACAATAAAGACCATTGCAACAAAAAAAGAGGAGGCTCTTAATTCCATTGTTTGTTTGTTTTTTTAAAGGTACTTTGGGGGTTTAAGATGAGTTTAGTGAATTTTAGTTCCCGAGTAATTAAAATTTCACAGATCAAATATGTCTTAGTGGTTAATATCGTGCTTGAAATCTATCTTCACAGTCAGGTTAAGTCCTAATTGTCAATCTCTCACTCAAATAGGCAATCAGCAACTTTTTTTTTCTTGAAAATACCTAGCTCCTTAAAGCAACTTGGTATGAATCTACAACTCTAAATAAATAAAAATCGTAAATAAATAAATTTTGAAAATTAATATTGACCAATACCAACTAAGTGTATGAAAAAAATATAGTCATGATAAAAGAGAATACCTTTATATTGTAAACTATAGGCATCAATAATATCACTATCTATGAAATTACTTATAAAGATCAGCCAGAAAAATAATAAACTGCTTTTAAATGCACAAAAAATGTTAAGTTGGTGCCTAATAAAGGCGAAATAGGCGAAAGGCTGTATCTTCGCTTGAAATTAATTCGATTCGCGCTTGTATAGTATTTGATAGGAACTTACGAACATTTTACTCACTCATTTGGTATCGTAAGGGGGCCAGTCGTCTTCTTGTCTGGCGCAAAGTATGGTTTCATATTTAACTTTCATTATTTTCGAGACAATTTACGTATTTTCAAAGGCCCCTTTCTAATTAGCCGCTCTGGTCGATTATTTATAAACGACAAGGCCTTTCTTTATCATCTACATATTAAACCCAACTAAACTTATTATCACAAAATTATTTAAATAAAATAATAGCGTCACTTGTATAAGTTTGCATGAATATATACTTACCCTGACGTGCTTATCACCCAAAAGCACATGATTTATACACTTTGGCAGTGAGTCAATAAATACATTTCCTTTAGAGCTAGCTGTATATAATACAGTGGTTATTTGAGCCCTTCTGTGTATTAGAATCAAAATAAAAAATAGACATGAAAATATTGCTATTTTTCTAGAGTTAAATCAGTTTTCGAAAAATATGATTTTTCCCTATTTTCATTTGAAAGACAAGAGTAAGAAGAACAAGAGAGAGGAGATACTAATAATTTTAATATTTTTTTCACCATTCGTTTGAAGGAGTCTGCTTTGAATGAGGAAAATAATCACTACTTTAATGGTCAGTTTTATGAAGTTATGGCTTCCCAACTTAATTCATTAAAAAACTAAACCGGTAATCTCTTCTCCCTCGGAAAAACTTCAGCTTGTTTAGTATTATTTGTACAATTTTTCTTACCTCTAAACTTTCAACATCAAAATAAATAAATGTTGCAACCTGCACGTCAAAGATTACACTTTTACTTTTCCACTGTTCGACACATCTGCTTTCTCAATTTTTACTTTCGTTTCCCTGAGTTTAGCGTTGAAAGATTGGTGTGTTATGAGTTCTCTGAAAAAACCATCTTTCTTTATAAGTTCTAAGTAAGGCCCTTGTTCCACTATGACTCCATTTTCTAGAACTGCCACTTCGTCGGCGGACTGGATGGTGCTTAGTCTATGTGCTATGGTCAAGACTGTTCGATCTCTACTGATTTCTTTCAAGGCTTTATCGACTAGATGTTCGGAATATGCATCTAACGCTGAAGTAGCTTCATCCAGTATCAAGATTTTCGGGTTCTGCAACAAATGGATTGGTAAATAAATGTTCTTGTGCAACAAAAACCAAAAGTTTACAGTAACTTCCTATTACTGTAAACTTGTTATCCTCTGTATTATCATTGTACAATAAAGAATAAACACATATGTTTAATGAAGTAAGCAGTGCGACAACGTGAGTGTGCTGTGATGGAGCTCAAGAGGGAGCGACCAGGCTAGAAAAAAAAGATTAGAGTGTGTCAATCTACCTAAAATGGTGCTAATACAGAGAATCAGTTCTAGTATAGAACCAGAACAAAAGCTTTCAACGGAGGTTTATACCACAGAGCAGCCATTCTAAAGTGTGCTCCTGTCGTGTAATTTGAACTTATTTGCATTTTTATTAAAAAAAAATTTAAGAAACCCGAACGTCTAAGAAAATTCGTCTTCGAAAGGTCTGCGGTCCGCCAACCCGCATTTGGCCAGCGTGGTGGACTGTGGCCTAAATCCCCTTCGTGTTTCGAAGAGAGGCCCGTGCCCCTCGGTAGGGACGTACCTATACAAGATGATAAAAAAAAAAATAATAATCATATCTATTACATAAAAAAGAGGCATGAGCTTATTTATGTACGTAATTGTTTTGTGTGTGCGTATGGTCGGCCAAGAAAGTGGTTTATCAGTTTTCACAGAACTTCCCGTGTAACCTAAATATCGCTAAGGTCACAACGTAACAAAGAAAGAATTAGAATGATGACTTATTATGATGCACATATGAAGTCAAAACTGTCAGTTCATTATTGCAAGGGAAAATCAACCTTGCTGTTTTATATCACGCGAAGGAATTTCAATCTAAGGGTGGTAGACTAAATTTTTGGCCGACTGTACGTGCGTGCGTGCGTGCGTACGTGTACAAGCGCGCACGTATAAGGCGGTAGCGTACCTTGACGATGGCGCGTGCGATGGCGACGCGTTGCTTCTGCCCGCCGCTGAGCTGCCCCCCCCGGGCGCCCACCTGCCGCGCCCACCCCCCGCCGCCGCACATCATCTCGTGTAGATGCGCCGTCCGCGCCGCCCGCACCCACGCCGGCTCGTCGTTAGCCTGACATGTGTTAGAATTCACGTCTACCGGGCCTGGGCTACGTTCGCCGATTGCCTGGTGATGTATTTTTTATTTTAACTGGTACAATTTTGATTAAATAGGTAAGCTTATCATACAGGGATTGCTACATACAGGTTGTGTCGTAAATAGTGGTCCAAAGTTAAGGGGTCAATTTATTAATAGTTCAGCTATCACATACCGGAATTAAAATATTTTTTAACCAGGGTTAAGGGATATTTTTTTTATTGACACCTTGCATTACTAAAGTGGCTCTAACTTTAATAAATATCAATATTTTATCATTCTGTTTTTTGTTAATTTTTTACTGAATAAACGTATCATCGTTGCCAAATAAGTATATTAATTTTAAAGTAAAGTTTAATTTTAAAAAATGTGGTTATTCAGGAAAACTGCTGTCGGCTTTAGCGAATCTCTTGACTTCAGTCAGTTCCATATGGTGTAATATAAGTTTACTACACTGTCAGTGCCCATTATTTTAAAAACTTGTACACTAAATGAAGGTTCTAAAATGGTATAACAATAACCGGTTCAATTCTTTAAAAAAAGTTATTGTTACTTAAACAAAACATATTTGATCTTACCTTATATGTTTCTAATTCTGTGTCATTAATTGCACCGTACAAGATATTTTCTTTGATTGTACCACTAAAAAGCACTGGTTCCTGAAAACAAACAAGTATTATTGGACATACCTAATTAGTCTAAGAGTATACTATGCCTTTGACAGAAAAGTCTACATTATTAATCAATTAGCTAGAAATTTTCCTAATAATGATGATTTATCTGTATTTCCGGTCAAAAGAACACTGCACTTTTTCTTCCCCGTATATTTAGTTATCGAGCTTTCCGCTCGGAAGGTCGTTCACGTGGGAAATCGGAAAAAGTATGTACCTATATATTTTTTTATCATTGCCCCTCGAAAAAAAAAAATTTATTACTAAAAATGAAGTTTACAAAAAATATTTACAAAAGACGAAAATAAGGTGAAAAGTATACAATTGATATTCTTGTGACCCCTGCACTAAGTCAAGCTTGTATCGCAGGGATCAAAACGAGTTGCCTTCGATGCATTTGATTGAGGTGATCAAAGTGGGGGAATATAGTTATAGTTTAATTTACAGTGTTTTTATTTATAAGTAGATAGGGAAAATGAACATGTGTGAGTGTATGTGTGTGTGTGTGTGTGTGTGTGTGCCGTCACACACACACACACACACACACACAAAGGGTCCGTTATTCTTCGAAAACAGTGAATAAAACGCTGTTTATTTCACTGAGTGAATAAAACATTTTGAATTTGGAACATGCGCGAATATACGGATTTTAGTAAGAAAACAAAAGAAAATATGCAAGGAGGTTGCATACTCTCGCTATAAAAACGTACTAAAACTTGGCTGTATGTAATAACTGGCTGTATGGAATATGGCTCGGTTAAAATTTTTAAATTTAGAATTAGGAATTCAGCCAATTTTCTGTGCAATTTTCATGCAATAAGGACTATCGTTTTTTGTCTCACTAGGTGGCACCACTGTAGAGTGAGGTCCTAAAGTACGGCTGTCAAAGTTTGTTATTACGGGCAACAAAACAAAAATTTACATTTAAATCATATTTAATACAATTTAACCGTAGAGTCAGAGAAGGAAAACTCTGCAATTATATCAAAACCCTCGCCAACCCGTCTGCCAAGCGTGGTGAATATGGCATTTACCCTTTATGTTATTGAGGGAGGCCCGTGCCCCAGCAGTGGGGACGTAGTCGTATATGGGCTGATGAAGATCAAGAACCGTAGAGTTAACGTATTGGCAATGCCACAGTGTTGCGCAGTCCCGTTTTGCTCGGAAAAAAAAAGGCGGACATAAGTTTCCGAAAGATAAAATTGTGTCAAAGCAGTGGTTGGTAGCGATTCGCAGGATCCACTATGTCCCTTCAAAACATTCACGTATCACATATCAGAGACCTATACACAATACATAAATACACACAGACACATCAAACACACAGAAAAAAACATCTATGTTCATCACATGTTTGTTCTTGGTGAGAATTAAACCCATAACCTTTAGCGCTGAAGCCATATTAAATGGAATATATACATATAGTGTATATCGTTACTTTAATATTATAAATGCAAAAGTAACTCTGTCTGTCTGTCTGTCCGTCTTTCACGCCTAAACTACTGAACCGATTTTGATGAAATTACGAGCGTGGGAAAGGATATCGGCTACATTTTATCCCACAGTTAAGCACGATATAACCTGTAGTCCACGCGGGTGGAGCCGCGTGGACTCGGCCTCTATAGATAAGCAAATTATTTTGTGTACATGTCACTAGAGCCACTAGATATTCATTTATCATCATACTAGCTTTCCACCCGGGACTTCGTTCCCGTGGGAATTTGGGAAAATTATGTAGCCTATGTGTTAATTCAAGGTGTCAGCTACCTCCTTACCAAATTTTATCAAAATCGGTCCATCCATTCTCGAGTAAGTGTTGAAACCAACCCGACTTTATTTTAAGTATATATTAAGACAAGCTTTCCGCCCGGGACTTCGTTCTCGTAAAAATTTTGGAAAATTTGGTAGCCTATGTGTTAATATAGGATGTCAGCTACTTTCACACCAAATTTTATCAAAATAGGTTCAGCCGTTCTCGAGCTATAAGTGTTAGAACAAACCCGACTTTGTTTTATACATTAAGAAGATTGTAGCCCAGAGACCTCACGCTACATCAGCGCCCCTAGCACCGAATTCATACGCGATAGCCCTCATTAAAATTTTCTGTTAAAAGTTTTTGTCTTAAAATCATAAAATGAGTTCGACATCCAGTGATGAAAGTGAACCTCTCATCACTGGATGTCGAACTCATTTTATTTGGAACATGCGCGAATATACCGATTTTAGTAAGAAAACAAAAGAAAATGTGCAAGGAGGTTGCATACTCTCGCTATAAAAACGTACTAAAACTTAGCTATATGTAATAACTGACTGTATGGAATATGGCTCGGTTAAAAATTTTAAATTTAGAATAAGGAATTCAGCCAAATTTCTGTTCAATTTTCATGCAATTAAAAGTTTCTGTTGAAAGTATTTGTCTCAAAATCATAAAATGAGTTCGACATACAGTGATTTAAGTGAACCTCTCGTTCCAGAGTCATTTCGCGTTAAAGCAGCAGCTATTGTTGATAATTTACTGTCACAGAGTAATTATTTTCTTTTTCTCGTAGTCAATGGTAAAAAGTAGAGTACCTAACACGTGAAAAAATAATTCATCTCGGCTCTTGTATCCCTCGATTCGCTCAGGATTCTAATCTAGAATCCTTCGCTCCTCTCGGGATACAACTCAATGCCTCGAAAAGAATTCACATTTTTTTCACTTGTTGGGTAATCTACTATTGCTAATAAAAGAGCTTTCTATTGGTGAAAAAAAAACTTTCCTCTTTTTAATATTAGTGTGGATATAGCAACACTTTATGGTGATAGTGTTACCAGTTAAAAAAAAAAAACAAATTAAAAAACGACAAAATTTCTCAACTTTTTTGACAAGCTATTCCAGATAAAAACTGTAATGGTCTTACCTGACTGACATATCCAATATGACTTCTTAACCACGTCGGATCTAGATCTCTTATATCAATGTCATCCAAGAGTATTCTGCCCTTATCTTGACTATAAAGCCGCAATATAAGGGCTGCTACTGTACTTTTGCCACAACCTGACCGGCCGACCAATGCTAAAGATTTGCCGGGCAATAAGTGTAAATTCAGTCCTTTTAGTAGAGGTACACCTTCATAAGAGTAGTAAATGTTTTCTAGTATTAATTCTCCTTTTAGCTTTGACGTTGGTCTGAGTCCACCTGCAATTTCAACTCTATTACCTCTATTTCCAAGGTTCATTTCAATTGTTTAAGATTCTTGCTGTAATTTTCCCAAGTTTTAAACATATTAGTATGGGTTCTTACCACGATTTCGGCTCTGTAGCAAACGCCATGATCCAGTTCATTTGTGTTAGATACTAGAGTCATATAAATACGAAAATCGTTTTGTAAGAACTCATTACAATTAAGTGCACTAAAGAGCAGATCTTGCTTGACAGTTAAAGTGCATTCATGCCTTTTACGAAATAAAAACAGTAAAATATGAAGCTTGAACTGTGTTTAATGGTGATATGGCAATAAAGCTTGGCTAAGTTATGTACTACTCGCTTGATATATCATGAACTATAATGAAATAACTCATCTGAATGACATTATATCCTGCATCCAATGGCGGTAAGTTTGGACGTTATTACCAAAGCTAAACCGCTCATGTTTCAAAGGATTCAGTCCAAAATATAAAGGAAACGGGAGTGGTTTAGCTTTGGTAAACACATTCAAACTTACCACAACTACTACAAAAGTATTTCGTAACACCTACGTTTAATACAGTAACCTATGCTTTTGTCTGTCAATCTGGAACTGAAAAAGTTCAGTAGCCGTAATCCTAAAGAGGATTAAATATAATACGGCTAAGGTTCAGTTCCAGATTGTTGGCTGTTGTGTACGTGTTATTAATAAATTTAAATAATAAAATACAAAATTATGCAAACGGACAGAAATAAGAAAATTAAATGGTTAAAATCAACTCTACCTGAAGTAGGAATTTCAGGCTCTCTGTCAATAATTTCCCATAGCCTCGTCGCAGCACCGATGCCTTTATTAAGTTCCGTATAGAAACTGCCCAGACCTCCTATACTGATGCCAACATATGCCGCATATAGCAAAAATGAGGTCAAATTTCCCACAGTCAGTTGGTCTGTCGCCACCATGCCACCTCCATAGTATAGCACCAGAATCATTATCATGTTGCCAGAGAGACCAGTCTGTCAATAAAAAGTTGATTATTTAAAAAGTTGAAATTAATAATTTTTCCTAACGTTTTTTGTACTGCTCAAAACTAATAATTCACAAAACTTAGATGCGTAAGAAAACACAACAGCAAGGTTTTAAAAGTAAGATAAAAACTTCGCTACTTAAATATTTTTTTGTGACTTTCTTTTTTTTGTATGCTTGGGGTCTGCAAATTTTTCACAAACTTTATTTTTTGTAACTTTGAAATTGGCTAAACAAATCTATATGATAATAAATATTGAGATTTACACCTACCCCGGCAGGTATATTGTTTAGATAGATATATAAACTGTGAAATTTCAATAAACTATTAAAAATGTAATGAATCCAGTGACTTACCATACCATAAAAGCTTCCAACTGCCAACGATTCTTTGTACGCGAGATCCAACACTTTCTGAATTTTTTTGGCATAAGCACGACATTCTAGGTTTTCTTTGCTAAATGCTTTGACAGTCTTTATATTGGATATTTTTTCTTCTGCTAACTGAAATTAGAAATAATTTTTCACGTTAAAAACGTATGAGTCACCGACTTCAATCCCAACAATATTTCGCCACATAAAGTAGATAACTATAGAGTCAAAAGAGGAATTAGAACTATCCCTACATAATCCTGTAACTTTTGAAACTACATGGTTTTATTTCCTCAGTTTTCCTATTTTTTGCGGACTACAATGCCTATTTTAGCAGATACGAAAACGATATTCAGTTATTTAGATGATGTTATGGTTTATAAGTATTTTTTGCTTTTGTTTATTTTTTAAAAGCGCTAAATAATTTTCGATAAAATTTATGTGGGACCACTTCAGGGCAAAAAAAAATAATTTTGAAAATCGGCCGACACTTGGCGGAGATATCGCGTAACATACATACAAAAAAAACATACAGTCGACTTGAGAACCTCCTCCTTTTTGAAATCGGTTGACAAAATGTAAAGAAAAAAGGATTCGGTCCTGTGTCACAAAGCTACAAGAGAAAAAACTGGCAACCCTGAAGGAAGTCAACATGTGATAGTCAGAAATATACATGTATGATACAAACAAGTTAACTCTTTTTTACTACCTTTTTTTACATACCTCACTAGTTTCAGCCAAAGTATCTTGTAGTTGCCTAGTTATTTTTCGAACAAATCTCCCATACATGACTCCTAACACAGAAACCGGTGGCACCACACACAGGCCTACCATTGCCAATGACGGTGACATATAAAACTGAAACAAGAATTCAGGGCATAAGAATCAGGCAGCCTCAGGATCTGCGTGAAGAAATAGCTGCCTCACAATAACGTCACTTATTTTTATTTATTTTTTGTCTAATCTGACAAACAAAAATTCATCAATTTAATTTTTAGCAATTTTTTTTTAAATATGGGTTTTTGAAGAATTAGTCTAACAATTCCAACATATACTTTTTTCAAGATGCAAAATAGCTTGCCTATGTGTTTTTTAATAGATGTACTTCGGGGACTGTGCTCATGCCAGAACACATCTTCCCCCCTGGGCTAGATTGTGGTCAAGTGCAAATGCATTCTATATAAAAAGAAAAACATAACAAGACTACCCAGAAGTAGTCTATTACTTGGTAGACTACCCAGAAGTAGTCTATTTACTTGGTATTTTAAAAAATCTCAAAAAATAGAGATTCGTACAGGAAATTATGTCTATTTTTATCCAAAAAAAAGTACCATCATTCCAGTCCCAGCTCCGACCATAAACAAAGAACGAAGTCCATCACTGACATTCTGACTGAGGTTACGCCCGACAAGCTGAGTGTCAGCTGATAATCTATTGACTAGTTCACCGGTGGATGTTCTGCCAAACCACGCCGGTTCTTGTCTGATAATAGCAGCATATACTTGCTTACGTAAGTTCTGTGTCATTCTTTGACCTGTAACACAAGGTATTTGTGATTATTTTTAGTACTACCAAGGCATAGATTTGTGTAAAGAACACAACCGTTATTTAACTGCCGACTTTTCCACATAATATATGTAGTTTAGTTAATTGTTTTATTAAACAAGAAGTTTATTACAAGGTTTCAATTGATTATCATCTACAAATCAAAAAGGACACAAGAGAATAGATTCTAATCACTACACCATCATTCATTCATGTAGATGTTCATATATGTATTGGCATAAAAATGTTATTGCATAGATACCACAAGGGGATAGATACAAAATGTTATTGCATAGAAACCCAACCTTATTTAGAGACCTTATGCTCAAGGAATACCCCCTGAAAATGAATTTATTACCTTATGAAATACCAATAAAATACTCAACAGCATTAAAATTATTATTATTTATGGAAACTATGGAAAGTATAAAAAAGTACACAAGAGCGCATCAAGCTCGGCACTGCGGACTTTGTACTGTTCTTCAACCATATGCAAAATGGGTAAAATGAGACTTCAACTTTCCAGTGAAGGCTTCTCTTTAGTGTACATGTTTTATAGATTAAGTTCTAAAGAAAATTCATCAAAAATATATTTGATAATAAATAATTAAATTATTACCAGATATAGACATTAAGTATACTCTTCCAAAATTGCACAGGCCTCCAAGAAGGAACACTCCACATAGCAGCAGGCAGACAGAGTCCAACTTCTCTCTAGCAGCCGATAGCTCGGTAGTACTGCTGTAGATGATGTCCAGCACCTTTCCCAGAGAGAAAGGAACTGCCATAGTTACACTCGATGATACTAGTAGTAAGCATATTGCGCCTATAAATGTTAACAAAAAAATTTAAAAAATATACTAATTTTATTGAACTATAATCTCTTGGCAGCTTTATAACCGCCAGAATGTCCGTGTCAACTGGGAGTTGACGCGCCTTTATACCCCAAATTGTCCGTGTCAACTCTCAGTTGACATGGGCCCCCTGCTGCTCGGCCGTCTATTTTATTGAAATATAGTGGTCTCTGTCTGTTTAAGATGTATTTGTATATATCTGTCTCGCTTCCTTGTAATATTTTCTACCAATATTAGCCAAAACAATCATCCAGGCCATGAAAAAAAAAAAAGAAAAAAAATATTGAAGTTGGCGGTTTCCAAAGAGAATTTAAACTGTTAGTGAAGTGAAGTGAATGTGCGACGGATTGGAGTGAATTCAATAATTAAAATACTTACAGTGAGTATATTTACTTGGTTTTTTAGTATTTTCAAGGTAAGTAAACAACTAATGCGTAGACATAAAGTTTTTAGCATGAAACACAAAATTTTGGCTTACATTTGGTGGTAAACAATTTTGGCGCGCGATTTTAATGCTCACGTAAATATTGTTCTTCAATTTTGATATTTTTTGGCTGTTTTATCATGATAATTGCAATTATAATGTTAGATCAGGTAATCACCAGACGGCATAGTAAAAAACATCAGCAAAATACGTCAAGAATTTGGTATTACAAATGTGAAGCGTCGTTTGTACGGTTTAAGGCTGGGGCACACTGAGTAATCCGAGTTTCGGTCAGTTTATTTTTTGTACGAGATTTTAAATAAAATGCAAAATTCGGCCTACGCAAACTGCTTGCGGATTTTTTTAACCGACTTCAAAAAAAAGGAGGTTCTCAGTTTGACCTGTATGTATGTATGTTTGTCCGCGATTATCTCACGTTTGGCTGAACCGATTTTGATGCGGTTTTCAGAAAAGTATTTGTTACATTTAGGAGAAGGTTTTAGTATTTAATCAACTTCAAAAAAGGTGGGTTCTCAGTTTAAACTATACGTATGCAAAATAAAAATTAAAAATAATATATTATAATTATTTGCTTAAACTTTTTTAAAGCTAACACTTCGTTTTATTGACCGACTTCGAAAAAAATTAAGAGGTTGATATTTGCACAAAAAATTGAAAAATAAAAACTTTAAAAAAAAAGAACCAACTTCAAAAAAGCGAAAAATAAATAGAATATCATTTGATGTGCTATGTGGTACCTACCTAATGAGCTGTTTGAAGTCGATGCTAAGAAAATTAAGTTTGATAGGCCGCCTTCGCACCGACTTCAAACCGCTCAGTAGGTAGGTACCACATAGCACATCAAATGATATTGTATTTATTTTTCACTTTTTTGAAGTTGGTTCTATTTAAAAAAAAGTTTTTATTGTTATTTTGGTTGTGGTACATTTTTTTTCTGCTTTTTGCTTGTAGCCTGTGACGTAAAAATGGTAAGGGGAAGAGGTGACATAAGTCGAGGAGTGGGTGCGAGAGGTGGTCGGGGAGCTGGTCAGAGAGGTGGTCGGGGAGCTGGTCAGAGAGGTGGACGGGGAGCTGGTCAGAGAGGTGGACGGGGAGCTGGTCGAGGCTCTAAGCCACGTTGTGCACGCTCTTTGTCTTTTCCGATGTGAGCACTATTCTACTAACTTTTTCTACTTACTTTTTTTATTACTCCCGAAATTTATTAATTTCATTTTTATGTTCAGTTTAGCGACAGGAAACTCGGAGGCCGTGGAGCCTACTCCAGGCCCGTCAGGAGAACAATCACGGTAAAATCTACATAAATAACATTTATTATATCAAATTGTTCAAGCAGCATTCGTTTCATTCATTAATTTTTTTGTTTTCAGTCCAAAGACCTTGGTGGAACAATTAAAGGCATATAAGGAGGCGAAGGCTTTGGACGCAAAAAATATAGCCAAATTGACTCTGGAACAGAGAACACACTTGACGGAGCTCAGGCAGAAAAAACAAGTAGGAAACTTTAAAATGCCTGACTCTCCAATACCAACAGAGTCAAAGTAAGTAAATTTAGAAATAAATTCAATGTTTTACCTGCTCGTATTCTCGCTAGCTTGTTAGCGTCGAACATGTTCATGGTATCCAATCAGCATTACTTTATTGTACATTTTAATTGAATAGTTATTTACAGAAAAGGAAAAGGAAAAGGAAAAGGAAAGGGTAAGAGCAAGGCAGAAGACACGCGGGTGTGGATTCCGTGCCCACTTTTACCAGGGGTACCGACCGTCCCTCCTCCACGTGTACCCCAGCCATGGGAGGTACAATGTCAGAATGGTATGTGCACAATATCTTATTATAGGTATTAGGTATTGTTTTTCCAGTATATATCCTCGTTTTTATATTACAGATATCACTGAGGAGGAGGATGATGTGATCGAAGGCACACCTCCCCGCGACATAATCCCGCATCAATTATTTACCCAAGCGGTGCAGCCTGTGGGCACGGATCCACGAACCGCTCCGGACACAGTCATGGGTAAGACTAACAGTTACTATAGCAAAAGTTTTTTTTTTGTTTAAGCTTACACAACATTGTATTTATTTATGGTTCAAAAATTTTTCAAAACGTTGTTTTTTTCCAGTATATATCCTCGTTGTTATATTACAGATATCACTGAGGAGGAGGATGATGTGTTCGAAGGCACACCTCCCCGCGACATAATCCCGCAGCACTTATTTGCCCAAGCGGTGCAGCCTGTGGGCACGCCTCCACGGACCGCTCCGGACACTGTCATGGGTAAGACTAACAGTTACTATAGCAAAAGTCTTTTTTTTTTGTTTAAGCTTACACAACATTGTATTTATTTATACCAGATATCACCGAAGAAGAAACGTGGCCTCTGTTAATAATTCCGGGCTCTTCTGCGGCGGAGGCAGAGGCAAAGACCCCGCCTCGAAAGAAGTAAGTCATTATGCTTCAGCG
The DNA here is from genome assembly GCA_949987775.1 of Aproaerema taeniolella. Classification (NCBI taxonomy): domain Eukaryota; kingdom Metazoa; phylum Arthropoda; class Insecta; order Lepidoptera; family Gelechiidae; genus Aproaerema; species Aproaerema taeniolella. The sequence goes on along the minus strand of OX465259.1, from coordinate 8,429,068 downwards.
ACTAGTGAATCGTAAAAAATATAAACAAAATTAATTGTTTCCACCATTTTTAATTGACAGGAAACGCATAATCCAGTTCTCGCCGTCGACGGGGATCATACAGAGTGCTGTACCACCTGAAAACCCCGTGTCGGCCGAGATTGAACTTGTGGGGTTCACACCTTGTTAGTATCGTATCAAAAGTTTTTTATAGTTTTTTTTGGACGTTTGACTGATTTCCCTAAAATTTATAAAATGTTCCAGCTTCTACCACTTCGACAGCAGCGCCTGGCTCTGGAAGGAGTGCTTACGAGATCGGTATGTTCCACTATTATTTTAGCATTAAATGTGTCGCCTCCATAAGATGATAGGGTGGACCAAATCCTAATATTTCTTCACCTACTTACCGCAGATGTCAACATGGAGGTTAACTTCCCAGAGTCAGGCGAAGGCAGTGACATCGAACCCGAAGACAATCTCGTCGACATATCCCTAAAACCAAGGAATGTCGACGAATATGTGGCAGACGTCGACACCTTCCAAGACCCGTCGCTTGAGAAGGCGTTACGCATTATTGATGCTGCTGCCGACCAAGCTCTTCGGTCCGCCATAGGACAGGATTTAGAACAGGATTTACTAAATTTTGATTGGCGGTGCGAGCCCGAAAACTTTCAAGGGGTCAAGGAGACTTTTGCGGTGCCGTTTACTGGCCCTACTTTTGAAAACACGGAGCTAACTCCCTTGGAGGTATTCCTTAAAATTTGGGATGCCAGTATTATCGCCCACATTGTCAACGAGACTAACAGGTATGGTGGCGAGTTAATTAAGCGAAATAGGAAGCCTAGTTCAAGATTAAACCGGTGGAAGGAGGTCACCGACGAGGACATAAGAAAATTTTTCGCCATCATAATGCTGCAGTCTCTCGTTATAAATAATGTGGAGCGGGAATACTGGTATCCCAAATTTGATGAGCTCCGGATCGGGAATTTTGAGGCCATCATGCCCTACAATCGGTTCTTGCAGATTAAACGTTGTCTACATTTTGTAGACAACGCCTCCTTGCCCCAGCATCCCACCAGACTCGACAAAATCATGCCCATAATCGAGCACCTCAACCAAAAATTCAGCGCTCTTTACGTGCTTGAGCAAAATGTGGCAATTGACGAGTCACTCCTTTTATGGAAGGGGCGACTCTCATTTGCCCAAAAAATAGCAACGAAAAGAGCGCGGGTTGGTATTAAGAGCTTTGAGTTGTGCGAGTCGAGGACGGGCTATTTGTGGAGGATGGAGGTTTACTCGGGCAAGGGGCACGTCCATGTTGCGCAGGTGGGGGCGCAAGAACCGATTGAAGAGCATGAGGAAGGGGATGAGCCAGAGTCTTCCACGTCGCAGATTGTGCTCACATTGATGAGACCGTTATTTAACAGAGGCCATACACTTGTTATGGATAACTTTTACAACGCTCCACTTTTATCTAGGATTCTGAAACAGAAACACAAAACTGATACGATGGGCACACTCCGCCTCAATAGGGAATTTGTGCCGGAGAGTCTTAAATCAAAGACAAAAAGAAACATGAAAGCGGGAGAGGTCGCCTTCAGCACGACCAAGGATTTGAGTGTGGTTGTGTGGATGGACAAGAACTTGGTAACTATGATATCAACATTCCACGACATACAAGTCGGCGGAATCGAGAAGTACGGGTATTATAAATATAAACCCCAAGTGATACTAGACTACAACCTCTCTATGGGTGGCATAGATCACAAGGATCAAATGCTGCATGCCTTCCCCGTAGAGAGGGTAAGAAACGTGGTTTGGTACAAAAAACTCTTCCGCCGACTTGTAAACGTGTCAATCCACAATTCTTTTGTAATGTTTAATCACCACCGCACTCAAATCCTTGGCAATCGGGAATTTCGACTGCAGTTGGCGCAGGAGTTACTGCAAACGTGCAGACCTCGAGCACTTCCTCGACCGCTAGCAGCAGCGGTACCAGCTGCACCATCGGGGATGCACTTGCCCGCTAAAAACGAGCGATCCCAGCGCTGCAAACTGTGCTACGCTGCCAAAGTGCGTCGCACGACGAAATGGAGGTGTAGCACCTGCTCCGTACATTTGTGCATCGAGGGATGCTACACTGCATACCATACTAGTATGTAAATAAGTACACTGATATCCAAATCACAATTTTTTTAGCTTTTTTCATTTATGTTTTATCCATTTCAAATTGCAGGGTGTTTCGTTTTTTTTTTGATGAGAAGTGTACTTATTTACTTACTGGTAACTCCTGCTTCCACTAAGTTTCGTGGTGCCGTGCCGTGATTGGTCCAGAATAACACGGCCCCATCTCTTTTCGTAAGAGGTGACTAAGGAAACTTAAAAAGAGCGACCCTCATAGTTTCTTGCCTATTCTTCTCCTGAGGAAGACTGCACTTTTGCGGATAGGCGCAAATTCAAAAGTGCTTATTGTAATTTACTATATTGACATGTTCAAGTAACATTTTGTATGTTCTATGAAATAAACACATATGAATTTTGAATTTCACATGAGACCGCTTCCAATTAATTCATCCTAGGCAACAAAGCTTTCATGTTTCTTTTTGAACGACAACAAGTGTATGGCCTCTGTTAAATGTTTTGAATCATCTATAACTTTGGTCAAGATTGAGATCAAGAGTTCACCCATCTCATAATCTTCTTCTTTTCTAAAAATATATAAAAGAAGAAACTGACTGACTGACATATCAACGCACAGCCCGAACCACTGACTGGGTCTAGAGATTTCAAATTTGGCACATAGGTTTCTTATGAGGTCTAGGGGAGCACTATGTTTGTTAGAAACAAAATTAAAAATAGTAGTAATATCATTATAATAGACTAGTAATAGACTTCTTGGAAAATTTTTAATAGTGAGATGGGAAGGGTAAAGGCTCGTAATTTTGATTTTAAGCTCAATATTAATAACAAAATCCTAACATCCGATGTAGCTATTGCTGCAGAGTTTGAAAGGTTTTTCACTGACATTTCAGTCTCCACTACTCAATCACTTGGCTCATCTCCTACTCTCGCTGAATCGTTACTCAAGCAAAATGTAGACGAAAGTAAGGTTCATTTCAGTTTTTCACGCATAAGAATTGTTGACATTCTTGAAAGTTTTGAAATGTTGAAAAAGACTGCGGACCTTGTATTGCTCCACATTTAGTGTTTATTTTCAATAGTTATGTCGATGGGGGTGCGTGTCCTCATTTGATGAAACATAGTAAAGTAATTCCTCTGTTTAAAGCTAGTAGTGAATCTGACCCCACCAACTTTAGACCTATTTCAATACTACCAGTATTTAGCAAAATTTTTGAAAAAATTTTAACCACTCACTTCTACGCTAGTAAACTTATGAATATTAATCAATTTGGATTCACACGGGGTCGTTCAACAACCGATGCCGGTGTTGAGCTCATTTGTCACATTTTTGAGGCCTGGAAGGATTCACATGATGCTCTTGGAGTCTTCTGTGATTTGTCCAAGACTTTTGACTGTGTTCACTATGAGACTCTAATCAGAAAATTACATCACTATGACATATTAAGAAGAAATGCACTTAGGCTTCTGGAATCTTATTTGTGTAATAGGATCCAGAAGGTTGAGGTTAACGGCACTAGATCACCTGGGTCCGCAGTCTGTATGGGCGTCCCGCAGGGTTCAATTTTAGGACCATTCTTGTTTCTCGTGTACATTAATTGTTTGCCTTTTCTTGTTAAAGAGACCCATGAGATCGTATTATTCGCAGATGACACATCACTTTTATTTAAAGTGAAAAGATATGACACCAATTATGACGACGTGAATATTGCGATCTTAAAGGTAGTTGAATGGTTCACTGCAAATAACCTACTCTTGAACGAGAAAAAACCATATGTGTTAAATTTACCTTGCCTAACGTTAAACAGGTTAATACCAATGTACAGGTTAAAAATGAAAAACTGGAAGTTGTAGAATCTATTGTATTCTTCTATATCACTATTGACGCAAAGCTTCAATGGGGTCTTCATATTGATAAGTTAGCGAATAATCAGTTCAGCAGCTTATGCGGTTAAAAAAATCCGTCAATAGTCGGACGGTTAAACCGCGAGAACCATATATTTCAGTTACTTCCACAGCCTAATATCATATGGCATTTTACTGTGGGGTAATGTTGCCGACATCAGTAAGATCTTTGTCCTGCAGAAAAGGGCTGTTCGCGCGATTTAACAAATGAGACCTAGAATGTATCTTAGAAATAGATATTTTGACATTTGCGTCCCAGTATTTAAAAATCTTTTTTATGTAAAGAAAAATAAACAATTGTTCAAGAAAAAATGTGATAGGCACAATGTAAACACTAAAAGCAAACATAACTTGGATCATACTAGACAGTCGTCTCTACAAAGTAAAAAAACTCTTTTATGGGTCAATGTATACGCTTCTTTAATAAGATTCCCATGTGTATTCAAAACCTACCTTTAGAAAAATTTAAGACAGTAATTAAACAAAAACTTTTTAAAAAGGGCTATTATAGAATTTCGAATTATCTGTTAGACAAGCAATCATGGGAATAAATTGCTCAGCTCCAGAGTTATTCAGATAGTCAATTAAAATTAAAAGTAAGAAAATTTATATGATTGACTTAAAAAGAGCGACCCTCGGAGTTTCTTGCCTATTCTTCTCCTGAGGAGGACTGCATCTTTGCGAATAGGCGCAAAGTCAAAAGTGCTTTTGTAATTCATCATATTGACTTGTTCAAGTATCATTTTATTTGTTCAATAACACTTTTGAGTTTGAGTTTGACTAAGAAAGGATTTTTTTTTAAATTCAACCCCCAAATGGATGAAACGGGGGTTCAAAGCTTGTGTGGTGAAAACAATCTTTTTGGAAATTTTGACTCAAAACTTCGTGAGGATATACCTTGAAGCAAATAAACGGACACGTGTTTCACGATTTTTCGAAAATAAAAGATTTAGAAAATTTAATGGGTGACAAAAAGAATAATAATAATGAGCATTTATTTGTCCATTAAAAACATTTGACAATTATAACAACAAAACAACAATAGTTCTTAGCGCGAGCGAAGCCGCGGGAAAAGGCTAGTAAAAATAAAATAAAAACTTTAGGGGTTCTTAGTTGACTACGGAACCCTAATCAAAACTTTTTTTTAAATAGAACCAACTTCAAAAAAGCGAAAAATAAATACAATATCATTTGATGTGCTATGTAGTACTTACCTACTGAGCTGTTTGAAGTCGGTGCGAAAGCGGCCGCCTTCCTTTAATTTTCATGGCACCGACTTCAAACAGCTCAGTAGGTAGGTACTACATAGCACTTCAAATGATATTGTATTTATTTTTCGCTTTTTTGAAGTTGGTTCTATTTTTTTTAAAAGTTAAATTTTTCACTTTTAGTGCAAATTATAACCTCTTATTTGTTTGAAGTTGGTTATATTTTGAAGTCGGTTAATAAAACAAAGTGTTATCTTTGAAAATTTTAAGCGAACTTTTTATTTTTTTTATTTTACATACATACAGTTTAAACTGAGAACCCCCCTTTTTTGAAGTCGGTTAAAATACTGAAACCTCCTAAATGTAACAAATACTTTTCTGAAAACCGCATCAAAATCGGTTCAGTCAAACTCGAGATAATCGCGGACAAACATACATACATACATACAAACATACATACATACATACAAACATACATACAGGTTAAAACTCCTTTTTTTTGAAGTTGGTTAAAAAAAACTTCTATTAGAATCAGCTCAGGGTGTAGACCAAAATTTGTAAGAATGCTACCAACCCATCTCGCACCGTTTTGCTGGGCCGTCTTTTCAATCACGCACTTAGTGTGTACCAAACCTTTACGCCCGCCATCTGGCGATAGTTTTTTTGTTTGCTGTTGAATGTATTTTTTGTTTACTGTTGAATGCACAAGTGTGATACCTTTTTAGAAAGGGCTTTAAAAGTTCTGTTGGGCATGGTTATTGTTATTTTTGTATGGTATGTTATGTAGAACAAAAAACTCTGTAAAACTAAGTGAATTCACAGTGTAAATGAGCACTGTTGAACTAATTATCATATATTTCAGTGATGGTAAATGCTATCGCTATATTTTTTGTTTATTTTGTAAGAATATTAGACTACTTGTCTTGTATTTATTCAATTGTAGGCCTAAATATGGTATTTGTACATCTGAGATATTTTAAATTTGTCTAGAATTACGGCTCCCGCCGCGAGATTTTTATGCACAATCAAAGGCTTGTAAATAAATAATTTTGTATGGATAGGTATTTGTTTTTATTTAAATTCCTATTATATATAATCGTAGTAACGTAATATAAAATAAAAAACCCTAGGTCATCGCTTTACTTTTTGAGATATGATCGTTTAAATACATGTCATGCTCAAAAAAGCGCTATCTCCGTGTTCAGCGTATCGTATTCTACAATGTAGATGAATTTTGATAAACAAAACACTTAACTATGTAGCAGCATTCATACTAAACATAAAAAACATAACACTTGATAGTGTTACAATAACAACTTGAGTCACAGCGAACGGTTTTGTGAAACTCGAGCCGCGCGGCGGAAGTCGTAAAAATGGCGGGACGTCCTAGGGTTGGCGCGCGGCCTCGCTGGGACAAGCGGGCGGATAAGGGCAATCTCACAGCCACTCCAAGAATACCTACTCCAACCCGAATAAGGGGAAAGTTGTGTAATCAAAAATATTCTAAATGATATTTCTAAGTTCAGGTAACTAGTAAAAACAATTTACCTGTAAGTGTCCATTTTTCAGGCTCAGCTAAAGCAAATAATCTCTTTATTTCTGAAGTTTTTAATTTTACATTGATCTTCTTATTTGTTTCTGGTTCAACAGCTTCCTGTTCCTTGTTCACAATGGGTGTGCTCTTTTTCTTCACACTTACATCACTTGCAGTCGCAAAGTACTTCGGGTTAAAACCAAATATTCCATTTCGGAAATTCGAAGGTCTTTCATTATTATATCGCTGAGAAGATAACAGACGAGAATATAACCTTATACTACACTCGCACTGGCTTCGTAATGGAATGTTAAACAGTAATTTTGTATGCCTACTAGATATTTTGGCACTGAATCTAATTTGTAGTAATCGTTGCAACATTTCTGGAATTTGTAATTTTTTATCCAAATGGAACTAAAACAGACGTCAAACAAGTTTTTAGAATAATACACAAATGTCATTTTTAGGGATACCACCACTCACTTTACAAAAGGGCCAAAATACAAATATATCAAAACAATCATAAAATTAACAAACTGTAAACCAAATAAACCACCTTTAGTGCAAAGGTGCTCGTGAGGCTAAAAGTAATTTTTGACTAATAAAACGTAATTTGTAATATAATTTTAACTAATAAAAAAACACCCGTTGCCACAACCCAACCTTTACATCCAAAGCGGGGATCATGGTATTATACATGACGGATTAGGTATTATACTGATTTTTCTTATTATTTTGTCGGTAAGTAAACTATTTTTAAATCTCTGCATGTTAAACATGACGTCGCCTCACACTCGTAATATCGCCGTCTTTCGTAATACAAATTGGTAATCCGAAGCCGAAGCTCCTGTTGTGTGTATTTGTGTGAAGCGTTCGCATAGACATCAAAACGAGTATTAAAAAAGCCTTTTGGGAAGCCAGTTACCAAACCCCGGTTTCCTTGACGGCCAGAGCGGACATTCTATATTACTTATGAAATGTAATAAAACATACGATTTTCAAACTCATCACACACACGCAAGAGGGGCTTTAGTTAAGTTTTTACCTTTGTTAAAGTAACAAAATATTGTAATTTTCGTGGCTTGTGTTTGTCGAGTAGGTAATATGTTTCATTAACTTAGATTAATTTTGATGATATTTTTCAAATCGCAGTTATCTCTCGAAATTATCTCGAATTATCGAAGTTATCTGTTTCAAAAACATGCTCCTATTTTTCGGGATACGTTGCCAGGCTATTTTTAAAAAATATTTTCGAGATAAGGATAGCAAGCACTTAATCCAAGGAGAACAAAAAAGAACAGGACTTTAATAAAAAAAGGAAGTTTAATTAAGTAATTCATTATACTAACAATAAATATGTACAAGTTTTAAACAAGAATAATTGTTAGACCGGCAGGTCTGTAAACATTGTTTCCCAATCTGGAACGACGCTAAGTTTGTGCTGCAAGGGACCTAATGAAACGAGGTTAGCGGAGCGCGATGTGTCGTCTACAGCTACAGATACCACTTCTTGGTGAAACGCTGACTTTGTCCCTAAACTGACCTAGAAAACAAAATTAAATACTCTGTTAAAAAAAAAAAAACTAGGTACTTAGTAGGTAGAGCATGTTCCATTAAGCCGATTTCGACTAGCACGATGGTGATGGTCGTACAAAGAGGAAGTATTGTAGCGGCACGCTCAGGAATGTGCATAGGTAGGAAAGATATATCACATTTATAGGTTGACGTCAATCTATCTTAGTATGACCTTAGAAAGTAAGGTAGCTAGTATATGCCACCTTTCAATAAACATTTCCATGCAATCATTTCTTGCCTTCCATCCATCACTCGGTCGGCCCCTACGGCCGACCCTCAACAGTTGTAATTGGTTTACCTACATCTTTAGTGCAAATTCCTTACGTTTATAAGTAATAGCTGACGAATGCATAATATTAATCGGCTTTTCGAAATCGACAACAAGTTGTATTCAACCCTGTCGCTTAGTGAGAATAATAAAACCTTCTCTGAAAACCATGTTATAAAATGATTACATGTATATTTACCTCGAAACTGGTTTCGCCGAGCAGAAGAGTGACGCGTCCAGACCGATGAACCCTCAGCTTTCCAATCCGACCTTCTTCTAAGTCCTTCAGATAGCATTTGGTGTCCTTCTGAAAAGTAAACAGTTTTGTGTTAAAATACTGCCGATTTTTCTTAGTCTATTTGATGAGTTTACCTGATCAGTTTGCAATCGACAGAACGACTCATAGAGTAAGGGTCTAAGGTGTATTATTTATTATGTAACGTATAATGCTGTAAGTTTTCCTTATCTATTATATATACTTCTATACTATTTATAAAGAGGAAAGATTTGATTATTTGTTTGTTTGCATTGAATAGGCTCCAAAACTACTGGACCGATTTGAAAAATTCTTTCACCATTAGAAAGCTACATTATCCCCGATGGACATAAGCTACATAATTTTCCCGAATTTCCACGGAAACAAAGTCCCGGGCGGAATGCTAGTAAATAAATATAACAGCAGTGGAGCAGTGTTCTATAGCATTTTGGCGTCTATTTCAACGCCTTCATCCAGCTTTGAGTTAATCCTATTTATGGCGACCTGGCGAAAGGTCAAGTGACCTTACTAGTTTACTACAATATCGAACGAGACTGACTAACTACCAACCCATGTCAGCAGTCTTTGTTAATCTGTCAACTCTATCTTCAATACAAGGAATATGAAAAGATAATGTAACTTTCAGTTGTGTTTCTTTCTGCTCTAATTACTGACTCACTTTTTGTTCTTCTTCTTGTGTCTGGTCTGAAGACGTGCCAGGCTCCGTATCGTTGTTCTTGCGCCGCGGACCCTCGTCGTCTACACTACCACCGCGTCCTGGCAATGTGTCTGGCAACTAGAAAGTACCAATATAAACGTAAAAAATTGAAAATTTACTTTAAAGGACCATGGGCAAAAATGTATGGACTCCGTCCCCACCCTCCAACAGACCTTTTGTGTATGTCGTCAGTTTCATACGTATTTTTAAAGAGATTAATAGCTACGTTCAATGTCAAAATCCATGGGGTTTAGAAATAACACATAATTAAAGATTGCTAAAATACCTATCGGTTTATATTTTTATATGTGTTCTAAATATATACCTGAGATGATAAATATGAATATAACAATAAAAATATTATAAATATGGTAATAATCAAAGAATTATTAAATAACATACCGTTACTTTTGTTATCAATATTAACATTTAAGTAATATTTTCCCAGAATATCCCACACATTTAAGGGATGTCGCCATAGTAAAAAGTCATCCCTACATTGATATCTTTCATTTAAGATACTTTTCAAATCTGTTGGTCGGAGTGGGGACGTTTTTTCCCATCGTCCTTAGTTAGGGAAACTTTAGATGCTGATTTTCCTCATGAAACTGAATAACTTTCTTCAAGGAACCTACTTAACTTATATGAAATTCTCAAAATAATCGACTCTTTATACAAAAGCAAATCAGCTATTCGCATAAGTTTTATGGACAGGCGAAAATTTATTTTTATATTTCGACCTATGTTCCTTGAAAATTGTTGTTGCGTTTCATGGGCTGATTCACATCCTTAATTTTAGATTACTAATTTAAAGTTACCCAACATAGTATTCAAAAAATTAATCTGAAAAAAGTTTTAAAATTACAAGAGGTTCAAAAACACCTAGGCCAATTCACAGTGCGCGTGCGGAAAATAAAGACTGTTTGGGGAGTAATAAAGCGTACTTATTTATTATATTATATCAGCAAGTAATTTAGTACAGAAAGAATTTTTTTAACTATCAAACTGATTGATTTGATCGACTAAAATTAAGAGTACCTTTAATAATATTAGTGTTGGATCTTGAGTGTGAAGTAGTTTCGCTACATCGGCATCCTCAAATATTTCTTTCCTCATGCCCGGAAACGGCTGCACATTTAGTTCTGGTTCCGCTGAGAATTGCATTATAAGTGAAAATTATTTATGTTTATAAGGTGTGCGGTAAAATTCTTTTTTAAAAATCTGTTTTGCCCCACTGTTGGGTAAAAGTCTGAAGTCGATTGCGTGATGTCTTGGACGCGTTTCGAAAGGATTGGCTTGGCCGGACTTATCTGAACAGTCCGACCAAGCCAATCCTTTCGGAATGCGTCCAAGACATCACGCAATCTCTTCCCGGCCTACCACGACGTCAATGTCTGGTGTCTATTGAGACTAAGTTTGCCCATCGGTCCAGGTGCGTTCGTGCCATGTTTCAAACCCAAAAGTCACGATTACATTTCATACATTTATAAATATCGATAAAAGTTAAATCACTGAAATTAGAACCATACTAAACATTTTTAAAACACTTCGATAACACAATTAATGCATCGAGAGTGTGGATTAAAATAAACTGATGCTGTAGCCGCTGTCTTACAGAGTGGAACAATCCACCCTGGTATACCGAAGCTGCTGAAATAAAGAAACAAATCTTACAACTGTCGTAGTCCGCTGGCTCTGTTTTGATGACCACCTCTTGCTTCACCTTCACTTCTGGTTTAATTTGACTTTTGGACCACCCTAGAAATTTAATGCAAAATTTCAAGCTACTTTTCATGCTACGTGACACCACAAATATCGTGAACATACTGCAAGCTTAAAATTACGAGTTGAGAGATAAATAAAACATTTATTCATGCAACAACACAAGTTGCTAAGAAAATAAAAGACTGGACAAATAACGTGACACAATTACACACAATGACACAAATTAAAAGAATGAATCCGCATTGTAACAATTTGAAATCAAAATAGGATTTATTGTAACAAGGGGAAAAGATAGATTACAATGTTGACGACTTGCTCTACCTTCTCTTGAATTGTGAGTAGGGCGTATCGTAGTCTTAAGGCGAATGTGGTGCTTGGAAAATAGTGGAGATTTTTTAGTAGCTCTGAGCCAACCTCTTTAAGACATAGCAAAGTTAATTTATCTGTGTGTTAGAAGTCTTAATAAACAAGGAATACTCCTTGATTTCCATAAATTTTTAAAATTTATTATTTCGTAATCTCTTTACGCTAAAGCGTAATCTAAATTAACGCTCCAAGCGTCGTCAAAAGTCTGATAAAAAAAAAGTAATTAGCAATTAAATTAAAAACCTAGAGATCTTGCAATGAAAACAGAATAGTAAACATGCAAAAACTAAGCCTTGAATCAATACCTTATTTTCTGGTTTTCTGAGAATACTTGCCATTGACAGTGTTTACTATTTTCTACTTATGCATTACTTTACAGCAAAAATTGATTGGCTATTAAATTAAAACCTAGTTGTCTTGCCATAAAATCAAAATAGTATACGTGCAAAAACTTTGTAACTTTGTAAAAAAAATCAGTAACTTATTTTCTGGTTTTCTCGGTATACTTGACATTGACAGTATAGACAGTGGTTTTCTCAGAATACTTGACTCTTTTCTACTTTTGCATTACTTGACAAAAAGGAGAGGAAAATTAGGTAATATTTCTAATGAGTGTACATACCTATGTCATCCATAGGTAACTTGACAGGTGCTTCATTGTCATTTGATTTCTTGAAGTCCTCGACCTCCTCATCATTTAGTTTACCACGGGACACTGACACTGCAGACCTGATGCGTTGCTCTTCTAGTTCTTTATCAATCTGTTTGATAATCACCACTAACTATGAATGTCTAATGCAAAAAGTTTAGAACTTGAACTGAAATTATATTAATTGAAATGTGCTTGGGCTCTAGTTAATTAAACTGACAATACGGAAGTAATCTTGACCAATCCCGAACCGCGATACCATCAGTGTTGCTAGGTATTTTTAAATGACTTGTAAAGTACGGCTAGGGGTGGGCTAAGGATTGTGCTGTATTTTTCTTTAATAGAAGTAACAACAACAAGGTGAAATAAGTGGCAACACCAGGCTATGTACGAGTATTTACGTTTCCAGTAAGCCAATTCAACTAAAACACTGCGCGACGCGTGTGTCAAATTGAGGAACTCGTTGACCTTGATTTTTTGAAGTCTCAGGATATTATCATGTTAAACGTGATGCAAAAAGTATTGATAACCTAAGTGTATAATAAATGACTAAACCACATGAACATCAATGTCACATCGTAAATGACACCCGGAAGTCAGCATCAGCGAGGCCAGTATCTTTTCAACACATTATTTATTTTTGTATGTTGTTTGACTTCTGTTTTATATGGTGAATAAATGTATTTTCCTTTCTTTCTTACCAGTAGATAAATTTGACGTCATAAATGTAATTCCACACCACTATTAGAATAGGTCACTGATTTTCCCATACATTATTTTTTTTATTAATTATTTTCTGGCCTGGAAGCTAGTCCTTTTGGCCGTTTCCCATACAACATTTTAAGTGATGCTATATTAAAATATTTGTTACAAGTTGTACAATTTTTCTGAATAGATAATTTACTTTGTAATTTTATAGAATTAAAAATACATGTAAAAGAATTAGTAAAATACTACTTCTTATAAAACACTTAAATTAATAAATGAAATTAATAGGCACAACAATTATTGTTTCAGGCTTACAGTATTGTGATTGTTAACAGGTATAAAAGTCACTATTATATATTTAAAGGTAGTTACTGTAACTGACCTTTATGACATCCTTTACCCTGATAGTCGGTTTCTGAAGTACTGGGGCTGACTCTGAATCTCTCCCGTAAGACATTCGGGTTGAATGGCGCTCTATACTGCCCAGGCCTGCAAAAATATAAAAATTAACCTAGCTGGACTTTCCTTCAAATAGGACAATCAATTAATGTGCAGATAAATCAATCATTTTAAGTATACCTTTACAATTAATAGCTATAATATAGTAAGATATTTTCATTTTTTTTAAATAATTTGCTATAAAAGTTAAAGTTTAACATTGAATATAGATACAGTTAAACACTTACAAAAAAAGTAAGATTAACAAAGATTTCTAGATTTAAAATGAAAATTCACTTAATAAAAAAAAAGTTAAGTAAGTAAATCTTAATTTTTTTCATATTCATATTTTTTTATAAAGTAGGCTGTTTATAAAACAAGTAAAGATCTGTTTTTTAAAAAGAACATGAACTGATACTAAAACTGTACTGAATGGGATTTTTTGATCATTCAATTATAACATCAAGAAGATTATTTTGTATACATCTAGTTAAAAAGGATGGCTGAAACGCAAACAATAAGAACATACCTGATGAGAAAACTCCTGTAGACTTTATAATATTTGGTCCATTTCTTATATTTCTATTTTTGTCATTTTTCTTATCCTTTTTGTCATTTTTCTTTTGGTCTCGTGATATATTTAGATTTGGCCTAGAAATTATCAATATTTTTGTATTTTTTTCTAATGAATAGCATCCATCTATCTATCTACAGAAGGGGATACCTGTGGGACACAGGCATGTGATAATGTGTGGGTTATAACAACTTAGTACTCCGAAATCTTCATCCTCACCTGCTAGCAGTGCACCCTGCTGATCATAGGACGAGGCTCTGATGTATTACAACCCGTAAAGGGTTTCACTACTTGATATTGGCGACTTCGCCATTCTATATTTTAATGTAAAAAGTAAAAGATAATAACCACCGTCATCAATGTGATTGTGGTGCATGCACCTATTCAATAAAGACCGCCGGGTAACATGACCCTACCAGAATGTGTAAGCAAATTATGTTTAAAAAAAGTTAATATATAGGTAATCAATAAAAGTGCAGCGAACAAAACATGAAACTTAAATTTGTTGATAACATTATTAGAAAGGATAAAAGAAACTTATGAATCATCGAGGGCCTCTCCATCTGGCCAGCTTATCTATTCAGAGACTGTGTGAGATTGGCAAAGCCGCTCGTGAATCATGATGATATTACTTACCCTTTGTTTTTATTTCTAGCAACGTTTAGATTAGGAATGAAGACTTTTTTGCTTGGTTTTGGCCCTCCAAGTGAGAGATCACGAGGCGGCTTGATAGAAGCAAGCCTTTGCATTGGATCTGCACTCACACCGTTCAGTTTCCGTGCACTATCGTCAGGATCGGACATATTGCAGTGATTTACACTAAAATTTAACTAATGTTGCATGAAATGAAATATTGAAATCGCACCCATGCATCCATCCACTGAAAAACGTAAACAAAGAGAAAATGTCATTGTTGTCAATGTCATGTCGTAAAAGCACCGGAAACGCTAATTCTCATTCAAGGTTCAACTCGTATTTTTAGACGTCGAAAGAAAATATCAATAAATTGTCTATGTAAGAATTTTTTGAAACTTAAATCTATAAAAAAAACACTGTCAAAATTGACAAAGGCGAAGACAACAAAATTAAAATTATTGCAATTTGTTGTATTTTGTTCCTGAAATTCAGATTTTTTGGTTTAAAAAGGGCCTACATAATCTTGTATTCGATTGTTTTACTGTACCTTTTAACAGTCTTAACAATGAGCTTTAAACTGATCATGTAATTACCTAGAAAAACAAATTTTGTAACAAATATTTAAGCCGTCAATTTGCTAGTCAAAACACTTATCTGTATATCCGCCTACAATCATGCACGAAGCTTACGAAGTGTCGCATTTACTCAATGTAACAATGCAAATAGAATGCATCGCCGCCTATGGTAAGTAGTTGTGCATGTTACGTATATTTTGTAATTATGAAATTTTTCTTGGCAGCAATGATTGTCCGTTTTATGCCATTCAATAATAAGTTTTGCTAGATGAAGTTGAGATCATTGAGCTTGACAATTTCGCTCTTATCTTAACAGAACAAGGCTGCACACTGCTTTCTCATACAATCTTGTCTGTAGATTTGAAAAACTTTTTCATAGTAGGTTCAAGCGCTCCATAATTTCTATATTTAAAGGAATCTCTTGTTATTTAAACCCCTTTATGTTTCACATAAATAGGATAGTATTTAAAATATGACAGTACTAGTTTTCTGTTTGGGACTTTGTTCCCGTGGGAATTTGGGAAAATTATGTAGCGTATGTGTTAATCCAGGGTGTTAGCTAGCTCCATACCAAATTGTGAAGATCTTTCATGCACTGTGACTACAAATCTGAAGTTTTCCCTAAATAAAATCAATATTCTAGCTCTATTACAAAAATTTTACTATTACTAGATATATATTCAGTTATTACAAAAATCTAACTAACCTATTACCACTATACTCATGTTTCATAAATCCTCAGAATTTATGTCAAATGTGGCATCAAGTGAACTACATGATGCTCAGCCTACCTTGTCAAGGATGTGAGCATATGGGTGGATGGGATGAAGCATAGTAGTGACCACCACACATTTCAATAAAATATTGAATAAAAATAAAATAAAATGCCTTCTATTTCCACTTTTTGTAATTACACTGATTGTTTCAATGAATGAATGTGTTAGTTGTGTTAGATTAAAACTTTAGTATGGTGTGGTTGTATGGTTATTTTAAGTGGACCCCTTATAGGTATAGGCCTTCTTAAGCTTCCCCCACCTTTCTATCCTCAGCCAGCTAAAATATTATCTTTATTTTGACTAATGTTACATTTAAATTTCCAGAAGACCATCTTCTAATAGGCACAAGGCAAGGCCACCTGCTCATGTATTCAGTCACTAGCAATGGCAACCAGAAATATGACTTGCAGTTGCTTCGCTTACAAAAAAACTTTAGTAAAAAACCTGTGCAGCAGATTGAAGTGATACCAGGTAAAATACAGGATGTAAAAGACAGCTTAGCAAATTCTAAAACACTTTTTTGAATTCAGACCAGATAGTCCAGGATGATTTCTGAATGAAATTCTGGAATTTTCTTCAGAAATAATTTTAGAAAATTTTCATGCAGTTTTTATTGTATTAATTCCCTTAAAATCAGTGATTGGACTACTGATTGGACTATGAATTGTAAAATGTAAAATTAATGGTGATTGGACTACGAATTGTAAAATTTAGAATTTTTGCACTTTTTCTTCAAACAAACTTGATTTTCAAAATTGGTTATATATTTTCCTCTTAAATATTAAGATTAAAAAAAAACATTCACAATACAATATTATATTGAGTGACTTTAAATTAGCGAAAATTCAGGATTTGAATCAGCCCACTAAACTGAACAACTTTCTTTATGAATCTTAGGTCGAAATAAGAAAAAAAAAATTTGCTTCACCATGCTACTTGTGTGATTAGCTGATTTGCCTTTGTATGGGCAGATAAAAATTTTTTTGAGAAAAAAATATTTTTTTTTTGAGTTTTTTTGAGTTTCTTCGGGAAAGTTGTTCAGTTTCATGGGGAGAATTACCCCCTAAAGTTTCGCTAACTAACTTAAAGTCACTCCATATGTTTAAAAATATACAATACAATACAATATACTTCATTTGCACACAAAGACATACAGCACAATTAACAGAACATAAAACATAGTACACAGCAAGGCGGCTTTATTGCTAGGTAACAATTTCTTCCTGGCAACCTTAATATAATCAATTTTATGTATAAAATAGTTAAATTTAAGGTTTAATAGTTTAATTTTGAACATGCCTGTTTTGGTTTTCAGAAGACAATTTACTACTTTGTCTAACAGACAACATTTTGTCGACATATGATCTAAATGGCGTCAACTTCCCACTTGTGAAAACCTTTTCACAAACCAAAGGTGCTTCATTGTTCTCTTTAGATAATAAGGTAAGAACGATAGTTATTTAACTTAATTAATTTACTACAAATACACATTGTCATGACAAATTCAGCAGCTCTAGCACGATAACGACAAACTCGCGCTCGGCTCAGGCTGAAGCTTCACTTTGATTGCGCGAGGGTCCCGCGCAAAGGCTCGCTCGCCCTATGGTGTTGTCAATGTTGACATTTTGACATAGGACCGCGGTGTTGTCTCGGCACTGTCACTATCGTACTCGGCCTGCAGAGTTGTCATGACAAGCTGTAATGTAACACAATACAAACGAAATAAAAAATGAGTTGATTGTTTGATTTTTCAACTTCATTCTACGTAAATTAAAATTTTTGTTAAGAGCTAATTAGATTTCATTGTTTTTACATTATATTCAAAAAAATTAAATGACTAATGGAAGACTTTGAAATCGAGATGTAAAAGCCAAAAATCTACTTCTAATTTCAACAAATACGAAACGGTATTTGCAAAATATTTTTCGCATTCTAGTCAACAACAACAATCACAGGGGAGGCAAACTCCGTGGCCCGTCTTTGCGTGGCAGTCAGAAGAAAACTGCAACTCTACTATGGAAAGAACGGTGAATTCAAACAGCATCTGTTTGACTTCACTATTCCTGATGTGCCGAAAGTAATGGCGTGGGGACAGCAGTATTTGTGCGTTGGTTTCAAAGCTGATTACACTTTATATGACGTGAGTTTATCAAAGTTTATTGTTTCAAAGTTGAGTATTTTTAAAACGCTTACCCGGAAGAGAGGTATTTACAAATTGTTTTGGGGATAGAAAAATGTTCGGCGCGAATGGGGCTTGAACCCACAACCCCAGGGCTAGATCTTCTGGTAGGTTCAAGTCCCATTCGCTCCGAACATTTTTCTTTCCTGCATAACTGTTTCGAAGTTCTGTAAAATTTAATTCTTTTAGTCTTATTGATTGCTTTTCTGAGAAGAAATTCGTAAAAAATAAGTTTTTTCTACACATAATGGAAAGGACTGGAAACTAAACTATATAGTCACTGACCTCTATAACAGAATTCTTTATTTTAATATAAAGGTGTGAAACTATTGCAAGGGCACAATAGAGTACAACTATCCAGTGAGACACAGAAATGTTCCCCATGTTAAAAATTACACCTCATAAAATATTAAATGCTTTTCTGATTAAAGATATTGTATACTCTTTTTAAGTACCAAAATCTGAGTTATATTCATAACCCAGACACCTATCATATGTGTTTAAGATATCTGTGTTGTCTAGGACCTAGGTTTTTTAAAATTAAAGTCCGTTTGCTTGAAATTGCTAGCTTAAAGAAAGAAAGCCAAAGACTGACATTTATTAATTAAAATACTGTGAATTCAGCTCTCTTCAGGGAATCCCAAGGAGTTATTTCCTATAAGCAGCTCAAAGTCTTTGGAACCGACGATAGCCAAGCATTCCGAGACGTGTTTTGTGCTCGGACGCGACCAGACATCCGTGTTAGTGGAGGAGGCAAAAGACATCGAGATCAAGAAAACTATTAAATGGTCAGAAGCGCCTATTGCTCTGGGTAAGAAAAAACAACACAATATTTCAGCAAGGAAAGAAGTGGAGGTTGTCTCGAACCAGCAGTGGGATCTCGTAGGTTAAATTTTAAAAAAAATGGGTTCGATGCGTAAAGCGATGCAGTACCGGATCACCTAAATAGAGTGTTCAACATAAAAGCAGACGCCTACTTTTATGAATGTCGAAAATTAATTCTAATATCGCATATTTTTCATATTCAGTTCAGTTCGCAAGTAGAGCTATAAATATTTTAGTAACAAAATAATGAAACAAAACATTTACAAGATATTTTAATCGTTAGCTAAGCTTAGACTGATGTATGTATGTTTTCAAACACTTTCTGGGTCACTACAAAAAATGTTTAAGTACTTTATGCTTCATTTAGAGATCACATCTTTTCAAAACTGAATTTATTTGTGTATGCTTGATAAAAATAGGTAAAATCAAAGCTTCATAAACCAATTTACTTCACACAAAATATTTAGAATAGGGATGTTGACAGTGTTTGGTTTTATGAATTATTGTATGTGAAACAAAAAATAATGCTAGAAATATATTAATATGTATCCGAAAACAGCATTAAAATTGGTTTATAAATGAAAAACATTTATAGTAAGGACTAGCTATCTCGTTTTGTGGGGAGAGCTAGCGATCTTGTTTTTACCCACGCAAACAAATGGCGGTGACGTCTCTTTTTCGTTTCCCCTCTATTGAAAAATAGCTTGTAACTTTTTTATTTTTTGATAGTTTTCAAAAATTATTTCGGTTTTGGGTTTTGGATTCAGTTCCTTTTTAAGATAAACAATTTAAAAAATAATTATTTAACATCCCCATTTTATTATTAATCATATGTACCAACAGTCTTTGTTAACAAGTCATCGTTTCTTTCAGTATGGGACGAGCCATATATGCTCGGTTTGTTACAAGATCAAGTGGTAGTGCAAACAGTGGAGCCTTCCCTTTTCATACAAACTCTTCCCGAACTGAACAAAGCAAGACTGATGTATAGGTAAGAAATATCAATTCATATAAGTTAATTTGTCCAATTCTATCTCAACATTATTATGGGTTGACTTTAAATTAGCTAAAGTACGCCCAAAAACTAAACAATTTCCCCTAAGGCGCATCTGAAATTACATATCAAACCGGCCAAGTGCGAATTGGACTCTATAAAAACAATTATCTCAATAAAAGCGGCAAAAAATCACGTTTGTTGTACGGGAGCCCCCTTAAATATTTAATTTATTCTCCTTTTTAGTATTTTTTGTTATAGCAGCAACCAAAATACATGATCTGTGAAAATTTTAACTGTCTAACTACCATGGTTCATGAGATACAGCCTCGGACAGACTTATCTATAAAAACGAGAAAAAAATCACGTTTTTTGTGTGGGAGCCTCCTTAAATATTCATTTTATTCTGGTTTTTAGTATTTGTTGTTACTTATAGGGCCAATAGAAAAACATCATTTGCGAAAATTTAAACTGTCTTACTATCACGGTTCATGAGATACAGCCTGGTGACAGACGGACAGACGGACGGACAGCGGAGCCTTAGTAATAGGGTCTCGTTTTTTCTCTTTGGGTACGGTACCCTAAAAACTAGCGACCCGCTCCGGCTTCTCATGGTTAATTAGGACGTACTATGTGTTTCAAAAAAAAACAAAAAAAAGAAATTCCAAAATTTAATTTTAAAAGTGAAATAGTCGCAACTCTAGTAATCAGTTGCACGGTTTGACCTCTTTCAAAATGAAAGTTTCATAGAATTCATATGACATACTTGTCATATTTGTAATAGAGCTGCGCAATAAGCAAAATTTTAATTAATTTTGAATTATAAAGAATGATGATGGAAAGGCAAAATTTTTTTTTTCGACCCATGTTCCATAAGAAAACGTGTTCTGACTAAACTTGTTGTTCAGTTCAATCATGAAGTTTCTAGAGTAACTAAAATTAATTAACGAAAATTGAGGGTGTGAATCAGCCTACTAAACTGAACAGTTTATCCCAAGGAACATAGGCCGAAATATGAAAAAAAAATTTCGTCTCCCTACAACTTAGTGATCAGCTGATTGCCTTACTTTGGTCCGTATTACAGAACGCGACTAAGAATCTGATCTATACTTGAATAGCAGTCGTCTTTGTCATTTTGATAGTGAGCGAAAGAAACAGTCAATACTTAAGTATAAATGAAATAAAATAAATAAAACGCCATACACTCAAAGGCCCACATTAAGGTTTTCCCTTGTGTCGTGGGTCCCTCGGAACACACAAAGACAGACACAAACACCCAATGACCCGAGAACAAACATCTGCTTTTTACACAAATATTTGCCCCAACTGGGATTCGAACCCAGGACCCGTCGATCGAGAGGCAGGGCCACTACCACTCGACCAAACTGGCCGTCATAGATCAAGACTTGAGTCTCGTTCTGTAATACGGACTTAAGAGATCAAAACTTTTTTTTTAAGAATTTCACATGGGTTGCTTGGGGAAAGTTGTTCAGTTTCACGAGGACAATCACCCCTAAAGTTTGCTAACTAATTTAAAGTCAACCATATTAAACAAGATAGTTGAATCATACATTCTTGTTTATGTTTGGTTTGTATGTTCTATAAATGTTTAGAAAGTAATGTTCGTTTTACTTAATTTAATTTTAATTTAAATCATTTATTTCAGGGTTTGCCCATATTATACAATTAGAATTATACAAAACAAAATACATCAATCACATACAAAATCAAATACTTACATTTAAAAATAATTATAATTAATGTCAAATTTCTAATTGTCAATTTTTTTTTTAAACCTAATGTCAAAGAAGTATGTAAATTAAATAAAATTACCGAAAATTCACTCTCACGTTTATGTTTCTCACATAGATAGGTATTAGATCCTAATATCTGTAATACAGTGTAGTGTAGATATAAAATAAATAAAATACCCAACACGCTGTTTTCTCTTAGATGCAAGCGCGGTTTGATATTCGTGTCGTCAATGGGCCAGGTGTGGTGCCTCAGCGCCGTCGACGTCACCAAACAACGGCAGCAGCTGCTCAAAGACAAGCACTTTCAAATCGCTATCGACTTGACGGTCAGTACTATTCTCTCCTCTTTCCATCTTTCTAGTTTATCTCTCATTCAGAACAGTGCTCGTAAATTAGTGTTCACGTAAGTATTATACATGGTGTAAGTGAAAGCTTAGCAAATACTGAAACCCTGAATTCAGATCACCTTCCTAAATGATATTCCAGTAGATTTTTCCTAAGCAAATTTTTAAATGTTTTTTTATAATTTACGTTTTAAATATAAAAAGAATAATCGAACATACTCAATTTTGCAGTAAAAAAAAACATAAGAACGGCATAAAACATAAAAACCAGCAATGTAC
Organism: Aproaerema taeniolella; assembly: GCA_949987775.1. Taxonomy (NCBI): domain Eukaryota; kingdom Metazoa; phylum Arthropoda; class Insecta; order Lepidoptera; family Gelechiidae; genus Aproaerema; species Aproaerema taeniolella. Next base: position 8,406,664 of record OX465259.1, on the reverse strand, counting down.
ATCGCATTCAGACAGCGGCGTGGCACGGAGGGGTGGGGCGCGGTTTAGCACTCAATACATTGACGTATCATAATTATGGGTGGATTCCACCATTTAAGTGTTAACAAATGTTATGCCAATGTCCTTACACCCTGTATGTTTTGATTTTCCCAATTCGGCCATTACAACAAAAATCCCACTTGAAAACCGTGACCGCAAGGAATTGAAATTGAATATTATTCATATCAATGCCTAACTGTAATTGAGCTGTAAACGAGTAAAAACCATTATGTCTTGACGTAATACGAGTACCCGCGATATTAGTTGTTTTCCTGTCTGCTTATTTAGAGCTATTATCCTTATTAATTAATAGCTGAACAAAAATAGGATCAGACGTTCGCTAATAATTAAATTGCAGTACATTTTGATATTTGAAAACAATTGATGTGTCTAGAAAAGTGTTTATTGTGAAATAAAGTGATCGAAGCCTCAGAACAAAATAAAAATAAGAGATTGCCAGCATTCTTTAATTTAGAATTACCTATTAGCATTTTGGATACAAAAACTATGAATTAAATAACCATTAATTTCCTTGTTTAATAAAAAGCTTGAAACTGTGATAAGTAGTTATAATTAATTTGATAAAGAGTCATTAATTTTTAAATCGGAAACAACGTACTTTTTCAATCATAGTCAGAGCAAACAAATATTTTATTGTAGTGGCATCGCATATTTGTAAATTGTCAAAAAATGTTTCACACAAAAATAAAGAAACGGCAAGCCGAAATTATTTGTATTCTTAACGTAAGTAGTCAAATAAATAAATGCGTCTTATTACAGAATGCTGGCATTCTTAGATAGGTTTCTTTAAATTGATATTTTAAATTTTAGAGAGATGTTGAAACTACGTTTAAAAATATTAAAGAACTTCAAGAGACTATAATCCTCTTAATAAATGTAAGTAATCTTACATCCGTATTCTAAGAAGTTAACTCGAAACTTCCTCCACTCAACTTCAGCTAAGGAAATCCTCGAAACTACCTCGAATTTGGTATTCTTAGTTGTCACCTCAAGATTACTTGAACGTGGCATACAGCTACTCGACGATAGATGGCACTAGCTAGCGTAAATTTTTATTCGATATTAATCTTTAACGATATATTATCATAAAGATAATCCACGACATCTTCAAAATAATTCATTTTTCATATGAAAAAGTAGCATACAACAAGCTAAAGCATCGAATAAAGCGTTAAGAAAATCTTAAGGTAGGTCGTGAGGTACCTTATCTTTGACAATTGATTACTCAAATCATCCTCGACTCCACTGAGGAAAATTGTAAAGTCGAGGACGGAAGTGTCAAATAAAAACGTCAAAATCCTTGACAGAGGATGAGTGGAGTCGAGGAAATTTCGAGTAACTTCTAAGAATATGGGTGTTAGTTGCATGTTAGAATGTAATAGGTTTTTAACTTAACCCGTTATTATTAAAACGGGTTTTTACCGTGATTTTTATTTTAAACTAGCTTTCCGCCCGGGACTTCGTTCCCGTGGCACTTTTTTTTCTTTCATAAGAACCTTCTCCTGACCATAAGGAACACAACAAAAAAAGAATCATCCAAATCGGTCCAGCCGTTCACGCGTGATGCCGTGACAACGAAAATCGGGTTCCATTTTTATATATATAGAAGATGAGTATCCGTGGCCAATGTGGCCATGGTGCTTGCAACAACGCCGAAATATCGGATACTCATTTAAAACAAAAATCGTGGTAAGAACTTGGGAAAAATAGTAAAAATAACCGCGAGAATCTTACAAAATGTAATGTAATGGGTGACTGTGCTTAGTGTGCTTGTTTGTTTATCTTTTACGCCATGAAACGTATCAACGAGTTCCTGGTCATTGGTCAAATCCTAGAAAGTAACTTCCTTAGTCCAAAGTTATTTCGGCATGTTTCCTTTCGTCGTAAATGTAGTCACGGTTGATAATCTTGAGAAAATAATATAAAATCATTTTGTTTTATACGATACTAATCTTTCCTTTACATAGACGACAACTTATGATAGGATCCCAACTTCCTTTAATTTTGCGTCTACGTACTTTATTGAATTCAGATCTATGTATGCATTTTTGTTTTGTGAGCTGGAGAAACAAAATAAATGATGTCTTACGTCTGTACAGGGTGTAAAGGACAGCTTAGCAAATACTTAAATGGTAGAATCTACCCATTACTATCATCAGTTATAAGTAAGTAATTATTTTTCTCCGGAAACGTCATGTTAAGGAGTTTTCATTATTTACCTATTTTGGCGCTACGCAACGTATCGTAAAACCGCGCCCCGCGCGCGATTCCCCCGCGCCGCTATCGGAGTGCAATGTACATTGCTGGTTTTCGTGTTCTACGTTGTTATTATTGTTTTTTATTGCAAATTCGATTAAATAATAAAAAATGTAAGCAGAAAATATTAAAAACCATGAAAAAAAAAAAAAAAAAAATTCCGGAGAAATATCCACTGGAAAATAATTCAGAGTGATTGTCTGAGTCCATGGTTTCAGTTTTTGCTAATATGTCTTTTACACCCTGTATAGAGGTCTTTACTTCCTCAAAAAGATTTTTCTCGTGTCAAAAGTCATAACCATAACATTAACTGTAGTGTAGATATCATGTTTTTTCTTTTCAGTTTAGGGTATCGTTTTTTATTAATTTTGTGTAGAGGTGGATTATACTTTAATTTAGTGAAATAAAAAGTTTTCAACGATTTGGTAGCTGATAACATCAAAACCACTGGGGAGGGTAAAACCCACTAGCTTACTCGTATCATAATCTTTCTTCTGTTATTTCCGCAGACCCTATCAGACTGTTCACCAGAAGAGAAAAAGCAAAAAATACATTCCATACAGCTGTTGTTCGCTCACGAACTCTTCGCCACTAAAGAGTACACTCTTTCTATGAACGAGTTCTTAAAACTGAACACGGACCCTTCAGTCGTGATTGCGCTGTTCCCAGAATTGGACAATAAGCCTGGAGTAGACCCGGCTAAGAAGAAGAAAGGGAAGGATTTGGAGAATGCTTTGAATGCGTTAATTAAATACTTGACGGAGCTTCGTATCAAAATCGGGAAGATCAAAGAGGCAGGGGCCAGTCAGGAGGCGGGACAAGGGAAACATTCGGGACATGGAGGACAATCGGGACATTCGGGACAAACGAGCAGTGCGGCTACTTCAGGCGATCAACGGCATATACAACAGCAGCTGGAACTCATCGACACCACACTTCTTAAGTGCTATTTGCAGGTTAGTTGACTTAACCTTGTGGTGGACTTTCTTCTTCTTTCGTATCAACAGCAATATCAAACATGTTTGGCCCATTACTCGTAGACTATGATTATCCTTATATTATAAACGCGGAAGTTTTTTTGTATTGATGTTTGTTCCTCTTTCATGCTGAAACGGCTGGACCAATTTTGATAAAGTTTGGTATGGAGGTACCTGACAACCTGGATTAACACATAGGCTACACATTTTTCCCAAATTCCAACAGGAACGAATTCCCGGGCGAAAAGCTAGTTAGATAATGTTAAGAACTAAACCTGCCTTAACTTTGGTCAAGCGATAAACGCGTTTGATTTTGAAAGGCAATTCGGGCATCGCTTCGCATTGTCTAATATGTTCTGACGCTATGTTGATATTCTGACACTATTGACATAATATCGACCAATCGCGAGCTGTGATTTTTTCGATGTTTCTTATTTTGTAATTTCTTTTTTTTTTAACCTGTTATTGTAGCTATATGAAACAGGGCAATGGCTAAGTCGTAGTCACAGTCCCTTTTGTCCATTTTATTAACTAATCGTTCATCGTTTTCATTCCTATCTAGACTAACGACGCATTCGTAGCGCCCTTGTTACGCTTGAACAACTGTCGTCTAGATGAAGCAGAAAAGACATTACTTCAGCACGGAAAGCACAGCGAGCTCGTTATATTATACCAGACTAAAGGACAGCACACTAAAGCGCTGCAGCTGCTGAGAGAGCAGGCCAAACAACCCGACTCCACGCTACGAGGGTATCATCGGACCAAGCAGTATTTGCAGCACTTAGGTAAACTATTTGGTGGTGGCCGAAAGACTTGTTTCCAGGCTATGAACCACTTTATTATTGTTGTATTTATTTATTGGAACATTTATAAGACAATATATCATAATTACATATTTAAATGGTTTAAACTCTCGTTATTTCAATTTCGAACGGTTATTGGTTGCAAACTTGTAATACTCGTAGAAGTCTCATTGTATCAAAAAAAATTGTATTATATTGCAGTAAATAATAAAATAAATAAACACCACGAACATAACATTTAGTTTGAGTATTTTGTCTAGATTGCGTTGGTTGTCAAAGATGTAAGAAACGAACGTAAATAAGAAAAATTCGCAATATGTGACATGCTACTTTTGAGGTATATCAGTCCATTGATAAACAGTATAATTTGAATCTGACTTGTAATTTTTTTCAGGAGCTGAACACATAAACCTTATCTTCAAATTTTCCGATTGGATTTTAAAAGAGCATCCAGAAGAAGGTTTGAAAATCTTCACAGAAGATATATCGGAGGTAGAAAGCTTGCCGCGTGCTAAAGTATTAGATTTTCTACTAAGAGAACACGACTCTTTAGTGATACCTTACTTAGAACATGTCATACACACTTGGAATGATGATAATTATTTATTCCACGACGCCTTAGTTACTTGCCTAAGAGAAAAGATAACAGATAAAAAAGGAACCATAACTGAAGAGGAATATCAGCATATGAAGTCGAAATTGGTCGCTTTTCTAGAAAAATCTACGCTATATACGCCTGAGAGAGTGATATTACACTTTCCAAATGATAGCTTGTTTGAAGAAAGAGCGGTCATATTGGGAAAGCTTGGAAGGCATGAACAGGCGTTGGCAATTTACGTGCAAATTCTAGGTGAGTAAGATTCTGTTGAGGATCAGTAATTGGCATTAGGTACTTTGTTTTTCGAATAAGAATTTCAAATTATCTTTTTAGCGTCAATAAACTATGCTATGAGCATTTTTATGATTATGAATACTTAACTCGAGTACTATGAGCTTTATTGGAAAAAAAATGCAATTTACCTACGTTAGCTTTGCAAAACAAACTTGTAATTGGCAGCAATGGTCGTCTGTTTAAGCCGATCTATTGTAATTCATAAACAAGTTGAGTTTAACAAAGTGTTTTTTTTTTTAATTTATTTCAAGCCATATCAAATAGGTGATTGCACAAAATTACATCGTTGAACTGAGAAGAGTTTAAATACCATTTAACCTTGAGCAACCCTCATCATTAATCAAGGTTAAAATTTATAGAGACATTGATTGCCTAGGCACAATTTTTCATTTCTTTTGCTATTGTAGAAGATTACTTCTATCAATCTATGGGTCTTGTTATTTCAGGGGATGTCAACAGAGCGATACGATACTGTGAGAAGATTAACCAAACGGCCAACGACAAAAGCCAAGACGTATATGTAATTCTAATGAGGATATTGATGAACCCTGAGCAGAGCGTGCTGACCGGCCCGCTGGCCAACGTACCGAGACACCCCAAAACAGCCGTCCCCGATCTAGAAACAGCTCTTGATATATTGGAAAAACATGCCGATAGAATATCGCCGTTGAAGGTAGGTCTTTTTCTTATCGTGTAGGTTAATTTGAGCAACCGTTGTAAATTTTCGAACTGCCCAGTGACCTTTTGCCTGGCTTAGGGGGCATCCATTAATTACGTGAGGCGTTTTGGGGGGGGGGGGGAGGGGGGAGGGACGGATATCACTCAATCTCACGTGGGGGAGAGGGAGGTCTCTACAAATATCACGTAATATTTTCCCCCAAAAGAAATAGTGTTAAATTGCGGGAAAGCTAAGTTAAACCAACTAAACCATGTTGTTCCGGTAACCACTCTTAAGACTACTCATGAGTTCCCGTGGACTGAATTAAAACAATCTTTTTTTTTCAAATTTAAGTTAGTAAGTCATAGCTGTTTTTTATTATTCGATTATTAAAAGTTTAAAAATAATTAGGCAAATTATGTAAGTTTTCTAAATAAATTACCAATTTAACGTGTTTACACTAAAACTAAGCATTTTCATAAAACTTACGTGAGATTAAGCGGGGAGGGGGGTGTCGAGCCAAATCTCACGACATCTCACCAGAGGGGGTGGGGGGTCGAAAAATCTCCAAAAACACCTCACGTAATTTATGGACGCCCCCTTAGCAACCGTCATCAATCTAAAAAAATAAACTAAACCAGCCGTCACCGACGTTTTAAACAGAGGCGGTCGATGTGGTTTTTGTACAATGATGTACCAGATGATGTCTATTGCGATTGAACAATCTCGACTTATTGTTCATTGCTGCGTTTAGCTTACATCTCCATTAACATCCAACGAAAATCACTTTGGTACAGAAGTAATGTATGATAGGTTTAAGATCGATCTATGGATTGACGTATTCGACTTCATCTGGAATAGGGCTCTTCTTAATGATAAGTAAGTGTGATTGTTCTTGCCTTAACGTAGAAATGGATATGTATATTTTTTACTTATCACCAGTTTCAAGGCTAGAAAGTGATGGCTACAATTCCACGCGAACGAAGATGCTTAAAGCTAGTCAACACGCAATATTTTTGCATCCATAGGTTTTACATATAGGTGTTATTACAAATTAATATAGTCTCTAATCAAGTGTATATGTTTCAGGCTCTATCAGTGTTGCCAGACTCAGTGCCTCTCGGAAGGTTAAAACATTTCTTGGAGAGCGCGCTGGACAGTCAGCTTACTATTAAAAGACGAACGCAAATTCTCAAAGGCTTATTATACGCTGAACATTTACAGGTTAGTGTAACTCATTATACAAGATTACTTTTGGGGAAATTCTCAAAAGATGAGTAAATGAGAAATTGTTACTATTTCTTCATCTGTTTTTTTTGTTGATATAATATGTATGTTTACACTCTTTATATATTTTTGCTTCCATATAGTTTTCTTATCAATGTGATTACTACGTGTTATAATGAACATGTATATCCTCTATTACTAATCTTATAAATGTAAAAGTGACTTTGTCCTTCCTACACGTCGAAATGGATCGAAGTATTGATCTGATCTTTAACCCTGACAAAAAAGAGGGGTGTTTTAAGTTTTATGTGTGTTTCTGTGTGCCTGTGGTATCGTAGCTTCTAAAGGAATGGACCGATTTCGATGAGGTTTTTTTTTGCTTAAAAGCTGACGTAATCGAGATGGTTTTAGCTATATTTGATCAACATTGGTTCAGCCTTTTAGAATTTATAAGCAATCGAATGTCGGGGTTGATACAACATTTTAAATTTTAGAGTTATTTGCACAGATATTGTTAGATTCCTCAAGAGTGACATAAGCTATTTTTCCCCGGGAACGGTCCCGGGCTTTCCAGCTAGTAAATATATATTTCTTTGTAGTCTAATTTATCGTTATTTATTCCAGGTACAAGAGTTAAAACAGTTCCACGAATCTAAAAGCGTGGTCATTAATGACTATAACGTGTGTCCCGTATGTAAGAAGCGATTTGGTCACCAGAGCGCCTTCGTGCGATACCCCAATGGCGAAATCGTACATTACTCTTGCAGGGTCGACAAGGCTTTGTAAAATATCCTTTAGACGATACGAGTGGTGCTTTTCATAGGAATTTTTGTACCTGTTTTAAGTGAGTGCATTTTTGTTTCTCATTCTGTTGTATAGTTGCGTTGTTCTACTTAGATTGTGCAACCATTGTCACATAGACTGTTTCATTTATTCAGTAGTATATAGTCATCTTATTTAAAAGCTCATCTAACATAGCGTAATGTATTCAAATGTAATCTTGAGGTTCTTGTCTGTTAGTTTGTTGCTTTAATTGGTCTTGGTAACTAAATGGGTGCTTTCTTGCCAGAGTTGTGCGAATAAAGTTGACAAAATCCAAAAACATAACCAGTGTTACTTATGTACCATTTTTGTAAGTCGTATCGGAAATATTCGCTTGAATAAAACCGAATGTGAGTACCAATAACGGACCTCGCTTATGATGTTGAATACAAGAACAGAAGAAACTCGCATCATCTCCCTCCATAATAAGTACTGTAGACACTTGATGCTAAAAAATATTAATTCTTGTCGTGATATTTTCGCGCCATTTGAAAGTAAGATTTCGCAGGTACATCGGCGTACCTTCATAAAGTTGTACATATTACTGTACTACAACAAATCAATGTACTTCATACTTAAAATACTAAACACAAATGATTGGAATTGTAATTTAAATATTTTGGATTGGGCTGCTAAATAACAATCACAACTGGCGTCATCACCTCAATTCAAGGTTATACAATTTTTTACTTTTTAGGATTCCGCAACAAAATATTTAAAAAAATATAGTGATTTATTTTTGTGAATGTATGTTCTTTTTACGCATTGTGGACTCATCTCTGGTAGAAAGGCAACCTTATTGTGATACTGCAGTCATATTCAAGGTCTGATTTATTTGTACAGACATTGCCCTCAATTAGTATCCAAATTCGTTTTAAATTTGAACCCTTTCACCTAGTGGCTAGGGTTGAAATTAAAACGGGTTTGAGTCGATACCAAGCTAACCGGCTGTACTCATAGTGGGGAGTGTTGGCTCGGACTCACAAATTTCTTGATCTTAGTAAATAACTTTATGGTTTTCTATTAATGTGGTGTTTTTCCTACTATTGGGAGAACTTCATTTTTTTAATTACAAGTTCTTTGAAACCGTTCTTGCGACTTATACATATATTATTATGTACACACTTGAGTTTAAACAAAGTATAAGTGACATGGTATACTATTTTAAAGAAGTAATTTTCAAAAATGAAGTTGTGGAAAAGTATTTACTTTGAAATCTTTGTGTAGCTAAGCAATACTTCATTTAGAAATAAATGAATTGTATAGATTCCATTATGTATATTTTCTTCGTAAGATTTATTTTTTTAAAGATTGCATATAAACCTGACTACTGTATTCATATGTTCTCATATTATTAAGTAATTTATAAAATACGAAATTATATAATATGTATATTCAATTCTGTATTCCATGTATAAAGCTAATATATAAGAAAGTAGTAAAATTTGTAAACCCTTTTTTTCTTATTTTATTACTAGTTCCATAAGATACCTATAATTTAAACCAGGACATCTCAAATATCAAAAAGCAATTATTTGGTAAACGCAACAATATGTACGCCTCGATAAATTTTTTTGCCTTTCGTGAGATATTCTGATGCCACTGGATTTTCAATTTTATTTAATTTTAGGAATAGAGTCGTATGCAAAAAAAATTTTTGTTCTTTTCCAATCGAAGAAGTACAAGATACTTGTCTGCAAAAATACATCAATAGCTTTTAAAAAGATCTTCGTTTTTCTAGTAAAATTACTGCAAAAGTCATCGACAAAGGATTTTTTAACGTGTGTAAGTAATTTTTTATCCCGTTTTTAATTTTCACCTCAGCCTATAAGATATTGATTTTTACAAAAGCGCCCTTTTTAGAGTTCAGGGAACCCTATAAAAAAACGATACCCTTGTTGCCCTTGTAGGGTAAAGCTCTTTTATAAGTTCTTTTTATTACTAGCTTTGCACATGCGACTTTTTTGGCTCTCAAAGTAAGCAATATCTCTGTCCAGACTTATGGCTATCTAACTATTAGGTCTTAAAATGTCCTTTGTTAGACATAGACTTGCTCACTGCAGGCGGATGGCTAGAGTTTCTTGTTTTCTTTTTCTTTGTGCTTTCTTTCTTTGTAAGCGTATTAGCACCTTAGTCGTCTTTTAATTTGAAAAGCTCGGTAAGAATGTGGGACGTTCAAATTACAGAAAACCACACGCCCAACGTTGGTCCGTTTTATCGTTATAACGACTATCGACTATAAAAAAAATCACATTTACACTTCAGTAAGAACTAATATTTACGAATGTTTTATTAAAATGATATGTGACTGTGAAAATAAAAAGGTACAACTTTGTGCATAGTCGTTAAGGTTTACAATTATCATGATGGGCTTTGTAAATCGCTCTTATATTATTGACTACTCTAAAGTTGTACCTTTTACTAGACTCAGACACATATGTATATACCGAAGTCCGACGCCAAACAGCTTGCTGTGTTCCGTCGGTGCGTGGGAGTACCAGTGCCTTTATAGGCATTTTCTGGGTTAACTCGCTCCATCGTCGTCCTCGTCTTTGACCTTATGGTCAAGATTGAGGTCAAGAGTTAACCCATCTTATAAAAATAATAGAAGTTATAAAAAAAAGTATGTAGACCAAATAACATTTTCTAAATCAATTTGCTAATCAATTTAGTACGGAACCCTGTCTACACAGTCCGACTTGCCCATGGCCGATTTTGTATTCCAGTTTTTAGATAAAGGATTAGCTTTTGACCACAATCTAGCTCAGGAGTAAAGTTGTGGTCGAGAAGCTTAGCCAGATGTCTATTCCGTCGAACTTTAAAGAGATTCGGTTTATATGAGAGCTCAGACAAACGCAGGCAGAGAGTTCCATTTCTTAGCGGTGCGCAATATAAAAGATGAAGAGAAGCGCTCAATACGGATCCAAAGGATCCGATAAGGTAAGGATGATACACCGCAGTGCGTCTGGACGTCCGATCGAAGAAAGTGGCAGGCAGAATGATCTCGTTGAGCTCTTGAATCTAGTAAAAAACAAACTCTATGTGTCTATACCTTTGTGCCTATAAGCTAGGATTCGTAGTCATGTTTACTAGCTTTTTGTCGCCATTGTGCCTTCTGGCTCTCCGATCCATCGAAACTAGAGCAGCTAGTTGATATATGGCTGAACCATCCCAAAGGTGGCTGCAATACTCCATGCAAGATCGGACCTGTGCCTCATAAAGGGTTAATTAAAAGTTGATTAGGCGTGAAACATCGTTTGACCTTAGTAAGAAAGTCCAGCTTTTTTGGCCCAGTTTCAGCTTTGCACTTAAAGTAAAAGAGTCTAGTCGAAAGAACTCCGTTTTGCGAAAACATTTATTACAAGTACTATAATCCCGAATGTAAAAAAAAACTATAGAGACGCCATTATACAATTTGAAAATTCAAACATTAAATTGGTAAACCACGCGGCGGCTGTTCGTAATGAGTTCACCTAATAGTAAAATTAGAAGTCGAGTCTTGACTAAAAATACACTTTTGGTGACGATGTAATCTACTGTCTCGTGCCTACGTTATTCGTAATCTGTTGAAAGATAACACACTTTTTGATGAACGTAAGGGCGATAGTACAATTATAGTACTTAAAATAAATTAATAATTAGTTTTCTTAAACAAAATCTGTCTACAAAGTAGAGTTACAAACACGTCTACATCATGGCCAAATGAACATCGCTATGATATATACTAGAAGCGGTATTAAAATGAATAATTCATTGAATACTTAATTAATAATCTAATGGAGTTCAATGGTCTAAAGACGAGTGTACCTACACACCGCTTTCTATTAAATCTCATGTTGTCTGAAAGCTTTACATTTCACAATAGCATTTGTCTTCCTTAGAAACTAGCTGGTCTGAATGACCTTTGCAAATAAAATGTAAAGTCGAATTGAATTACACAGCAACGAATTGTTTTTCTATTCGACTCGAGCTTGCAACTAATTATAATTTAAATAGGTAAGTACCTGTAGGGTAACAGAACCTCATATTATACTTCACTCAGATTTTAAATAAGGAAGTATATAGAGTTGAGGTGCCGACATATGATAGGTACCTCTGTGATATGTTTGGTTTGTGTGAACTAATTTGGTCGCGATGACGTTAGACTGAGTATGGCAGCGGTCAGGGCCGCCTGACGAGGAGGCAATGACTCGATCGGCCGGTGCCGGTGGTCTCACTGACAAGTTATCAGTTTTCCGTTAATGGTGTGTGTGTGAACGCGGCCGCAAGAGTTTGGTGTGACGTGCCGTGACGCAACGCGCGCGCCGCGAAACGGGAGCCGGTCTTCGCGCCGCTCCGCTGGCAGCCTCTGTGGCCCAATGGATAAGGCATCGGCCTCCTAAGCCGAGGATTGTGGGTTCGAGTCCCACCAGAGGTACAACTAACTCTTTTTGTAAAGTACTTTGTGATGCATATTTGATCATACTAAACGATATGATGGTCAGTCAGAGATAGTGATTCTTTAATACTTATGGGAAGTTTACCATTTTTTGTTTTTATTTTTGTTGGTTGCATATACAAAAACAAATCAATTTTGTTGATCTTGGAAATCTACAACAAAGCTCTACCGAATTTTCACTAAGATTTTTGTTATGTGGTTAGGTATTTTATTTTGCTTGTACTGTGTCCCACGCTGATGGGAGAGACCTCTTCCTCATATTGACGGGCTTATTTGGTCATTGGTAAATATTAGCCTATCCTACAAAACTTTCAATTCAATTTATAATTAGTACTTAGTACTGTGGCGTAGCTCTGAGGGAGCTGGTGACCGGGTCGAGGTAGAAAATAACATAAAACACAGAAAATCTCTTTATGAGGTTTAATTGTGAGAATCCTAACTTGCATGGCCGAAGCCACGGAAGGGACTACGTCAGTTATTTATAAAAGGCGCGAAATGACCCGAATCATTTAAAGTAGGAACCATCGGCTAAAGGCCTTACAAGGAGATGGTAAACGTAGAGGTAATAGAACCTCTACAGTACATACCTACACAAACTAAATTAGATCAAGCGTATCCCGAACATGGAAGGGGACGAAGCGGTGGGAGATAGGTAATTTCTAAAACTATCGATGAATCAAATATTGAACAAGAAATAAACTCGAAAAGCTTAAATTAGAAAATGGACAATACTTAAAAATGTAAAAAAAATTGAGCTTGCACTCTAAATCGGTACTCTAATTCTCTAACTATATTAACAGGAGATTAAAAGCCTTCGTACCTTTTGATTCAGATTTTTTCTCATTCTCTATAGGTAAGAAATTCAACGAATTTTCCAAGATACCTTCAATAATAAAGTCTCCTATCAACTAAAATGCTAAGGAAGGAAGATGGGTATCTTTATGAGACGGCCGAGTGAAAGAGCCATTTATCAAAATTTGCTTTATAACACCTGTCACTTGGGATTTCGCCATCACCTCAGCTGACAATTTCATGGTTCGCGTCCATCTGACACAGATAAACTTATCTTTACAATATAGCCGTCGATGCCGCAGTCCTGTGTAAAAAGTCCATATCGCGGGGGAAAGCTAGAGATATGATAACGACACAATTTATTGATAAGGGCGACTGAGCATCGATCAGTCGATACGATCGTACTCAGAACGTGAACACTGCCTTCACTAACATTATCTGCCGAATAATTAATCCGGTTGGAGTACTACATCTTATCGATGGAGATTTGAGGCAATAAACGATTAAGCTGACATAACATTAGCTATCAACTTATCAATCTAAACATTTCGCTTCCGAAATTTGGTGATTAGTTGATTACTCATCAATTTAAAAAAAATCTCAAGTATCTAGTGTTGGTTGGTGTTAGTGAGTGATGATAATGATGGGCGAGAGTGAGATGGGCTATGGTGATTACGGCTACGGGTATGATGGGTGGTCGGCAGTGCCTCCAGACTACGTTGACCCTAACTACCAGTATCGGCAATCGCAATGTGAAGAGGATTACCGTTACAACTCTTATGCGTAAGTCATCAACTCTCACTGTCATTCTTTTTATGTTTTATACCTAATGATTTCCTATGCTGCATCATCATCATTTTAAGCTCACATAGGTGTCCAGTTAGTAAAGCAGAGATCCCTTATTGATACGTATAAAACAAGAAATAAGGGCCACTTATTTATATTATGTATACGCGGACCAAAATGTAGACAGACCTTTCTTTTTAACGTATTTTGTCGGATGAAAAAAAAGTTTTTCTAGGTATAATATGGTTTTTATAGTAACCTCAAAAACTTTATATGCACACATTTACGGATAGATAATTGTAGTAACTACCCACTTATTATGTAAATGGAAAAAATCTACACATATTGAATAGACTGTGATGCCTCCAAGCAACTAAAATAATTTTCTCGTGCAGAACAATTGTTTCAAAACTTTTCAAGTTGTCACATCGCAGCGATGTACCGAACAATACAGATTAAATAATACAAAAACTGCACCACAAGCACGCGAGGTCGACATTGTCGTCGTAAAAATGGCTGCTCGGTGAATTACGCCAAGTGCATGGAAATTGACAAGGAGCACAGAACAACTTTATATTACAATCCAACCTGCCATTTCACTTCATTTTCTTTTATTGAAACGAGTTTTTCATGAAAATGTATTTTTGACAAAACATACAAATTTTTGGAAGCGATGCATTCAACGTTGGTTTTGTGTATGTGTCCATTTGGTACGTGAATGCACTTGCCTATATTGTTGCAATCTAATGCACTAGCGTGCCTTCTAGAAAGCCGATAAAGTAGATACCTGCACCTGATAGTGTCATCGTGGAGCTCTATATTTTATTTGCCTATTATTACCATCGGTAATTACCAGGAAATAGACATGATTCACCCACCACACAACAGTACCTAAGTACTTAGTAAATAACAAGCTTGCTGAAAGGTTATCATCACGTTATCGCCCTATGGGTTTTCTGAATTACTGACATGGTCCTGAGTATAAATTTTCTTTTCTGGCGTTCTATTAAAAGTTTGCCTATCCACACGAAGAATGGCGGTGAAATTTGGTAGTGGGTTGCGTGCAGCACTTCTAGTCCCGTCGGCCGGCGGCGGTGGATCGCACTGAGTACCATCGAGCTCGCGACGCCAGCTGCTCACTCTCCCATGGCTTCGTGGAGCCCTTAATTGGTTTGGAAACCCTCTTCGCTAGCTAGCGTGCCTTCATCCATTTAGACCCAGTACGCCTAACCAGATTGCCATAACGAAATATTCGTGAAAACCCATCGAGACTGGCCTCACCTATAGTTCGCAACGCGTGTAAACTTCGTAAATTTTGGAAATTGGAGTTTCTTTTGTTTTTTAAAGAGGCTATCAGAGGTGATAACGTGTGTGGTAGTCGTTTATTTAGTTGTTCGATATTATAGAAGTTAGTTTTACGATGCGAATAAGGTAGAATATATAAATACAAACGCAGCTACTTTATGCCTGACAGATAAATTAGAGCAACTGTCCTTGAACTCGGCGCTCAATTGCGTGGCATTTATCAGATCGTAAATAGGATATTATGCAAAAACTTGTCTTGTAATTTGTTGGTAGAGCAATAGAGTTGGGGTAATGTTCGCAAGTTTGTCCATAGGGTAGTTTTTTCTCGCGACCGTCGGCGCGTGGTACGGGCGCGGGCGATGGGCGCGCTTCCTAGATATACTTATCTTCATATTAAAGTTTTACACAAATTACTTTCCTATCGTGCCTAATATCAACTCCCATTATTTTATCATTAAGCATTGCAGATCCGTCTTTTTAAATTTGTCTTCTAATGATACGGTAGTTGTCGTAAATGAAACGGTATTGTTACTTTTCGATTTCAGTAATGATAACAGTAGATTAGGTAGACGACTATTTATTCGTTATTCAGCTTCGATGTTTTTTCGACAGTTTCGTTGGTATATAATACAGTTCAAATATATTCACAGTTTGAATTAAAGATGACTGTTATTATCATTAGTTATTGGCGTGAACATTGAAGGGTGCGCATTGCGCGTACGTCGATAAGTGAGCGAGCACAGACGATAATTCATTTCATTACTGACCCTCCCTCGGTCCCTCTGATTTTACGCACCTGGTCAATCTGCTTTTGAACTTACGTGATTAGTAATTTTAGTTTAAAAATAGAGTCATAGATTCAGATACTTTTCTTATTTTTGTTATTATCTATGCTATCTAGCAATATACACGTTTTGGAATGTACACTGTCTATTTAAATAGGTGGGTACTGTTCAGTATTAAATCTCTATAACTATACTATTTTGAGAAAGAGACGTCCAGAAAATGTACGATATAAAAATCATACAATTAAAATAAGTAATTAGGAATATATCACAATATGTACTTAGTAGATTGAAGTCGCGTGACTCGGTCTTACGGGCTCGTTCGTTTGGTTGACTTCTCCCGGCTTAGTAATTTTGATGCTGATAATGACTAATAAAAAAATGTCCTAGAAAGTTATCATCAGGAAGATGTTAAACTACAATACGTATGAACAAGAATGGACGGTCATCAATAAGACTGTGAAGGAGTTAGATAGTATCAATAAAAATAGGTACACATTTTACCGCTCTCCATCGAAACAATACCGTTTTGTTGTACGGATTAGTGTTGATATTGATGAATATAGATGAACGTTTATTGAAGGCAGTGCCTAGTGGGCCGTGGAGCGAGGGCCCTTGCACCTGCCGCCCCTCACAAATCTGTACCTTTAGCTTTTACAGACTAGGGGTAAATTTCACATAATCCTTACTATTATAAACGCGAAAGTTTGTATGTATGGATGTTTGTTACGACTGGACCAATTTTGAAAAAAATTGGTATGGAGGTAGCTGACACCCTGGATTAACAAATAGGCTACATAATTTTCCCAAATTCGGTTCAATAAGGGAACTAAGTCCCGGGCGGAAAGCTAGTACTTAGATAATTTTATTTTAGTACAGTCGCCAGCAACGCATTAGGTTACCCTGTTTTTGCGACAAAATTGTTCTTGTTTATCAGCATAGAGTTCACTCATTGATTGCTGGTTTTTAGGGTTCCGTACCCAAAGGGTAAAAACGGGATCCTATTACAAAGGCTCCGCTGTCCGTACGTCCGTCCGTCCGTCCGTCCGTCCGTCTGTTACCAGGCTGTATCTCATGAACCGTGATAGGTAAAGAGTTGAAATTTTCACAGATGATGTATTTCTATTGGCCCTATAACAACAAATACTAAAAACCAGAACACAATAAATATTTAAGGGGGCTCCCATACAAAAAACGTGATTTTTTGCTCGTTTTTATAGATAAGTATATCCGAGGCTGTATCTCATGAACTGATAGTTAGACAGTTGAATTTTCACATATTATGTATTTTTATTGGTCCTATAACAACAAATACTAAAACTTAGAATAAAATAAATATTTAAGGGGGCTCCCATACAAAAAACTTAATTTTTTTTCTCGTTTTTTAGGTAAGTCTTTCCGAGGCTGTATTTCCTGAACCGTGATAGTTAGACAGTTGAAATTTTCATAGATGATGTTATTCGGTTGCCGTTATAACAACAAATACTATAAAGTAGAATAAAATACATATTTAAGGGGGCTCCCATACAACAAACGTGATTTATTTTGACGTTTTTATAGAGATAATGGTACGGAACCCTTCGTGCGCAAGTCCGACTCGCACTTGGCTGGTTTTTTAGGTTGTAAAGAGGACGCAAAAATATATTTAAGCCTACACAAAACTTCATTTTTTTAGCGAAGTTTATTACTTAATAATTACTTTATTCTTAAAACAAGCAAGCAACTTCACACACATATTGACAGCTTGCCATATTGTTTTTATTTCTATGCCTCAATTCATCATGATTTTATGTCCAGATCAAACATGTACTACATACATACACGTTGTAACGATGAGCAAGCGATGGTTACGATAGATATTTAAAAAACTCATTCTCAATAAGTCAATTAAACCTTTCGTGAGCAAATGGTACTTGGGGGATGGGTTGGCATCGATCTATAAGCGATTGCCCTTTGTTGCTCCCTTTGGGAAAATTGGGTACGCGCAATGTGTTTATGGTTATTAAACAATACTGGCTCATTTCGGTTCAATAAGGTTACTTTTTATGCTCGTCTGTGATTAACTTCAATGTATGCAACTACGGGTAAGGAGATGTAATTTAGTAATTCTCTTTTTCCCATTTAGCACGGGAAAAATAGCATATTTTGGAGGCAATATATGTACATCAATAAAACTTTGTTTACATCTTTATCTTGGCACTAGGAATGAGGATCAGCCGAGTCCTACCAAAATTTTGGGGTCCAACCCCCTCCATTGGGTTTTAAGAAATTCCAATATAAAAGAAGAATCGGTATTTTTTACCCACTAACATAGATTTCCACGCAAAATCAAAACTTTTGAAGATGTAAGTTTGAAATCTTGCTTAGATGATCTTCAGATATCGTGGGAGCTTACTTTAAAGAGATTACATGGAATTCTCATGGGAACGAATTGTAGGGCATCCGCTAGTTGATATGTACGTTTGGTGTTTCAGTCGCAGACCCTCTATCTTTTAAACTATTATAGATAGCATTTTTAAATTTTCAGGAGATACGTATTATGAAAATGACTATCATAAAATAGAATTTAAAAAAATAAAAACTTAAGCCACAGTGGGGTCCCCATACGACAAACGTCAAAAAAATCGCATTTTTTTAACAACTTTTGTCACTGCTCTATTTCAAAAACGATATAATGCATATATTCCTAACTTATTGCACATTTAAAACACATTTTACATTATAAAAAAATATATGAAAATATAGTCAAGAGTGAGTCGGATTCAAGCTAAAAATGTTTAAACAGAAACTCGCACTTGAACTGTTTTTATACTACACCTGATCGGAACAGTAGTCATTATTCCCTGAAAATGGGAAGAGAGCGTTAGTCTTTTCCTCGACCAAAATAAGCGGGAGGAAAAAATGTATGAAAATCCATTTCTAACGTGTTTTAGCGGGAGGAAAAAAATTATGGATTTTCATTTCTCACGTGTTTTTATATAATTTAAATATGGAATTTCCTTGCCACTGACCTCAAATCCTTTTGTCTTCATAAAAAAAAGAAGAAGCGAGAAATTTTTGTCAAATTTGTAAAGTTTTGTTAAATTGTTTGTTATGTTTTAAGTTTATTTTGCAATTAAAGTAAAATGGCGAGTTCTACCAGTGAAAGTTATGTTGAGATGATGCCGCCAAACTTAAAAGTACTTATCTGCGGAAACAGCTGTTCAAACTTGCTACCGGATAAATCGAAGAAAAAATACAATGACCAGTTTATGGTTTGGAAATTGAAAAACAAGTCTCAATTGTTTTCAGAAAATGTTTTAATAGCGTATTTTTGCGAAAAATCTACAATATATACTTATAAGCCAAGCACCATGTGGTCAATGTACTCCATGCTAGAAAGTTCTTTGCTGACAAAACACGACATAGATATAAATTTAATTTCATTTTATTAAATACTTTTAACAATACAAGTCTTTGAATATTCCTCACAGGTGTAGTATAAAGCACTATGTAGCACTCGGGAGAAAGTCCGATTCTTCCCTCGATGAACAATGTACTATTGTGATATTTACCTGGTTATTAACAATAATTATTTAATGGAAAAAAATAAACAAAAACGTATCCGCAACAGGCTTCGTCATAACTAAAAACTAAGAAAAAATTAATCAGCAATATGCTTCGTCAGCCCCGAAAAAAACCTAAAAATATATACAAAATTAAAACCCTAGTCAAAAAAGCCCCCCCGAAGTTCACCCCGCTCAAAGGTTCCCATGATACTGGCCACATTGCCGCGCTGTATGGCCAACGAAATCCTTTGAGCAAGGTACGTCGTCCTGGTTATTTGTCATAGAATTACTGTGATATTATAATAAAACAAAGACATATACTTACATCGAATGCACGTATTCTAAAATTTCTGAATTATAGTGTAAATAATAACAGTAATTCTACAACAAATAACCAGGTAAATGTGACAATAACAGTTCGAGTGCGAGTTTCTGTTTAAATATCTTTAGCTAGAGTCCGACTCACTCTTGATTGTTTTTCTTTTTTTTTTCAAATTAATGTAAAGTATTTTTTAAATGTGTACTAAGTTTGAAATGTATGCATTACATGGTTTTTGGAATAGAGCAGTAACAAAAGTTGTTAAAAAATGCGATATTTTGAACGTTTGTCGTATGGGGACCCCACTGTGGTTTAGGTTTATAATTTTACAATAGTATCTATCGTAATACGTATTTTTTGAAAATATGGATACGACGCCTTCTCTAATAGTTTGAAAGATAGAGGGCTGCGACTGAAACACCAAACTTAAATATCAATCAGCGTCTGCCCTAAAATTCGTTCCCATGGGAACTCCGTGTAATCTCTTTTAGGTAAGCTACTACAATAATTTAAGATCATCTTTGCAAAATTTTAAACTTTTAGCTTCATTAGTTTTGATTTTAATCGCCCAGTTTGTAAAATGTGCACTTATAAAAATTTCCTCCTGCCCATACTTCCCCCTGGAAGGTGGTAGGACCCCTAAATTTTGGTAGGACTCGGCACATCCTCATTTCTAGTGCCAAGATAAAGTTATAAACAAATTTTCAATTATGTACATATTTTGCCGCTAAACAGACACTTTTAGTCTTATTTTACCGTGCTAATTCCATAACTCAAAATACTTTAAAAAATTGGAAAGTTAAAGGCGGTTATTGCTAAGCTAGATGCAAGAATATCAGCGATAACCTGTAACGAGGCGGCACGGCATGCGCCTCGTCTTCATCTTCCTTCTCCATAGAGATACCTTTCCATTCTCTTTTTGCGACCTTCTTACTCTTTTGTTTTGGCATTTCTAACAATGACTAAAGAGTAAAAGGACAGGAAATTTCACAAAAATATGCGTGCCTGTAGTAAGCACATGCTAGGGTATCAAAATATCGATACTTGTTCAAAGTATCGATAGGTGGTACAGAGTACGGTTACTTTATGATAATTGAAAAATAAACAAAATCACAGCATTTATTTACATTTATTTACAATTTATCAATGTGAAAAAAAAGACCAGTTCACAAAGTACCCAGAGTTTATAATTTTACTAAAGCTTTGACAATTTTACGGTGACATATGTATGTGTTTAATTGTACAATGATCATACAAAAGATATTTTGTTTAAAATAAAAGCCGCCATACAAAATCGTGACACGAGACCGAAGACCGAGCTCGCGCAGGGCTAAGCCCAGAGCGACCACCCTCTCAATTCCATGATGACCGCCATAAAAGGTTCACTCTAAGAGCGAGGCGAGGCAGCAGGCCGAGGAAAACTGCGTATATGGTGAGGCCGAAGGCCAAGCTCTACGTAGAGCGACGCGGAGCGTGACGTTTCACCCAACATAAATTCAAGAACTCGGATATGAACTTTTGCGAACCTGATATTTCGTGTCGTTCAATAGCACCCGAAGAAATGCTTAATATAAAAATGACACTCATGCACGCTATTGAAAAAATCTAGTTATAAAAGTGGAATCTGTTGCCAATATTATTAAAAGATACGCAAAAGCTTGCGAATAAACCAATATGTGATCGTCGAGGTTATCAATCTCCTCGAAAAAACAGACAGAGTAAGGAGGTTAAAGAGTGTGTTAGTGTCAATTTAAGCTAGCATTGCAGGCAGCAAGTATTTTTTGGTGACTTATAAAATTAGTAAGCAAAACTTAAGCTATTATTTATTCTGTGACTTAAGGATGTGAATTCGCCTTCTAAACTGAACAACTTTTCCCAAGGAACGGATGGAAATATAAAATATATATATATATATATATATATATATAAATATTAGTTGTGTTATTATTAGCATCCACATACTTTATGTCTGTACCTTTGTCTAGATTAAATTTTCTTGTTAATACTTGATTTTTAACTATAATACAATACTTTCCATAGAGGTTTACAATTTATAAATAAGTATAATAAATATATGAATACATAATGTGTATAATATATATTTAAACGAGTGACGGTTCTTCGCTGTAGCATTCAGTCAGACCTCAAGGCATCTATGATGGCTGTGTCTCGACTTTTGATCGCCATTTTGAGGTTGTAATTGACCACTTTTCCCCTGCCTGCCGTCTCTGCTTCTTTGGTGAATCTGCCTATCGCATCGTTACCATCATCCGCATAATATTTGCAACTGGCGGTATGACGCGATATGGCAACTACAGCATGTGGGATACTGTCGTGTAGCTCCTGCCTGGTCGTTGTAGTACGCACGATCACCACCTTTTCGTACGTCAACCCTTGAGCCTCGTGTATGGTGAGGATGCGTGACCCGGTGCCCGATCCGTATCCCTGGTTTTGTAGAGTTGTCTTTTCTCTTGTGTATGAACAAGGTACAGGGTTTCGGACTGGGTTCGATCGATCTGTGCATCTGTATAAGAAGTGCGTACGAAGTTTCGACGAGTAAATGCCACTGTAGACTTCTCTAAGGGCAAATGCTACGTAAAAAAAATATATTTAGCTTCTCCATGCAACTAGAAATTGCCTCAGTATGAGATTTTTTTTCAAGAATTTCATGGATTCCTTACCAAAAAAGAAAGAGAAGGCACAGAAATACTTACAATTTGCAAGGTTTTATTCAATGCTGATTCCTCAAAATGTAAAGAGCATAGGTGGAGTACTTTATGAGGTTTCAAATTATCTTTCCCAATAATGTCAAACTACTTACGTCGCAACGCTTCTTTTTTTGGGAACCTGAAAACATAATCAAACCAAATACGTACTAATACTAATAATCCTCTCACTTGGTAATGTAGTTTAAAAGAAAAACAAATTTCTAAGGTAAAATAATCATACAGAATAACATTAATTAAATTAATATATTTTCTAAACGTAGGTAACTATAAAATCTTAGCTATGATTTGATTTCGCCATTTCAGTTTTTAGCAAAACTGTCCCTTTACACCTTGAATACAGAAAGTGAATAGATAGTTAAAAACAGCTTCTTATCTTATTTAGCTTAATGTGTCCCACCGCTATTTTAATATAAAAAAATACTGTAACTGATCACTCGTACAAATATGCTCTGTAACTAATACAGAATCATCGATATAAATTCGATAGCCATTATTATTACATCACTAATGTCATTTGTATAGAAATTTTTGTTATGGAAAATATTATGTAAAGTTAGCCAGAAAGGTAATTTAGGGTGTAAAAAACGTGAAAACTATAAAATATAATCTTAGTAATAAAGGTTTTAGAAGTATTTTTGGGTTTAATAGGCGTACTTCAACCATTGAAGTATTATGTACTAGCGTACTAGAAAAGTCAGCGCGAACAACATCTTTGCAACATGCGCGGCAGTGCGGGGCGCGCGGGGGGCGGCTAATGATTCATAGATGCGACGTCACCGTTATAGAGGAGACACTTTGTTTATATTCTGCCTATTTCATTGGGTACCTCTTACGTGCACATTATTTGACTAACAATTTTAATTATAATATTTATTTTTGGTATAAACTGACTTTACTCTGTGAAACAAACAATATTTGGCATAAATACCTATACTAACTGGTTCAGTCAGGGTCATTGTTTTCATCTTTCATAATTTTACCTATATTCAATTAATAACCACAGTTTCTTCTTTTCTAAATGTGTAACATTTTTATTTTCCACTATAAAAATAAACGGCAGCTTATACTATGTAATGTGTACCTACACTGTTACACACCCAATGTCGCTTGTCATATTTTTAGTCTATGACAAATGACGCAAAATGGCATCTACAAAATATTTTGCTCGAAATAAGTTTTAAAAACGATTATCTAGTTATTTACCGATGGAAAGCTATTCCTTTGCATTTTGACGTGTTACTCGAATTATTAGTGCAATATCGTAAAACACACGAAGGCATATTTATTGAGTTATCACGGGTTGTTGCTTTAAAACACACAAGACCTAAACGCTCAAGAGCGAGCAAGCGACTGAGTGAACTGCGGCCGGCCGACCGCAGTTGAACGGAACACAGAGTTATTGAGCGGTGTCTTCTCTATACGTAGTAGTAATAGCTCAATGACTTCAACAAAAAAAGGTTACTTACTGATGCACAGTCGTGTTTGCTTGCTATTTTTGTTAGCCCTGTAGCTGCACTGTTTTACAGAGCACGAAGCCATTTTGCTACCTTCTCATCCAATGTTCTGACACTGTACAAAACCACAAAACAACTTCTCTTCAACAAAAAACACAATTTTTCACTAATGTTGCTATTCACTTGACAGCTGAAGTACTCACGAGTGAAATGTAAACAAACTTAACAAAAATGGCGGCCGGCCACGCTTCTTAAGTATGTATATGTCAAATATTGCGCCTCCATATAAACAAATACTACATACTCAAAGATTTCTAATCGAAATTCTAAATTGAACGCTTCTAGCTGTCATTCGCTGGGATGACAGAGACCCAATTGAATTTCCGTCGCAATTCCGTTATGCTTTTATAATAAATTAATATATAAAGTTTAAGTGTTGATATAATCAAGTAAATGTAATCCTGCTTAATTGTTTTCTTCATTCATCGTGCCCCGAGTCTCCGGCTCCCGCCGTCAGCCGGCGCAAACCTATATTATATAATACAATACAATACAATACTCTTTATTGCACACAAAAAAAACATAAAACATAACATTAAACAAAAAACAAATGTTCATGATGTAGTGTGCAATCCGGCGGCCTTATTGCTATAGAGCAATTTCAGTCACTTACTTATACTTACTACTTATACTTATACTTACTTATACTTATATTATACTTACTTATACAGTCAAACCTAAGTAAGTGAGAAATGGGTAAGGGAGAAAACTCTATTAATGAGAGTATTTTCCAGGTCCCGTCATTTTGCCCTACTAAAACCTTTATAAGTGACAAACATAATGTATAAGTGAGACTAATTTTTCATGCATGAATCTCTATAAGTTAGATTGTTACTTGCCTCTACCTCTTTATGCGACAGTTAAGAAGATTACCCAACAAGTGAAAAAAGGTGAATTCTTTTCGATACAAGAGCCGAGATGAATTTTTTTTTTCACGTGTTAGGTACTCTACTTTTTACCATTGACTACGAGAAAACTAAAATAATTACCCTGTGACAGTAAATTAATTACTCTGTGACAGTATTGCTTTAACGCCAAATGACTCTGGAATGAGAGGTTCACTTTCATCACTGGATGTCGAACTCATTTTATGATTTTGAGACAAAGAAACTTTTGATTGCATGAAAATTGCACAGAAAATTGGCTGAATTCCTTATTCTAAATTTAAAATTTTTAACCGAGCCATATTCCATACAGCTAGTTATTACATACAGCCAAGTTCTAGTACGTTTTTATAGCGAGAGTATGCAACCTCCTTGCACATTTTCTTTTGTTTTCTTACTAAAATCCGTATATATTCGCGCATGTTCCAAATTCAAAATGTTTTGTTCACTCAGTGAAATAAACAGCGTTTTATTCACTGTTTTTGAAGAATAACGGACCCTTTTTCGAGGGGCAATGGTAAAAACCTATTTTTTTCTATTTAAGATTCATTTTTAAATTTCGAGGAACTCTTTCTATTCGATGTGCCAAATGTGCGTCTGTTTCAGTTATTGTTTTTAGGGTTCCGTACCCGAAGGGCAAAAACGGGACCCTATTACTAAGGCTCCGTTGTCCGTCTGTCTGCAGGCTGTATCTCATGAACCGTGATAGTAAGACAGTTGAAATTTTCGCAAATGATGTATTTATGTGCCCTATAACAACAAATACTAAAAATCAGAATAAAATATATGTTTAAGGGGACTCCCATACAAAAAACGTGATTTTTTGCTCGTTTTTATAGAAAGTCTGTCCGAGGTTGTATCTCATGAACCGTGATAGTTAGACAGTTGAAATTTTTTACAGATGATGTATTTCGGTTGCTGCTATAACAACAAATACTAAAAAGTAGAATAAATTAAATATTTAAGGGGGCTCCCATACAACACTCGCACTTGGCCGGTTTTATAGGTAATGGTACGGAACTTTTCGTGCGCGAGTCCGACTCGCACTTGCCCGTTTTATTTATAGTTTTAGGAACTTACATTGTATTCGAACGACCAAATTAACTAAAACTGTAATTTACTTTTAATAAACTTCATACCGAAACGCTCAATGGAAATTCGGATTTACCAAACTATCGATCAAACTAGCGAATTTGCTGCAATTGAGAAACTAAATCCCCTTACACCAGCAAAAGAAAATATCGCAGTGGCTGCAGCTTGCGCTCACTGCAAGCACTACAATACCTTAAATCTGCGACACTTTCAAGCCCTCAAGCTCTCGACCCAAGACACAATCAAATTCTAATCTATAAAGTATATAAATTAAAATTTTAGTAACTAAAAAGATATCTTCATATTTCATCAAGCCTGATGTGTTCCACTGCTAGGTATGGGCTTTTTAAAAGTAGTTGACTCCCCAAGCTTTTACTGAGCTTTTTTCTTTTCATAATCTTTTTACTGAACCAATTCAGTGAAATAATACTGATAGAATACTATTATCGGTTATATTTACTTATTTATCTGTCATCTGTCTGCTACAGTCCTTTTTCCTATATTCAGACTATAAATTAGCTACCTACTAATCGAAATTTACGAGGATTATTCTATTCGTAAAACGAAACATCTTTTCTCAAGGGACCTATTTGAAATTCCCAAAAAAATTATCGTTCAAGTTGTATGGAGGTCAATTTTTTATTTCATATTTTGCCATATGTTTCTTGAGGAAAGTTGTTCAATATAAATATACTTATACTTTTATTAAACGTCCATTTAATATACCAAATTATTTTACTTCCCGTAGAGACGTTAAAACGAAACAGATGTTCCAAGATTAACAAAAAGTTTTATCAAAATAAAAGATGGATTGAATAGAAAGGGCAGTGTTGCATTGTTTACGGTAATCTGCGCCTGCACACCTGCACGCAGCCATAAAGCTAAAGCCTGTCTTCTATTATTTTTAAAGTCATTCCTGAAGACTTTGTTCTTCTTCCTTCCTTATATATAATGTATAATTAAATTAGTCAGTAATTAAGTTAGTGGCAAACTTGACACCACATTTGTACCCTTCGATTAACAACACACCAACTACATAGATAACGAGTCACATAAAAAATCAAAGCTAAATGCTGTCCGCATTAATAAGTTTTAAATCAGTTTTTAATTCAATCTAACTGCAACCAGGCACCTAGAAAATAAAGTCATGAATAAATAAAATAACAGCTCAAGTCTAAAGTCTAGTTATTTACAGTGACTTTTTTTAGAGCCAACCCAATATACCTAGAATAGAATAGAACAATTTTATTCAGATAAAACAAGCAAAATTACAAGTGAAGTGAATTTCATCAAATAATAATTACCTTGAAAAGGACTATCTCAGCTGTGCTGTGAATTTTAAACTGTTCCAGCGCTGATTTGCAGCTGGGCCCTAAAAAGATTACAATCTAAAACGTTTGTTTGTAAGAACTTATCTGCATAAGAAAACTTACTTTTTTTCTTCACCTGCCAATATTCATTTTTTTTTAATAAATTAATAAATAAGATGAAAACAGTAAATTTGAAATTAGATGAACGCTTGGGTGTTGAATTAATATTGTACAATATGTTGTCACTATATTTTTCACATACCTATTTATTTAACTAGTGCAAATACTGATTTAATGCGTACTTTATTGAGGTACTGTATTAAATTCAATAACAATTTTGGCCTGCAAAAAATCCAGTTTATACTAAAGTAATATTACTTCGACTAATGACTAAAGGTTTTAATATTCTCTGTTACAATTAATTCCTTCGCTTCTTTGCAACTTGCAAAAAAAAATTTAGTTAAGCTTAGATAAATTATTAATATTAACTTTAAAAAATTAAAAACGTAATTTTAACTAATTCATTTAGTATCTACAAAATTAATGCTTCCTTTAATACAGTCAAAATGAATGTCTGAACTTACCAAAAAAGCCGAAGGTTATTATTTGATTAAATATTTAGTTAACATCTGTTGAGGATTAAAAATACCTACCTACCACAATTTAGGTCCGTTTATTTTAAAACCATTGAAATTAAACTAAGTTCCTAACGAAAGTCAACAATGAAAAGTGGCACACGTGCAAGCAATAAACAAATTGTTTTTTGGTTTTCTCTGAAGAAGTGCCCAGCTTGCTATTGTCCTTTTGTTCTGTCTGTTGTCTTTATTTGTAATCCTAAGCATTCGAACATGTGCAACTTAGTTTATTGACTGTTGAGGCCCGTCCGGCGGCCGGCGTGATTGTTACCTACCAACTAGGATTTAGTATTGCACCGAAGGTTTTTATGCAATGGCATGTAGTCGTGTAGGTGATATTTAGTTTAGATGAAGTTTCAATAAAAAATAAGGTACGACAAAACAGTGCTTACGTTTTAATAAAAAAAGAAAAAAAAAACATAACAATGTTTCCCCAAACATCGGTTTACACAAGACTTAGTAAAAGCACTCTACAACTGAAAATCGTTATCCGGGCATTTAGAGCGTCCATAACGAACCCGGCCTCAACAATGGGCTTAACGCGCGTACTCATTACAAAAAGCGACATAACATAACGCTGCGTCGAAAGCTCCTCTATTCAAAGTGTATACTCCAGTTTTTTTCTCGGGAAGGTTTTGGAAAGTGCGGGATTGGTGGGCTGGTGCCCCGCCCAGTGCGGCGCGCGCTGTGATTGGAGGGGGTCAGTGGAGCACCCTCGAGTGTAGTCCGCCGCTGAGTAGGCTGTCGAGGTAGAGGGCGGCGCGGGGTGTTCTTCACCCCGAGGGCCACTCGAGGGTTGTTTAGTGCAGGCGCGGCGTCACAAGGCGCAGCACGTGTCCCGCGAGTGACTATCCACCGCCAAGATTATCCCGAAGGCGAGCTCTCCCGCTCGGGAGATGAAGTGCGAGGAGGGCGAAGGCGCGCGGTCGCCGCCGCCGCTGCTGGCGCCCTCGCTGCTGGCCTGGAGCCCCATCCTGCTGCCGCCGTGGGGCCCGGCCTTTCTGCCGGCGCTTTACCCGGCAGCTTTCCGCTCCGCTTTCCCTGGGTGAGCGACGGATTTTAATTTTTGAAGTGTTCTTCCTAGTGTTATTAGTTTACGCTATTGTTATGTTATCGAATTTGTTTAAGATTTAACGACACTTTGAATCCGTGATAATTTTTTTGTTTTGATCATTTTTCAGAAACTGTAAAATTTCAAATTCTTTTTTTTAAATTTATTTTGTTTAATCTAGTGAGTTTTATCTAATCCAAATGGTAATATTTTTAATCTTAACTTTCCAAAAATTTCTTTTCTTTAAGTTTTCAAAGGCAGGTCTAGATTGGTAATTGCCTTTGATTAACTGGCATGTTTTTGGAAATTCAAAAAAAGTGCTTTGATCCTGATGCTGTACGTGACACTTAAAGTGTCAGTTTTTGCACCTCATCTTTCTGATTTTTTATGCAACCTTTAAGTATAGAGCTTGTTAACATGGAGTTTACAACCTGCGCCCGTCTCCCCGCCTTTCATCACATCACGTCTCGGCCTCGTCTTCACAAATACAAATACTCACTCCATTAGAAGTATTAGAGTCATTCATGTCTCCTTTTATACGGGTCACGTATTCTCGAGAGGTGCTCACTTTTGACAATCTACTTTGAATCGATGGAATGTTGTCGTTGTGAGCTCGAGGACGTGCTTCAACGATGTTTGACGAACTACTTGGGCTTTTAAGTATACCGACATGGCTCAACTTGTTAGTCTTGTTACCCGTTTTCGCATATTT
Source organism: Aproaerema taeniolella (assembly GCA_949987775.1). Taxonomy (NCBI): domain Eukaryota; kingdom Metazoa; phylum Arthropoda; class Insecta; order Lepidoptera; family Gelechiidae; genus Aproaerema; species Aproaerema taeniolella. The sequence continues at coordinate 8,377,069 of OX465259.1, read as the reverse complement.
ACTTACTGAATTGGTGTGTTATCAAAGTGTATGTAACTTACCCTGATTAATTTAAAAAATCTTCAAATACAGTCATTTTAAAGTAGTTAAATAATTAATAAAACGCGTTGATGTCTTTTATATGAATATCAATCTTGACTAGGATGTTTTAAGTTTAGTTTTGAAAGACATTTTCAATAGTACATAAAATGAAGTTTTTACATATGTTGTAAGTAAATGAAATAATTTCCTAGGTTAAAAACCTAAGAATCAACCGTCTTTAATCCCAACATTACCTATCAGCAGATAACCCCAAACCAAAACGTCATCTAAATATAATGTACTAGCTTCCCGCGCGGGACTTCGTTCCCGTGGGAATTCGAGAAAATCATGTACCCTATGTCCATCCCGGATAATGTAAGATTCTAATGGTGAAAGAATTTTTCAAATCGGTCCAGTAGTTTCGGAGCCTATTCGATGCAAACAAACAATCAAATCTTTCTTCTTTATAATATGTATAGATAATGTGTATGTACTTTTTGTTTTTGTTGACTTTTTCAAACAGCGCTGAATCAAAAGATATATGGGGTCACATCAGGAGTTTACTCTTTCGAACAGAAAATAATGGCAGAGTTGCCACCGGTGAAACCGGGCGACAATTGGCATAGTTACTTATCGCGTAAAAAAAACATGCAATTGAATTGAGAACCTCCTCTTTTTAAAAAAAATGAATAGTCAACACATCAGAAATGATCATCAGTAAAGACATTCACTGATTTAAAAACAAACAAAAAAGTAATTCAAGCTTTAATACATTCTTAAAACAATCTCAAGCAGTTGGCATACCTACTCTTAATAAATAATTTAATACTACATAATTATATCATAAACTATATTATAAAACAAAGTCCCCCGTCTCTGTCTGTCTGTCTGAACGCGATAAACCTAAAAACTACTGAACGGATTTTGATATGGTTTTCACCAAATTCGCACAGAAACGAAATCCCGGGCGGGAAGCTTTTAAGTTATGTTTCAAAAGGTTTAGACCTTAGAAAATTCACCATCTCTATAATATAAAAATGCTAGTTGTATGGATAGGTATTGTCAATAATTTTTGTTTATGCTTCCGTTGGTCGTAAAGTGCGATAGCTCAAGTCGCAGTCTCGGGTTCAGGTTGCCCAGGGTCACCGCTACTGTAACCCGATCCCTCTCGTCAAAACAACAGCCCACTTCATCACTGCTGTTATTAATAATGTTTTTGTTCTCGTATAAACACTCCACGCCTTGAGAACACTCGACACCGTTTAAAATAATACTCGTTTCGACCTCATGTAGACAAAACTGTGAAGCGAGAGGCGGGTTTGTTTTTTTTTAAAGCCAAAATACATATAAACTGGGCAATTTATACTTTTGTTAAGTGAACAATCTTTTTTGTTAAAACTATGCATAATCCATCTGATACCCTCACAATTTGTGTCAAACGTGGCGTCAATTGATGCTTTGCCTACCTCGTTAGGGATTATAGGCGTGAGCGTATGTATGTATGTGTGTGTATAATGTATGTATGTATGTGTGTGCAGTGGCGGCTGGTGGGTTTTCGAACTGGTGGTGCACTTTACTAAAATATTAAAATTAGAAAATGCAACAAAACAAAAATTGACATAATATATGTTTATTTTTTATACATTAAATCAATACGACGACATTTTTCTGAAGCGAAATGTTCAATCACCTTTTTATTGAAATCGGGTATTGTTTGTATGAATTTTTTTTCAATACTAAGCACAGAAAGTGCATTTAGCCGATCCTGAGACATGGTATTTCGAAGAAAAGTTTTGATTCTTTTCAGTGTCGAAAAACATCGCTCGCTCTCTACTGAAGTCATTGGTATAGTGCACAGAATTCGCAATAGTTTCATTGACTCTGAAAATGATTCAGTTAGGTCATTATTATAGAACAACTGTAAAATTGCAATTGCACTATTTGCGTTGGAGAAATCGTCGCGACTGTATATTGCTGATAGTTCGTTTTTCAACTTGAACTTGTCCAAAGCGGCGTATGTGGAAACTGTGATCGTGAAATCTTTGTCGGGAAAAGTAGAACGGTATGTGGTAAAGTTCTCGCAGTAAAATAATTTGGCTGCTATCAAATGATTACAAAAATTGAATCTGTCTTTCACTTGAGTAATAATTATATCGCACACTTCTTTTGCTATAACAGAGCTAGACGATTTAAATCTTTTTTGAGGCGGTTCTTCAAGTTGATCTATGGTGTTACGTGCATTTTGTATACTGATTTCAAAATCGTTAATACAGTTTTTTATATGAACCAAATCAATATTTCTTTTTTGTATTTGTTTGAATAAAATTTCACTATGTGGCAGAATAGATTGGAAAAAATCAAGCCAATATAAAAAATTACTGTCTTTCAAATATCTTTGAAGCATATCAGCCTGATTTATAGAATTGGTATCATTTTCCGTTTCTATAATGGTAGTCATGCATTCTTTTAAAGGCTCCCTGTAGCTATGTACTGATGCAACGGTCCGCGAATTAAAGTTCCATCTCGTTTGCGGAGCAGCTGGAATCTTCTTTGATACAATAGTTTTCAAAACTTCTGTACGCTTTGGTGATCGTGAAAAAAACTTTGGAAAAGCTTGAAGGTTAGCAAAAAATGTCTGTACGGTTTTGTTTTGACTTACACTTTTTTCTATTATTAAATTTAGTTGGTGGGCGTAACAATGAACGAATGAAGCATTTGGATAGACGGTTTTTACTTTAGCCTGTACTCCACCAACATTCCCGCTCATTACAGCGGCGCCATCGTAACATTGTGCTATTAATTGTTGCGGAGTTATTTGAAGTTCCCGTAATTCTGTTATAATAACAGAACTAAGTCCTTCAGCAGTATGGGAATGCGGCGTAAGATATTTCCAAAACCGTTCGTGAACCTGTCCGTTTTCTTCGTATCTTAAAATCATTACCATCTGCATAGTTGTCGATACATCGGTAGTTTCATCAGCTTGAACTGCTACGTATTCACATTTTGTTATAATATTGGACAATTCTTTGTGGTATACACATAAAATTGAGTCCAAAATATCGTTTTGAATAGTTTTTGACGTGCCTTTGAAAACTGTAGACGACGTGAGATGCTCCTTCATGACTGTATCCAACTCTGATACAAAGTCTATTAATCCACGAAACACCCCAGCATTACTAGACTCAATAGTTTCATCGTGACCTCGCAAAGCTAACTCAAATGCACCACAAAACTTGACACAATCGATAAGACGTGATAAAATATACCTGTTTTTATCAACTTGGTCATTATACTTTTGGATATTGCTTCTATACACAGAATCTAGTTGATTACGAATGTCGACCGTGCCTAACACAGACAAACTCATTACATTTTGTAGGTGTACTTGTGAAGAATCATGTTTTTTTATTTTTTCACTCAAATGCGTCAAATCCTTGATACCTGTTTCTGTCCAAATCGATTCTCCGCCAAAAATAATGCAAGGAAAACAAAAGAATGCATTAAGACGCTCACATCCACACAGCCATTTTTTTCTATTATACATCTCACTTTTAAAACTTCGCGTAAATGCTTTATTTTTCGATTTGCACTCTTGTTTTAAATTTAAAAAGGGCCGTGGCGGTCCGGCCAATTTTATGTTCACTTTATTTTGAAAAGTTCTGTTATTTTCTTTAATATAATCAATGTTTATGCTCATTTTCACTAACACCATACACAGTATAGAATAAAAGTTCTTGAAAAAAATCGAAACAAAAACTAAAAACAATTACGGTAATTTAAATAAACAATAATTAACGCGTCACACATATAGTGAAACTATACTGGTAGTCTGTTAACGAGATGTCAATCATGGCCGCCTTTCGCCTCGCACCCATGCCGCCGGCCGGCCAATTCGTCAAACATCGGGTGCTCTCGGCAATCCTCGGTTCGCACGTGCGGCGCTCGAAAACCCATGCATTACTCGGTACATTTCTATGAACTATCTTTTGTTTCACGCGTCAGGCGTATTAACTCGTATCTCCTACAAGTTATATTAGCAGTCCTCGTGCACTCGCCGAAGCGCACGAGAATTTGTCTTTACAGGAAAATAAGTCTTAATAGTTTAGTAAAGCGCTCAAACTGTTTCACCATAATTGGAGATTTAATGTTTTATACGTTTTTGTATTTTTAAAAATAACTATTAAAATGGTAATTAAAAAATAAAGATGAAGTACTTAATATTTTGTAATTTTTAAATCTTTTTAATTGGTAGTTCAGCGCACGAGCGCACTTAAGGTACAGCCGCCACTGTGTGTGTGTATAATTCCTTTTGTAAAATAAATTTTTGACTATGCTCATATTCCATCTAATAACCCTCAGACTGAATGTCAAATGTGGCATTAAGTGGTTCTAGAATCACATGAAGTTCTGCCTACCCTGAAGGGAATTATAGGCGTGAGTGTATAGGTAGATATAATTTTTGACTTTTTTGTTTACTAAAAGACTGCGTAAATATGAGCAGGACTGATGCTTTAATCGTAATGTCGTACTTACTAAGATACAATTTGGGGTTTCTGCTTACCAGAATAAGATACAGGCGTGAGGTAAGCTTGCCGATGTATTTAATTTAAAAAATCTTCAGATACTTTTTGGTATAATATTAAGGAATACGTATTATTATTTCTTTACGCGGCAAATATCGTAAAAAAATTCAAAAGATCAATCTTACTTAATCAGGAATCTTCCCTTCATGAATCCTTTGTAGGTATTATTTCTCTGACTTTTCTTTTAAATGAATTTCTTTAGGAACTTGATTTCTACTTTAATTTACGTTAATTTTGATATTTTATGGTTATAAACCTAAGCACTCCTCACTAAACTGTTATGGAACAAACATGGAAAAATATATACCTAGGTACTTCTTCACATAACCCGTATGATAAGAAAGTTAAAAGAAAAGTTCAGACTTTCGTATGGGTTTCGTTGTAATATTTGTTACATTTCATTCCCCCAATAAATATTTTTTTATTTTCTTTCTTTTCTCAAGTTTCGCTAGGTAACTCCATAATAATTGTTGGTATAATTTTATAGTGTTATTAAACCTAATAACCGAAAGTATTTTTCAGAACTTGCCCTTCGAAGCACGGACAGACGAACATACTCTTACCTTTATTCAATTTCTAGTAAAAGAACTGAAAACAAAATTACTGAAGAATTTTTATTTGTTTCAGACTACTGGATAGTATGAAGACAGGCCAGCGCGGCGGGTTCCAGATCTCCGACATCCTAGGTCTGAACGAGGGCAAAGGCCTGGAGTCAGCAGCCGCGGCACCGTCGCTGGAGCTCCCCCCTTACCCCCCACATACTTACCCCCATGAATTGCTGCGACATCAGCCCTGGTTGGATCATCACGAGCAAAATGGTAAGTTGTATTTTTTGTCATCGAAATATAATGATTTCGAGTCAGCGAGAAAATGTTATGCGACTTTTTCTAGATTCTGAACTAATCATATTGGTTATGTTCAATTCGATGCCACTTTAAAGATATATTTAATTTTTTAAAATGTTTTATTAACAGAGAAATCATTTTGTTTTTAAGATTGCTAAGATAAACACAAATAAGACCTGCCTCCTAGTAATCCATCTTAGGCAACGACACCTCAGTTTGTTTTGAATCTGAGGTGGCGTCCTATGGTCTCATGCGGTGTGGTAGGCTCTGTAAATGACCGTCTGGTTCGCGACCACCTTCCTACCGAAGTCCGACGCCAAACAGCTTCCTGTGTTCCGTCGGTGCGTGGGAGTACCAGTGCCTTAACTTAATTGGCATTTTCTGGGTTAACTCGGTCCATCGTCGACCTCATCTATGACTATGCCCTTGGTCAAGATTAGGGTCAAGAGTTAACTTAACCCATCTTATAATAATAAAAAATAAGGAGGTATGAAAGGATCAGCCAATAAATATATTATGCATAAATTCTAGTTGCTTAGAGATAAAAGTGCGAAAGAGTGTACTTTTTGAAAACAAGGTTGATGATATGGAAAAAGTGTTGGAACCGATTTGTTTTTATGTTCTCAAATTATTGAAAAAAACAAGGAGAAAAAATTTAATTTTTGTTAGCTCTATAAATTAATTTTTGTTTATACGCTGATACAGCTCAATAACTAAAAAGCTGATGTTTTAAAAGTACAGTGAGGGAACAGTACTACATAGTTATCTTCACGTGAATTTGATACGGTTATCTTTACTAGTAAAAAGATTCCATCGGTAGATTTCATCTTTGTATCTAGAGGTACACCATGTTGACGTTAAAACGAAAGATAAATGAGATAATGTGACATTTGGTACCAAGTTATGAATTTTTACAACACAAATGAATGTTGTTGTAGGTTAATATAATGTCACCAAGTAATAACGAGTTATTTACAAATACTTTTTTATAGGAACCTTTATTCTACCGACCGTAAAAATTAAGGATTACTTAAAGATGTTTTATTTGAATCCCATTTCATTTTTGGAAATAGAAAATGCTTCTTCGCGCTTGCAATGGTTTTGATGAGAACTAATTAGACCAAATTGAGTTTCAATGCTAAGCAAATACTTTTCCAAATAATATGTACTTACTTACTTTTGTTTCTTTTGCAAACCACTCCCGAAAAATGCTTGAAGCACTTTAAAGGCTTTTTACGTTACGTGTAACGTGTAGGTACGATGTTATCATTGATTAAGTAGTGATTTTTACGAGTGCCCAATGTTTATTCAAAATCGGTGTACCTACATGAAGTATACTCGAATTATCATACTCAAATAGTTGGACACTCGAAATAATGGGCGTTCGGCAGTCGCGCTCAAGAGTGGAGATTATTTTTTGAAATGCTCTTCGGGTTGAGTGCCTTATTTGCACCAATCTCTCATAGGCGTTAATTATTTTTATCGTTTATCTAACACTTCTGACTGTTCCTGTAGATTTGTAGAACTATACGTTTTTGTACCTCGTGTAATTTGTAAATTATGCTTCAGCCAAATTGATACTAAGCAGAATATCCTAGGTAAATGTTTTCTAAATCACAATGAATAGAATTTGCTGTTCCAACAGATACTGACACATAGATAAACGCAGAGTTCAAACTCGTGAACCCAAAAAGCTGAAATTTTTCTTCGAGGTTTCTTTTGTGATGTAAACAAGGAATATATCTGTCTACGTCTATAAGGCTGGATTTTTCGGAATTCCCACGAGAGACTTCATTCTTCTGGTTCTTCTAGAAACACAACACAAAACAAAGTAATTTGAAATAAATTCGACCTTTGCGTCTTTGTTTCGGCGAGCTATCAATCTCAGTCTCCCTGCCATTCAGGAGTCTGTAACAATCGCTAACAAATTCGATTGGAATTGATGACACTGGTTTGCGGATCACGCCCTAACTTAGGGCTGTTCCGAGGGTGCGCCGTGACGAATGCCCCACCAATATATGACAGCTGCTCGCTTGACATTGTCACAACCCTATTTAATGCTTACTATGTGACAGTTATGGGTGCAATTGTTTAGTTGGAGACATATCGGAGTCCGTAATGGCGGATACTGAGTTTGTTGAATAATCGTAATTTTCAAAAAGTGTGCTCTACCTTTAGTCAACATTATAGCCCTACAAATCTCCAACTTGCATGTCTATTTTTACCAGGCATTTTTCTATACTATACAGTATAAAATAACATAAGATACATTTTAATTATGACCGGATTGGTTTAGTAGTGCCTCTAACTATAAATCTACGGTTTATGCGTTCAATTCCCGTTTCGGGGCAACTATTTGAGTAAAAATCAAATGTTGTTTATGGGTCTCGGTCTATCTTTGCACATATACCAAGAGATTTATATCAGGACACACGGGAGAAACTTCGCCCTAGAGTGTGTGGTGTTTATTCTAACTTTTTAAATAGCAACTTTATAAAATGGTTTCACGACAAAGCTATTGTTATTGTAATAATCCGCTAACCGATGCTCATCCGGAATATTAACCGAGCGAGATAAACGGCAGACGTGATGGGATGCTCTCATTAAACCTGGGTTTATTGAGTGCGACTGAGATGGCAGCTGCGCAATAGGCGTGGCTTCTCCCTCCCCCCGCAGAGGCACGCCTAACCTCCCCCCGCATTCATCACACCGTGAGAACCGCTCTGAGGGGTGAACCATCAACAGAATTATTTGCCATGATTTTTTCTTTACCCATTATTTATTTGACACCATATATAACTGCGTATTATAGCCCCTAGAGATTAACCTACACATTTCAATGTGAGTGTTTAGTGCTACAAACGAATTACAATTTTTGTGTAGTGGTTTTATTACTATGCGTTCTCATAACTTCATTGTTCTGTCGATTTTGACGTGCCCTATTCAAAGGAACATTTTTAAGGTCAATTAAATAAAACATTCTCACGTTTCATTTCCATGTATCGCGTTGATTCTATTCGATGACGTTCAAATGACCTTTTTTTAAAATAAGTGTTTTTCTTTGTTCAGCAGGTGTGCTGGGTCAGCAAGCCAGTCCCGACAGCACGTCGCGAGCGTCGGAGCTATCTTACGTGGGAGCAGCGGCCACCTCCCCGCCGGGGGGCGACATCCGAGCCGACCACGAACACGACCATGACCACGACATCGACGACGACCACGACGACCAGCCCCCGACCAACAACTCCGACCCCAACATGGTGCACAAGAAGCGCAAACGACGGGTTCTATTCTCAAAGGCTCAGACTTACGAATTGGAGAGGCGGTTTAGACAGCAGAGGTATTTGTCCGCGCCGGAGAGGGAGCACCTGGCGAGTTTGATACGGTTGACGCCCACGCAGGTGAAGATCTGGTTCCAGAATCACAGGTACAAGACGAAGCGTGCAGTGCAGGAGAAGGGGGCGCACGAGTTGAGTGTGGGGGGTCTGAACTCGCCGCGGCGCGTGGCGGTGCCGGTGCTGGTGAAGGACGGGCGGCCGTGCCTCGGCAAGCCGGAGGGCCTGCCGCCGCTCGGCCTGCTGCCGCCCTACCAGCCGCCGCACCACCAGGGCCCGCACCAGCCCGCCGGCTGCTGGTGGTAACTACCACCCCTCACCAGTGATCTACTAGTCCAATGCCGCAGTAAATCAAACCACTAAGACGTCAGCGTCGACGATAACACTTTTTTTCAATGCATTTGAAATTCATGTTAAATTAGTTTTTTTTGTCTATAGCTTCAAGTTTTGTGTTGAAAAGTTACCGTCGGTACAGTTACATTTCGATAACTGCGGCATTAAAACTTTATAAGTGCATTCCTTAGTCGGATATTTAGTTATACCTATAGTAACTCGAATAATTAAGAATAAAAGTGATTATTCTAGTACTTAACCTGAACGTTTATGGTATCTGGAGTTCCTACTATTTTGTATAATAATCGCGAGTAATGTTTAAATAAAATAGCGGTAAAATGTCAGCAGAGGGTCTATTCTAAGATTCAATAACCGATTGGTCGTTACATTTTCTTTGTCACACCTCCATACAGAAATGGCTAGGAGGAGATAGCCCATAAAAAATGAGTGTCATTGTCGAAACTAAAACTTAAAGTAGGCCCTCAAAATACTAAATGGCTACTTTTGTAGCAGTGTTGAAATTCCACATTTCGAATTTGTATATTTATGTAAAAAAGTGTTCGACAAGTATTAGTTTAAAATTATGAGAAATGACCAGATTTTATCAAATGCAATATTTAGATGTAAGGTCCAGTATTATCATAGTCGAATATACTAGTGGATAGACTTTATTTATGTAATTCCAAATAGAATTTTATATAATATTTACTTTAGTATAACAATGATTACCGTCAGTGTATATTGTGTAAATAGTCATTTGAGTGTTATTATAACCTAGTTGAGGGTTTAATTAATTTGATGAATAGATAATAAATGTTACATTCCATTATTCAGCGCAGATTTTAAACCTGAAAATAGTATTTTGCTTGCATATTTCATTCCTTAATGACCTTTCAAATAATACCTACTAATTGTGTAGGTAGTACAAGCTTATAAATAATAACGACCATAAACCTATGAAAAACTGTGTTTGCGCAAGTGATTTAGTTACCATTTACCATCATTATTCTCTTTTATGCAATTGAATATTTCCATCGCAGGAAAAAAGCATTTATGTAACAAATATTGTAAAAAAACGTGTTAAAAATAAATTATTATCAGAAATATAAAATGATTTATTGCACTTTTATTGTTTGATTTCCTTTAATTTAGGTAACGATTGTTTGAAGTTCACTCGTAGCATGGTTTAACGGTTAAGTGGTTACTTAAGTTGTCAAAGCAAAAATAATAATAACTTTTAAAAAGACGGCAATTTTCGTGCGGCAATTTTCAAAAGGAGAGTTAAAAATAAATTATCTTACTTAAACATTCAGGAAATTTACAACAGAGCACCTAGGTAGACTAGTCTATCACGGCGTTATGTGACGTAAGTTACTAATAAAAACACCTCTGTGACTCATGAGACTGCTATGTATAAAGGAATAAATTACACAGGAGGTTTACCATGATCGCTTAGCGCGATCCAATTTAGGACCTAAACAAGTCTGCAACGCTTACCATGATGGCTTATAAGCGATTCAATTTTGGCACTGTTGCGATTCAAAGGCAGACCAGCGAAAATTTATTTATAAATAAAAATGGACCATAGACAACCGAGCAGTTCAAAAGCAGCGCCATCATGGTACCATTTTAAATCCAGTTCAAAGTTGGATCCTAAACAGAAATGCTTTAAAACGACCGTGGTAGGTACCCAGGAAATAAATGCACCTGAAAATTTGACCGTAACATTTAATCGACATATTGTAAACTAAAAAAATGGATTAGTAATCTTTATCTCAGAAAATCTCCCGATGTCTCTATATAACGTGTTTCGTAAATACCCAATAAAAATTAAAAAAATATTAAAATTTTTGATTAATGCGCATCTCTGTTTCAAATATTTCAAGCATGTCACGTTAAATTTGAAATTTTCAATAGATACCAAACCCTGCAACTGATTACTAGAGTTGGGACTTTTTTTTAATTATAAGATGGGTTAACTCTTGACATCAATCTTGATCAAGGTCGACGATGGAGCGAGTTCACCCAGAAAATGCCTATTAAGGCACTGGTACTCCTACGCACCGACGGAACACAGCACGCTCGCTGTTTGGCGTCAGACTTTGGTAGGAGGGGGTCGCGAACCAGACTATTTCACTTTTGAATTAAATTTTGGATTTTCTTTCTATATGGGATTTATAAAACACGTTGTACTTACAACTTTACTCTTAGGTTAGCCAACCATAGATTTGATGTCCTATCAACAAGTAGATAGAAATACCTACCTATCCACACACAAGTTAAATATTTACAGTGGTTTATCTAATCGAGCCGATAGATACCGGCGACCCGATTACTGAAATATCGCAACGATACGATAGACGTTTTCTCAACACCTGTGCTATTATTGCACGCTGCACCTAGAGATAGGTGAGTGTTATTTACGTACCTTACCCACACCTAACCCAAACAGTTATGTGAATTTCTCAACTCACGGAGATCGTAGTGTAAAATGACGACGTCGTTTGTGAAAAGGTAAATTGTACAAAATGCCTGCGACATATCAGAATCCTCATAGGTACTACTTCCAAATTAATGTCAAATACCGATATTGAAATATTGGGTGACTTGAAACTATTTAGTAAAACATCTTTCCGCAAAGAACACAGGTCGAAATATTATAAATAAATAAAAATGTTGCCTCTCCATACAACTTGTACGATCAGTTGACTTGCCTTTGTAGGGAAAGACAATTTTTTTTTTAAGAATTTGAAAAAGGTGACTTTGGTAAAGTTGTTCAGTTTCATGAGAAGAATCAGCCCTTAAAGTTTCGTTTACTAATTTAAAGTCACCCCATTTTCTATATCTTTCTATCTATATTATAAAGAGTAAAGGTTTGATTGTTTGTTTGTTTGTTTGTTTGTTTGTTTGTTTGTTTGCATTGAATAGGCTCCGAAACTACTGGACCGATTTGAAAATTCTTTCACCGTTAGAAAGAATTTACCCGAATTCCCACGGGAACGAAGTCCCGGGCGGAATGCTAGTAACTAATAAAGTGGATACATTATGGCCAGATCGTAGAATTGATCAGTGTGCTACAGCTGACCATAACGTTTGTTAGGGATGTTCATCTATGTTTCTGGGTTTACTACTTTGTTCACCTAAGCACCCTGTTCTAGTCATTTCAGAGCTAATAGATACGTCAAGAAAAAACAAGGTCTTCATTCTGCCTTTAATGCTTTCTAGCTCAGGTACTAAACGGCCAGTTCGACATCAGCATTTAAATCATGTACTAAAATGTCTGAAAAGGTATATAACTTATTATACTTCATCATTACTGTAGCTTAAACTCAGCAAACATCCTTATATAACATAAATAGAGAATGTATCTACGGTGTATGTAAGTATTTCTTAGATAAACATTTGTATTCCTTCTTAACAAATAAGAAGGCATTTAGGGTGAATAAAAATGTTTTCTTATTATATTTTTTTATAACAAACACTTCTTTTTCGTGCGACTAAGCTTGCTTTCGATTGGAAGCGTTCAACAAAAGAGTTCGAATAGTTATTAAATAAATAATAACACTCATCACAAAGAGCCGTCAGTAGCTGAATGGGACGACAAAGTGTGCATTAATTCGAGTTGGCGATTCCTTTAACAGTGCTGAAAGGGCGAGGAAGGCGGGTGTGTTTGAATCGACATAATCCGATTAGCAATACAAATAACTCCTTTCGATTGAGGTGGAATAGCTAGTTTGTTTTTCTTAGTATTCCACTACGAGTAGCAATTTTGTATACAATAACACCCCTAAAACTTTTTAGATATCGGTGTGTGATGAGTACATGTAAATTACTCTCGTTTCAAATTGGAACACCAGAAGCTCTAGCACGATAACGACAAACTTGCGCTCGGCTCACGCTGAAACTTCACTTTGATTGCGCGAGGGTCCCGCGCAAAGGCTTGCTCGCCCTATGGCGTTGTCAATGTTGACATTTTGACATAGGACCGCGGTGTTGTCGCGGCGCTGTCACTATCATACTCGGCCTGCTGCTTGATGGAGGTAATCCATTATTATCTCTTACAGAAACAAAGTCAAATGTTCACGTTTTTTCGTTCGCTTGATTTTGAAATGTGTTGCGTATGTAAACCTTTTAAATAAGTCAACGCCTGCTCGGTAAAAAAGTGGGCCGAGAGCGGTGCAGGCAGGTAGGTATGTGCCAAAACCATGTCAATGTCCAATTTCCAATTAATACAAATGTTTACAAATTATTTTCTTTTAGGTCAAAGTTTTAACACAAAAGCGAAGCAAAAAATGAAATGTTTGATATAATAACCAGAAAGCTAGAAGTAATCGCTACTAATCACTCCATTTAAGCTTTATCTTCATCGCTGATGGACTTGAAAGCTTAAGATATCAGTGCTCAATGTTTATGACGAAGCAAATCATAGCCACGGTTTGGACATTTGGAAAACTAAGTTTTTATCGCTCTTATGCGGTAAAGATAGGGCTGATATTAGCGCGGTAAGATAGTTTTGTAGGGTGCTGTCTACTGCCCTATCGATTTTTATTGTTTGTTGTTTTGATAGAGGCTTTACTGTATGGTGAGAAGGTCGATTGTGGAATGAGGGAGTAAAGATATGAAACACAATATTGTCGATGTAAGCGCAATATCGTTATGATGGACGAGGGTGGTATTCTGGGGTATGTTGCGGGCTGCGGGAAGGGGGGTCGGTCAGTACGCAGTGGAGCTGAAACCTGATAACGCGCATCGCGCCTTGTCCTGTTCTAATGTAGCACACCTGAACACGTGTTACAGAGACGTGTTTTACTTCAGTAAGCTGGAGGGGAGTAATTCCTTAACTTTTTCGATCCAAAGAATATAATTTACTTCACAGACGTTTTCTTTTTAAAAATTATAAAAAAGACCTTTGTGAATTTATTCCAAACTCTTTAATTTATTGCTATGCGCTGACATAATACACCATGTATTAAAAAAAATGATGTTTCGAAAATTGTTAGCCTCTGATTAAATCTCTTTTTATCTCTAATGATTAAATTCTAATCTCTTTCTTACTGAAACTATGTTGAATTGATAGTAAACCATGAAAATCTTCATGATGAAAATTATTTAGCACCTGTGAATAAGCACGAAAAGCTTTCCACGAGACGCCCATTGCTAGCAGACAAAGGGAGAGTCTTTCTTTTAAAATATTTAATGAAATACTTAACTACCTATACATAGGAGCCCAATAATTTTTTTGTAAGTATGGAAATTTGAATTGAGATTTGCCGTCAATTCAACATAGTTTCAGTTCAAATTCAAAATATATTTATTGCGTAGAACATTCAGGATGTTACTTAAAATAAGTCAAAATTACATTAAATGTATACAAACATAAACAAACATATCCATTTTTTTGACCCTACTGACTCTACGCCTATTTGCAAAGGTGCAGTCTAGGCAAGAAAGTAAGAAAGATTAACTCGGTGCCTAACAATTTTCGAAACAACTTAGACTTCTAGTAATACTTCTATAGTACTACATCTACCTAGTACTACTCTATAGGTATATTTTTCTTACTTATTGTCAAGCGAGTAAAGTTGAATTTACACGTAGCAGCACATCAGACTACACACCCCTCGCTTTCGTAGTGCGAAACTGATGTGTTAATGTCGTTTGTACCTCATTATTGATAATTTTGATTTGTACATGCACCAAACATACGCTCACGCCTTATAATCCCTATCGGGTAGGCAGAGCATCAGTTAGTTCTAGAACTACTTGACACCCACATTTGTCATAAATTTTAAGGGGTTATTAGATGAAAAATGACGTATAATCGTGAGAGGTTGCTGTCGATTAGTAAATTATATAGAAATCTTATCTATAACGACACACATTTAAGTCATAAATAGTCATAACAATGTATAATCCTCTTGTCGTATTGGACAACGGCAACCTCAGAAACATTAGCATTAATGTATACAAAATGTTAATAAACATGGACACACGTTTGTAATGGTCATAATACGTTGCGAGCCCTTACTAGTTACTATCATAGCAAGTCATGCTGTTATTTAATTTTCTGATGTTATACGCAAATAAATACGTAACACTTGTACGATTTAGGAAATACATATGTATGTGCTAACAAAGTCGAAAAATTTAACTGAATCAATGAAACAATCCATCATCACGTCGACCTTTACGAAACATTTTTTTTACTTAATAATTATGTCTAGATTTCAATTATTTATAAAACCTATTTATTTTTACAGATTTAAATCCATAATATGTCAAATCGGCTACGTTCGGTCATACCTAGATGAATTTGAAAATGACTCTTTAAACGAAAACTCTCAAAAACTATCATTTGGTTTTAATTTTACTATTTTTAACATTATCTGTCTTGCTTGTCGTGTTTTTTTTGAAATAGGTTTGTATGTAGAAATTGCCAAACATGTAGATAAAAGTGCCGGAGAACATAAGAATTAACACGTGAAGTCCCTTAGGGTATGAGCAGGATGTGAAGAGCGGGAAGAAGTTGTGGAGAAATACAATCACGAATTGGATCTGAGGACAAAAGATAATCATTTTACGGAATGGTGCTGAAGTACAAATTACTCGGCTCAATTCCTAAAAAAAAATGATTTGGTTAATGTCAGTACTATCATTAAAGGCTTGGCCTTCTTTTAGGTAACGATGTTCTTACCAGTTGCAAATCAGTGACATGTCTTTTCCACCAGAGGTATTTCTGGTACTCTGGACCCAACCCTGCGATCAGGTAGTAGCTGTACATGATGATGTGCACAAATGAGTTGATCACACCAAACAGTGTGCCGTGGCCACCTGGAAAGAGGGGGTTATAAAATCTGAGAGGTGTGCTTAGGAGTCGTTGCAGTATATTAAATAAATACGAAGTCAAGTGAATTATATTTAGTTAAAGTCAATATCAGACTTATAATAGATATTCAGGAAGACTCTTGTCCAGCAGGAGGATGTAGTTGGTTATTCGTTGTTAGGAAGTCAGGGGTCAAAGCGGAATAATATAACGACACGGTCCAAGAGTCGTGATTCCTTCGGCGTTGCCAGTCGCCTGTAGCGTTATGGACTTTGAGTTGGAATATAATCTTCGTAATAATAGAGTCTACTTAATAATTTTGTTTACCTGCAAAATATCGAAAGCCGATCCAAGAAAACGTTGGCATAACAGTATGATGAAACAGGTGAAGGAAAGTAACTTGGTTAAATTTCTTTCGCAACACAAAAAATACTGTGTCAAGGAGCTCAGTGATCTTCGCCATAAAGTAACACCAACATACAAACATGCCCTGAAATTAAAAGTAAATGATTAAATAAAAAATCGGTTGTTCAAGTATTAACAAGTTTAAGTTAAGGTGTAAGTTTAGACACCCTCGGAAAAACACTCGGGAAATAGTGTTAATTCAGTTTTAATTTTGTTATATTATATTTTGTGTGTATGTTAGTCTGTGAGGTATTATTTTTGGGCTTAGTTGCCTAAAAATAAATGATTTTATTATTATTATTAATAAATAATTATTTTGTACAGGAGGGCTACCACCTAAGCGAAGCTGATGCTGGGTGAACGAATGGAATGTTGTCGATTGCTTCTTTATAAGGAGACCTTGATTAACGACATGAACCAAACACAACAATGTACATCATTCCATTCGTTAATCATTCGTTCAATCAGCATCAGCTTCGCTTAGGTGGCAGCCCCCCTGCTGACTTCAGCTAGCAAAACTTTAGGATATATGTAAATAACTGCCTTAAATATAACTTAACAACAAGGGAACAATAATTAAATTAGTTAGCAAAACTTTAGGGGCGATTCTGTCCATGAAGCTGAACAAGTATCTTCAACGAACCCATATGAAATTTTAAAAAAAATCCACTTCTCATACTAAGTTGTAAGTTGAGGGGAATTTTTTTTTTCATTATTTCATCTTTTTTTTCATGACGCTTCTTGAGGAAAATTATTCAGTTTAGAGGGTACATTTATATCCTTAATTTTTGCCATAAATACATATTTAATTTGCAATTTTCTAATGGAGAAAGGCGAAAAACTACAAAACATAATAGAAAAATAATTAGGTAATGTCAAATATGAGTAAAAATTGGTATACGAGTTGATGTAACTTACCCTCATCATAAGTGGACTAGATGAATAGTCTAATGGCTCACAAAAGAAATTGAAATGAGTCCATACATTTGCTCCCTAGAAAAAAAAAATTAAAAATAAAAATTGTTTGCGTGTGTACTACCACAGTCACGAGCAATAACATAGAAACACCCTTAAAATTCAAATTGACGTAGCAACATTAGATCGCATCAATAAGTATGTCTTACAATTAGGTAAGGTAATTTAAAACAAATTGTTGTTAACAAATTTTTTTGAATGGTAATATTTTAGAAAACGTGATAATGGATAAATTAATGTTCGTGACTGTACTTTATTGCCACTTTATTGGAAATATAACGCTATTCTTACCTCTACTGTTATGTACAAACTGATAAGTATTTGTATAAAGTTGTATACAATTAGTGTCTTTTTGAGTTCGAAGGGCTTACGGTCCTTCATAAATGCCGGACCCGCTTTCAGGCAGAAATATAAATAACTTATTATTATGACCGCGATCGTACCAGGATTCGACATTAAGAACAAGCCTTTTGTTCGTGGATCTGAAAATTTATTACAAACTATTTTATTCAAAGATGATTTGAAAAAATATACAATAGCATACAAAAATTGTTTAATTAGCCTATATACGTCCCCTATATCCTATATACGTATGGGAAAATTATCTCTGTGACAGATGTCAACGATGTTAACGATTATTCGCACATAGTGCGCATATACCGATAGACTATTTTACTGAATTGAAAGTAGACAGTTTGGTCGAGTGGAAAAGTTGCCAGATTGTAAGTAACAGGTCGAGGGTTCGAATCCTGAGAGAATAACAGACTCTTTTTGTGTATTTTGTTTTCAACGTTAATGTTCAAGTTTTCACTTCTGCCGGCAGTCCCGGAGTGCAACGCGTTGTTTTTTTTTATAGTATGAGTGCAATACTTTCTAAAGACTAGCAGCTCGAGCACGATGTGCTCGCACGTGGAATGCGCCGCGGTCCTATGTCAAAATATCAACATTGACAACGCCAAGGGCAAGCAAACCTTTGCGCGGGGACCTCGTGCGATCAAAGTGAAGTTTCACCGTCAGCCGCGCGAGTTTGTCGCGCATCATGCTCGAGCTGCAGGGGATCTTCTCTGCGAAGCGTCGAATGTCAGTATAGTTACAGGTAGTGAAAATTATTAGCCGTCCGTCGAACGTAGATAGTATAGGGTAGAGCACAGATTAGAAAATTGTTTCCGTGCCCCTCAGTGGGGACATATATAGACTGATAAAAAAAGCTCAACAGATACTTAATAATAACAAAGTGAATAGTCCAATTTAACTACTAAACGATTCGTAAGTGTTACACATAATTCACAATATAGTACGGTTTTATTCACGTAACTAAAAATCGGAGTTGGGCTGACCGTTTCGATCGTTTACAAGGATCTTCATCAGGGAGTGATAAAAACCGTGACGTAAGTAAAACCGTGTTATATTGTGAATTAATAAGAGATTATGTAACAAAACTTTAGTAATTTCACCGTTGTTATTAATAAATAAAATGAACGTAAGTACCTGCATATTTCTCGTAATGTATTTGAAGTTGCGTCAGCCATCCCTGAACGGTACTCAACATTTTCACTAATTTCCAACACACGCTAAAACAACTTAAAAGTTTGTTATTTCTTCAAACCAAACACTCAAACCGCTTCAGTTGTATTTAAACTGTATTTATTGTATGAACATCACTTTTCAAAATGGCATAATACCTACATAAAAAGTTAGATAAACTTATGTAAGGTGTATTCCAACTGCGATCACTTTTTGAACTAAACCCTTCATTGTTTTGCAAAACAGTTGATGTATACCTACTTGGTGTGTTTTTTATACAAATTAACATATCTACTTTGATTAATATTTATGAAATGAAAGACATCAAATAATATAACCGTAGGTCACTAGTCCCTACATACAATGGGCCTTTTTAGGGTTCCGTAATAATCTACGAACCCTTATAGTTTCGCCCGTCTGTCCGTCTGTCCGCGGGTTTCCTAAGAAACCCTTGGTACTACAGAGCTGAAATTTGGCATGGTCATACATATAAACTACGCCGCCAGAATCGTAGAGTAAAATCTTAGAAAAACAATTTTTTTCGGGTGTCTCCCATAGACGTGAAAGGGCAATGCTCAGATTAATGAAATCCCAGAATGGATTTCATTAATCTGAGGGGCAATGATTTTTTTTTTTCTCGCCTATATCACATAGACATAGAAAAAATAAGTTAAATACCACTAGACTGGCTTTTGTCAAATCAAAAACGAGACCATTTGATTTTCGCCATTTTGGCGCTGTAGGCGGCAGCGGCAGAAAACCGAACTCGACGTAGTGAGGCCAAAAGTCGATTAGTCGACAAACTATATGTATTTCCCAGCGGGGTAGGCGGTTAACTACAATCATGAAAAATCAAACAAATAAATGCGTTAGTTTCAAAAACAATAATATTTAAAGCTGTGTTACTTTATAAAAAGTTAAAGTATGTAATTTTTCAAAACAGGTACTCTTTTTTTCAGTTTTGAAATATTATTCAATAGTTCATAAAGCCTACTACCATCCCTTAGCGGGGATCGTGACATGTTTCTAGTAACCCTTATGTATAACCTTTACCTTGAACATTTTCTTCAAATATTGTAGGAACACTACCAAATTTTAACAATTTCCTACTTCCTATGAAACATTTATAGTTTTATGTTGTTTTTACTAAGAAATGGGCCACAGATGCTCGAGTTGTAAATTTAAGATAAAATAACAATGAACATGTATTAGGGAGTAAGTTAACTACAATCATGAAAAATAAAACAAATAAATGCGTTAGTTTCAAAAACAATAATATTTATAGCTGTGTTACTTTATAAAAAGTTAAAGTATGTAATTTTTCAAAACTGGTACATGTTTCTATCGTGACATGTTTCTAGTAACCCTTATGTATAACCTTTACCTTGAACATTTTCTTCAAATATTGTAGGAACACTACCAAATTTTAACAATTTCCTACTTCCTATAAAACATTTAGGGTCAAAATGTTTCGAACATATTTCGTGGCTTTTCTTTGATGTCCAATTCTTCGAAACATTCATATTTTGAACCAATTTTGTAAGAAATTTGGTTAGGTATTCTGTCTTACTGTTCTTATGAAGATTAGTAAACTCTTAAATATTTATCTAAAATCATTCAAGAGCGTGTCGAGCGACGCGCAATTTAATCAAACATTACTTGTTATCTTGAAAAGCTTAGGTACTAAGGTGTGATTACAGTTTTGTAGTATCGAGGGTCTCTTAGAAAATTGCGAGTAGACGGATATGGCGAAACTATAACTTTGTAGTCTACTACATAACCCTAAAAAAGTAAGCATGGGTACTCAACAAAATAAAAACGGTTTTGTTTGCCATTGTACGTAACATTAAGTAATATTTTACACTAATACACCTATAACATGTTTCTATCGACATTGTTTTTATCGACTGTCTTTGGAAGCACTAGCGAAATAAAGCAGGCGAATCAAGCGAAATTGAAAATGCGAAAATTTTATCTTTTATAGTCATTTTAACATTACTATATATACTTAGAAAAAGAGAAATGTCTTCCCGACAATTTCTAATCATTTAAAGTAGAATTAAGACGTTTCAAAACAACATTTTTCAATAAAACAGTTGGTAAAAAACATACTTGTACATTGACCGATTATCTCCTTTTTTC
The DNA here is from genome assembly GCA_949987775.1 of Aproaerema taeniolella. Classification (NCBI taxonomy): domain Eukaryota; kingdom Metazoa; phylum Arthropoda; class Insecta; order Lepidoptera; family Gelechiidae; genus Aproaerema; species Aproaerema taeniolella. The sequence continues at coordinate 8,356,086 of OX465259.1, read as the reverse complement.
TGTTTATATTTACAAACCAAGCATATTCTCATGGTCACAAAATTGAATATTAGGTAATAAAACTTTATACAAAAATTCACTTATTCTTTAAAATTTTAACAAAATTTTCAAATATTTCAAATTGTTTACAATTCACTGCGTCAAGTTCCGTTCAATTTGTCAAAATTCCTGCGAATTCCTGCGAATGCGAATTTCAATGCATCCTAGAGACAAATGCTGTAATTTATAGAGGACTGCCAGTCCATACACTTTATGTCAGTGCTATATCATCAAATGGGGTATCATAGGACAGCCTTTTAAAAGACAAAAGGGGTTTACTAAGAACTTTTTTCGATTCAGCACTCCGTTTGCGAAAAATTAATTTTGAAAGTGAAAATTTTTGTCAAACACAAGTGTCCCCCCCGCTCTACCAGCTAAATGGTTGTTTAAAAAAAAATTTCAAAAAAAGAGTCTGAGTCGCGTTCTGTAATACGGACCATAGAATATGTGTGAAGTAACTTAGGTATATACGAGTATGTTACCTGCAGCATATCTGATTCCAAACCAAGACAATATCGACATGTATGTGTAACCTTTCTTCTCAGCACGAAAAATACCGGGTGCCGTGTGGTGATCGGCTTAGAATAACACCACCCAATTTCTTTCCGTGGGTGTCGTAAGAGGCGACTTAGGAAACACAAATGAGACCTGCCTCCTATTAATCTATCTCAGGCAACAACACCTCATTTTTTTATGAATCTGAGGTGTTGTCCTATGGTCTCATGCGGTGTGGTAGGCTCTGTAAAGGGCCGTCTGGTTCGCGACCACCCTCCTACTACCGAAGTCCGACGCCAAACAGCTTGCTGTGTTCCGTCGGTGCGTGGGAGTACCAGTGCCTTATAGGCGTTTTCTGGGTTAACTCGCTCCATCGTCGACCTCATCTATGACCTTGATCAAGATTGAGGTCAAGAGTTAACCCATCTTATAATAATAATAATAATACCGTGTCCAGGAGCTTGGAGAGTTTAGCAATGAAGTACCAATAACACACGTTCAGGTCCTGAAAACCAATTTTCTGTTACTATTTTTTAATTAAGTAGGTACTTTAAAATTTTGTCAACTGCATACCTATCAAAACGATCGATGTATGATGGGCGGACAACAATTTGATTCTTATTATAATTTTCTTTTAACATTTTGATACGAAATCGGAAAACTGACTAAAAAACAGACTGGTACTACTTGTTTAAGTAAAGGATTATCCGAATAGTCTAATGGCTCGCAGAACAAATTAATTGTACTTAATATAACAAGACCCTGACAAGTTTCAATTCAATTCAATTCAATCGTTTATTGCAATTCATATGTACAGAGTATATAAAAGATCTTAATTCTAATATTATATTTAGAAACATCTTAACATATGAACCCTGTCGGGCATTGCAATGAGGAACGGCAGGCAGACTCATTTTGTACAACTAAGAAAATATTTAAATCACAATTATCATCCTATCTAAATTATATTTGAGCGTTATTTATTAGTCAATTTATTTATTGAAAATGTTAGTAATGTTCTGTCAAGTTTAATACAGGTCAATAATTAAATATAACATCTTTGTTAAGTTCATAATTAAATGTAAAAATATAAAGTATATGTCAATAATAGCTAATTAAGTTCATGTCAGTTTAATAAGTTAATAAATAAAATTGAGTTGCAAATGTCATTTTAAGTTGAATAATAATAATAATAATAATAATAAGGAATATAATGCACAGTAACTATTAAAATTTGTCATTTAAATATTCATTCAATGAGTAGTAGCATTTTTGTATCAACAGTTGTTTTAGCTCACGGAGGAAAACTTTATCATCGTTTAGATTTCTTAAAAAAGCAGGTAAGGAGTTATGGATTTTTGTTGTCATAGCAAGTGGTCCAGAGTCAAATATTTTCAATTTTGAGGTGGGTGTAACTAATCTGTTTTTATCTCTGGTTGGGTAGCGGCGTGGCAGATCTCCCGTTTTCGTGTAGAAGTGGGGGTATTTTCGCACAAACTTGCATGCTTCAAATATGTACATTGCAGTTAATGTTAAGACTTTAAGACGTATGAAATGAGGCCTACAGGATTCTAGATTGTCTATGTTGACGATAATCCGAATGCACTTTTTTTGTAAAATAAATAGGGAATCTGCGTCAGTACTATTCGCCCAGATTATAACTCCATAATTTAGCCTATGAAATGAGTTTAGTGCATTTGGAGGAACGACAATTGCCGAGAAACATTAAGGGAGTAGAAGCATTGTACAAAACCTTTATCTTCGTATAATAGCAGCTAAACAAAACTTGGAAGGTATTATATGTATAAACGAGAAGAGTTTTGAGGTCGTAGGGCTTACGCCCCTCCATAAATTGAGGGCCATTACAGAAGTATAAGTTAAGTAACCAGCCCTGCACTATTGTTGCTAGCGGCAACGGACTCGATATCAAGAACCAATCTTTTGTGCGAGGATCTACAAAAAATAAATTGATAGAAAAATACTATGTCTTGTGAAACCTGTCTCGAAATGTGTTATTTTATGAACTCTTAAACTCAAAATAATGCATTATTCGTAGGTCCTTCTTCTTCTTATCGTGGGGGTAAGTAGGTACTGTTACAGGTATCCACTGTAGTTTACCAGAGGACTAATGGTGTTTTTTAATGTAGAAGATAATGAAAAATGGCCTGACGAAAATATAATTAATTTAAACACAATGTAACTATTATAGGTATGTATATTCCGTGACGCGATATACTTAAACCGTAAGAGTTAGAATTTCTTTCATAATCTCATTGTTAATCAATTGAACTTAAGATTACATCAAAAATGATTTTAAAAAGTAGTCATAGCTAAAAACTTACGTATTCATCATTTCCAAATATAGTACAAAAATTAAACGTGTGGTATTGTGTAAAATTTTCCGTTTTTCTTCACGAACCGAATTATTTTTAAGTCAAATAGACAAGACAGGTTAGGACAGAAAACTAAAACTCTTTTGCTCTTCCTTAGTCTTACTACAGGTAACTGAGATCTCGAGAATCCTTAATTTCCGCCGTGTGGTGATCGGTTGAGAATAACACCACCCCATCTCTTTCCGTGGGTGTCTTAAGAGGCGACTAAGGAAACAAAAATGAAACCTGCTTCCTAGTAATCCATCTTAGGCAACGACACCTCAGTTTGTTTTCAATCTGAGGTGGCGTCTTATGGTCTCATGCGGTGTTTTAGGCTCTGTGAAGGGCCGTCTGGTTCGCGACCACCCCCTACCGAAGCCCGACGCCAAACAGCTTGCTGTGTTCCGTAAGTGCGTGGGAGTATACCAGTGCCTTGATTGGCATTTTCTGGGATAACTCGCTCCATCGTCGACCTTACATTCGGCATCATTGCACAAAAAAAGTGTGTACGTGCAATTGTTGGGGTTGGACCTCGATATTCATGCGAAACGCTATTCAAGCAATTACACATATTGACATTGCCGTGTATGTATATATTCGAAACATGCAACTTTGTACGAAAACATAAAGAATTATTTAAGACTGCTATTGAAATGAATAGTAGAGCAAAGAGAATACCCCACAGACTTGTTTTGAACCACCAGCCAAAGACTACATTGTTCCAGAAAAATTGTTATAGCATATGTATTCAGTTGTATAATAAGTTACCCGAAGAATAAAAAAAAATGACATATAGGCAGTTCACAAATAAATTATATAAATGGCTCATTGAAAACAATTTTTACAGTGTTAACGAATATATAAATATGAAAAATAATTTATAATGTATACTTAGTTATTTTTTGCATGCTTATAAGACAAGCTGAGTAGAGGGACTTTGTTAATTATTAAGACCTAGTTATATACCTATTTCAATGCAAATAAAGATATTTCTATTTCTATTTCATTTATGACCTTGGTCAAGATTGGGGTCAAGAGTTAACCCATCTCGTAATAACAAAAAAAAATGTTTTTTGCTTAATGTTCATTTCCAACCTAATTAAACCCAAATCAGTCAGTCCATTTATTTTGAGAATACAATGAAGGTCCCACACTCTTATCAATAAATCTCTTGAGCAACCTTGATCATAAACATAAAACTGCAAATTTGAGGTTTGTTTCTGTCGAGTAATTTTTGCAGAGTTCGCGAACAAATTCACAGACAGACGGGTTTTTAGAATTATAAGAAGGATAAAAATTCTAAAAACCATTAAAAACAACAACAACAAACAACGCTTCACACTCAAAGGCCCACATTAAGGTTTTCCCTTGTGTCGTGGGTCCCTCGGAACACACATAAAGACAAACACAAACACCCATGACCCGAGAACAAACATCTGCTTTTTACACAAATATTTGCTCCGACTGGGAATCGAACCCAGGACCCGCCGATCAAGAGGCAGCGTCACTACCACTCGACCAAACCGGCCGTCAGGTTTGGTCGAGTGGTAGTGACGCTGCCTCTTGATTGCGATATGATTGTAATGTATTCTTATAACGATTCTCGCTGCATATTTTCTGGTATTTCTTTGATATATTTCTTCTCCGTACCGTCTTCAATTCAGTTCTTTTAAAAATGCCGTCCATAGTGATTTTATTTTGCCAATGTTTGAGTATTATACCTAATCAAAATTAAAATATAGAACGGCGTAGTCACCAATACCAAGTAAAGAAACCCTTTACGGGTTGTGGTTCTTACATCAGAGCCTCGTCCGACCAGCAGGGTGAGGATGACGATTTTGGAACACTAAAATATTTCTGTACAATACAATATACTTACTGATACAACATACTTACTTATAGACTCAACTAGCTTTCCGCCCGCGGCTCCGTCCGCGTTGACTTCGATTATATCGTGCCCAACTGTGGGATAAAATGTATCCTGTTTCCTTTCCCAGACTCTAATCTATCTCTGTACCAAATTTCACCAAAATCGGTTCAGTACTTTAGGCGTGAAAGACTGACAGACAGACAGACAGAGTTACTTTCGTATTTATAATATTAGTATGGATATACTTATAGATGTATCTGTACTGTTTTAGCTCAAACAAAAGTTTTTGACAGGTTTTGGCCTTTGACTGGATGGTAAGCAAAATGGGTTTATGAGTGCACAGTTTTGCACCGACGATGCTAATACTGTACAGCGTCAGTCAGAGTTGAACGATATTTGAACTGCTCCGCAGGCAGATTAATTTTGCATTATATTTCAATATTCAATATATGGGCGTACCCGGGGGGGCAGGGAGGGGGGGCGGGGGGCAGCCGCCCTTTCTTGGATTTTGTTTACGTTCCTACTAACTATCTATTTTTGTCGATAAAAGTTAAAAAAAATAACTTTTTGACATTTGCATTACTATTTACAACTTGTACCTACTCGCTAGCAGCGCTGCAAGCAAAAATGCTCTGCTGTTAACGCTATGGGTTTTTCTTTCTTTTTTCACGGAAGACGTTATAAACTAGCTATTGTATAATTAAAGAATGAATATAAAAATACCTATTCTAATCTATATTTATTTATTTGACTAGGGGCTCATCCCCCTGGCCCTGCCCAGAACCTGGGTATTCATGACTTAATACTCAATATTTTATTGCATCCATAGGTTTTACATATAGGTTTCACATATTAAAACTACATCGTAGAAAATTGTAGAATATTCTTTTTATTTATTTGAGTTTAAAGAATGGCGATGGTTGACACATGACATCTGGTTCAGGAATAAACTTAATGAAAAGTCAGTCTTCAATGCACTTTTTCGTTTTTCGTGGTAAGTTTTTGTTTCTCTTGTGATTTGGGTTTCTTGAGGTAGGTCTTGTAGTAGAAGTTAGCGAACATATTAAAGAAGATGCCGGAGAATACTAGACCAACTACATTGAGTCCTTTAGGATAACTGCACGAAGTAAAGAGCGGGTAGAAGTTGTGTAAAAATACGAGGGCAAACTGAATCTGTCAACAAAATATAGAACTTATAACAAAATTAACATTTTAATCAAATTCCAAACAACGTATTCCGAGAATAAAATCACTAACTGTATTGAATAGGTCATGAAATTAGATCTAAATCACAAAAACCTTATTATGTCCTTAATCAACAGAATCTTGAATCTTTAAAGAGTTTCTATCTTTCTGTTCCTATTTAAGTATTTCTATCTATCTTAATAATCTTACCATTTGAAGTTCAGTGATGTGTCTTTTCCACCAGAGGTACGATTTGTACTCTGGACCCAGTGCTGCGATCAGGTAGTAGCTGTACATGATGATGTGCACGAACGAGTTGAGCACACCAAACACAGTGCTGTGACCACCTAGAATGATTAAAAACAATAAAAATTTGCACACCTTAACGGGGCATGGGCGTGGAGTCAAAGGTCTAATTATCATTATTATATCTACATGATCCGGAAGATCTCTACTTCTGGTCATACAGGTCGGACTTAAGGCTTCCGAAGTTGTTGAACTTACTTGATACTTAAGGCTCTTTCAGCCTCATTGGTTAGTAGCGCTCCAAAATCCAGTGTTAAACCTACGTTACTTTTGTGCCAATTTTTTCCAGAAACTAGTACGCATTATTTGAGGGCAAGTCACTGAATGCTCTTTAAATTAAAAAATCATACATACCTCCAAAATATCTTACTCCCACCCAACTGAGGATAGGCATGGCAGTGTGGTGGAAGACATGCAGGAAGGTGACCTGTCGGGCAATAGTTATTAAAAATACAAGTGCGGTAAGTAATGTGTAACCTGAGCCCACTTGAAACCTGAGCAAAGCGACCGCCTTTTGACAGATCGTTTTTGCGCGTAACTGGATTATGTCATGTTATGTATTGTATTTCATAAATAATTGAAATTGTTCGTATTGTAAGAAAAATTTAAGTGTAAAAGGTATTTTAAGTGTATAGATATTTTACACTATTTAAATCATCACCATCATCGAACAAACTAAGTAGGTACTGATAAAACTTAGATTGTCTTTTATGTAAAATAAGTGATGGGTTCATAATTATTCATAATCATAAAATAATCCAAAAAGGAAAACATTTATCTCAACCAGTCTGCAGTCTGCAGTCGACCGTGCTGGTCAGGCAAGGCTTTGTGATTCAGCTCTGGTAACTGAACTGGGCCCCTATTCTTGTGTGTCGATGGAATGGAGGCCATTTTATCTGTTCAGGTGGCGAAATTGAGAACTATTTAATTTTTATATACTTGCTGCTTGCTGACAACCACCCCGACAAGCCGCGCCACCGCCAACCGAACGTAAAGTTGCAAACTACCTAGCAACTGACAATTCAGTTGGCGCTGGCGCCACCAGTCAAAGCAGCCGTCATTAGATCTATGAAAGGACATCATTCACGGCCCATACAAAAAATACATTTTTTTTTAAGTGGCGGCCAAAAAAAGTAAAGTTATTATTTCGAAAGAACATATTATTTTAAACATTTTTTAGTATGATAGCTAAGCTGTACGACCATTACTATATTTGTTCATAACACTTATAAATCTGGATTTTAAATGTTCCAGCCCTAGAATATAGTGTTTCAATAGATTGAAATACAAAAAAAAAAATTCGTATTAGGTTAAAGGTTTAAATTCTAGATTTAAAAATGCATTTAAGCTTGAAAATCTAGATTTTCACATCTAGTCATACAGCTTAGCTGTCATAATAAAAAATGTTAAGAATAATGTGTCCTTTTGACATAACAACTTTACTTTTTTTGGCCGCCACTTTTAAACTTAAATACGTTTTGAATAATGTCCTTTGGATAGTTCTCAATTTCGCCATCTGAACGTATAAAATGGCGACCGTTCTATCGACACACAACTTAAGTTACAGAATCGGGATATTTAAGCAGTTGATTGCAGTATCTTTGCTAACACTATAAATGTTAGTGTCTGTTTATTATCCCTTCCTTGGCTGGAGAGTGACTGAAGATTCTATCACTGCGATAATCCCTTAATTGTATTGGCATATGCTCTCCATTTTGGAGTGCCTTACTCTATAGTGAACTGTAGACTACACTATTATTATGGATTCAAAAGGAGTGCACACCTGATTATATTTCTTTTTTAGCACAAAGAAGACAGTATCCAAAAGCTCTGTCAATTTCGCAGCGAAGTAACACCAACACGCTGTAACGGTCTGAAAATAAATGTTAAAACAATAATACATGATTACATTTTAATATTAGTATTTTTTTATATGAACCTGTGGCCCCGCACTATAGAACAAAGGGCCTCCCTTTTCTTTTAGAATAGATCATATTCTTTTACCGACTTCAAAAAAGGAGGAGGTTCTATGTCCGACTGTATGTATTTTTTAAATGTATGTTCACCGATTTCTCCGTCAATTATGGACCGATTTTATTGAAGTCGGTAAAAAGAAGATATTACCTATTGCTTTCTGTTTTATACTTTGTATCATACATACATACATAAGCTTACGCCTTTGTTCCATTTGGGTAAGCAGTGACCACAGATTGCCACTTGATTTTGTATCCTTGTGCGCAAATAAAGTATTGTATTGTAGTGTGTTTGTTAACTTACTATGATTAGTTAATATTTTAAGTACTTACTTTAATAATTTTCCACATTATAAAAACGTACGAGTCACCGACTTCAATCCCAACAACACAGTTCGCAAATAATGTATTTTCACCGATTTCTCCTCCAATTATGGACTGATTTTCTAAATTCTTTTTTTGTGCAAAAGAATATAGGTACTCCAGAGGTAGTCCCATATAAATTTTATCGAAAATTATTCAGCGCTTTTAAAAAAATCAACAAAAACAAAAAACACTATAAACCAGAACATCATCTAAATAAATGAGAGACATTTTCGTTTGTGGTTGTCTGCTAATAGGCATTGTAGTCTGCAAAAAATACTAGTTATCTACTTTGTGCGAACTTTTGTTGGGATTGAAGTCGGTGACTCATACTTTTTATAACGTGGAAAATTATTTTAATTTTCTTATGATACAAATAAAAATACTGACCCTTATTCCGAATGGAGTTTCTGCATAACTAAGTGGTTCACAAAACCAGTTGAAGTGATAATATATACTTAAACCCTGAAATTATGCAAAAAACATTATTTATGACTTTATGACGAAAAGCTGGTAGCTATCAACATATGGCAAAGATGCGGTCGATGAACCACTTGTAATATATTTGACTGATTACAATTGGTTCATCGACCGCATCTTTGCCATATTTCTTATATTGCCATGAGTGTATAACTATGATCATGATATGGAAATATTGTAGAAACTTGAGGAAATACTATAAAAACTAGATATTAGATTGTATTTATCCAAAAAATATACTAATATTATAAAGAGGAAAGGAAGGATATGATTGTTTGTATGTTTGCATTGAATAGGCTCCGAAACTACGGGACTGATTTGAAAAATTCTTTCACCATTAGAATCCCACATTATCTGTGATGAACATGGGTACATGATTTTCCTGAATTTCCACGGGAACGAAGTCCCGGGCGGAAAGCTAGTAGGTAAATATATTATTTATATTACAGGGTAATTTGTAAAACACCAATAACTTCGCAAGACAAGAATGCTTACATCATAAACAACGACTTTTGTGTTTTATAAATAACTCTGTATAGGTAAAATTCTAGGGTCCTGAAGGCCCAGCCCAAACCTCTGGATCTAGAAAGCTATAAAATATGGCAAAAGGGTGCCTTTTATAACGTAGGCACAAAACAAGGAATGATTGTACGAAATACCTACGGGAACTAAGTTCCGAGTATTCTTTAGTACTTAGTAAGATAAAAATGACATATTATTTACCATAAAAACTTAGTATAATTTGCGAACTTTTGGTTTAATCTTACCTCGACTACGATATAAGTGCTAATAAGGACTTGTATAGCATTGTATACAATAAGTGTGTTTTTCAGGTTATATGGCTGCCTATCTTTCATAAACCAGGGGCCAGCTTTAAGGCAAAAGTACAGGTACGCACTCAGGATCAATACCAGGGAGCCTGGCTCAGATATCAGGTTCCAGTTCTTTGTTCGAGGATCTACAAACAAATAAATACTATATGTTTTAATTTCTTGTATAACGCAGCTTACGCAGCCCTATAAAAATAGAATCAAAATTTTCTATGTGACAGTGTTATTAATTTACAATTATTTATCGTCTCGTAAAATTTACAACCAATTAGCTTCTTCACCAATCAAGAAACTGTGGTACTTAAACTGTATAATTTATGATATCAGTAAAAAAAATTAAACCGACTTAAAAAAAAGAAGTATACCTACCGTGGTAGGACCAGTAAGTCAAATCGGTCAAATCGGAAGGTCCACGGGCCTGTAGCGAAAATAAAGACAAAATAATTGAATGTCCTACGTAGTACCTACTGATTTGTTTAAAGTCGGTGCGAAGGCGGCCTATTAAGCTTATTTGGCTTGGCACCGACTTCAAACAGATCAGTATAGGTACTACAGGACATTAAATGATTTTGTCTTTATTTTTCGGTTTTTTGAAAATCTGTTTAATTTTTTTTTATTTATTTATTTATTTTTACATTTTTAGTGCAAATAATGGAAAGAACATGATACATATTGTAAGTGCCTATTAAGGGTTGCCCTCGATTTCCCTGGAATCGAGGGCAACCCTTGAATTGAATAGGCACTTACAATTCGATTTCCTCGATTCCATCATCAGATCCTGACTTGGTGATAAGGGACCACCTCTTTCGAAAAAAAAAATTAATTTTGAAGATTGGTCTACAAATGGCGGAGAAATCGGTGAGCATACATAAAAATAAGATAAAAAAAAAGACTTCCTTATTTTTGGAATCTTCATCAAATTTGTGCAATCAGCTGATTCGCCTTTGAACTAGTATCCAAAAATATTTTTAAGAATTTTATATACTTAGTTTCCTTAGAGATTCACCCAGTAAAGTTTCGCTTGCTAATTTTAGTCACTTATTATTCTATTTGAAAGAGAATAAATACTAATAAAGTATTTTACAGTTGCTAATAATATTTCATTTAGACTATGACGAGTAAGTTAATATTTTTTATCATTCGAAACATTTATTTTTGGAAGTCGGTAAAAAATTTGCCTCTTCATCAAATTTGTGCAATCAGCTGATTCGCCTTTGAATTGGAATCCAAATATATTTTTAAGAATTTTATATACTTAGTTTCCTTAGAGATTCACCCAGTAAAGTTTCGCTTGCTAATTTTAGTCACTTATTACTCTATTTGAAAGAGAATAAATACTAATAAAGTATTTTACAGTTACTAATAATATTTCATTTAGACTATGACGATTAAGTAAATATTTTTTATCATTTGAAACATTTACTTACCAGCGTATGGGTCATTTTCAAAAAAACTTTTATATTCCTTCAACACTTTCTCAAAAATGGTTGTCATGTTTCGCAATTCGCTAATTATATCCACTTAGATAATTATTATATCTTCAGTGCAAAATTTATAATTTGCAACTTTAATGTAATTGCGGATGAGTTTTAAGGATCCGTAAGCTTTTTAACCTGCAGTTAATTGTACATTGTACAATTTTACATTAAGTACAACATAACGTACTATTTTCAGTAAAACAGTCGCCAAACTGACATTTTCCTTTGATCACCTTCAATTAAACCAAAAACTACTTTGGATTACCAAGTCATTAGAATAAAATTATAATTGAACTTCGAAATTTGCTTTACTCGCCTATTGACGTGATTTAAAGCGTAAGTTTATGAAGTACGTATTACTGTTAGTTTATGTACTCATTGAAAAATCTCTCTTATCACAACAGCATAGAGTGCGCGCGTGAGTAACCTGATATGCGGCCTTCTATACGTATTTTTCAATCAGTTCACCAAAATAAATGTAGAACGTTTCACTTGTGGGGCAGTAATACCTTTAGAAAGTAATGATATTGTAATGATTAAGCATTACAACATTTTTAAAAATGACCTAATGTCCATAAAATGCTTCTAAGCTTCTAAGACTTTAGGTTAGACTAGAACTAGCTTTCCGCTCGTATCTTCGTACGCGTTATCTCTGGTACCTGGGGGAATTTTGGAAGATCCTTTCTTGGTACTTGCCTCCGTCGCCTGAGGAACGCTCATGCCAAATTTCATGATTCTAGACCCAGTAGTTTGGATTGTGCGTTTAGCGATCAGTCAGCCACCTAGTCAGTTTCTTCTAATTTTTATTTTATTATTTCTAAGGACTAACGTCGTTCTCATTAGGAAAAGTCTTCGATGTATGCTTAATACACTGGGTACGGCCTCAAAATAAAATATTGACATCGATAAATATAGACAGTAGAGAATTTTGCTTTTGTCGAGTACGATTGGGTCTGGTTATGACGACGGCGGCGATCTGAGCAGTAAGGTCCGGACAATCCAATCTGGAAGTGACTGTATCATACAGTAGCTTCATATCGGCCACCGTCCATCTATCTTCAAGCGAGTGAATTTCGAACTGGGCGAAGCTGTCACTGTAATTGTCGTTTCTTGTTCAACAATAGTTCAACAATAGTCGAATAAATATCACTTTGCACCGACTCTTAAGTTACGTAAAATGGTGACCAAATTACAGAATTCAAATTAATTTAGTAAACATACATAATTAGTGATAGTACTCGTATGTCTTCTAAAAAGCATGAAGAGTAGGTAATCTTAACTTTCAGAAATTAAATGTTTCATGGGTGTATTATCTGATGTTCATTAATCGATCTCAGTTTTTTAAATCCTACCTATATTATATGTCGTGGCCATATCGTAGATTTGCTCACTTTATGAAATGCTTGAGAAATTCATGAAATGGTCGCAATTAATGAAGTGAGCAACTTAATTTGACCAGATCATTAAATCCTCAACGTTTAACGATTTTGTCATCGACGCGCGACGTTTGGCCGGATCGTATAAATAGGATGTCCATAAAATATTAAATACTAAAAATGTTTTGTTTTGTCTGTTAATAAGTCATTCGACTTCTTTGTTCGATTGCGACAGACTGAACTGCGGCAAGTGGGTTTGTTAGTAGGTTAGGTTAGAACTGCGACCCCCAACGCACGAACCGAGCGAGCGAAGCGAGCGTGCCGCGGCAGCGGCCAGCGAAGTGCTAGAAACAACATCCCCGTCTCTACTACTCAGTCACTAGACTCATCTCCCGCTCTCGCTGAATCGTGGCTCAAACAGAATGTAGACAAACGTAAGGTTCCTTTCAGTTTTTCACATGTTGGAATTGTCGACATTCTTAAAACTTTTAAGATGTTTCATATAAAAAAGACTGTGGACCTTGATAGTCTTTCAGTAAAGGTGATAAATTTCATAATAGATTGTATTGCTCCACACCTAGCGTTTATTTTTAATAATTGTGTTGATGATGGTGTGTTTCTTGATTTAATGAAACATAGTAAATAATTCCTCTGTTTAAAGCTGGTAGTATATCGGACCCCACCAACTTTAGACCAATTTCAATACTACCAGCCCTTAGCAAGATATTTGAAAAAATTACCCTCAATTAAATAACTACTCATTTCTACGCTAACAACCTTATGAATATAAATCAATTTGGATTCACACGGGTTCGCTCTACAACCGATGCTGGTGTTGAGCTCATTCGTCATATTTTTGCGGCCTGGGAGGACTCGCAGGATGCTCTTAGAGTCTTCTGTGATTTGTCTAAGGCTTTCGATTGTGTTCATTATGAAACTCATCTGGGTCCACAGTCTGTATGGGCGTCCCACAGGGTTCAATCCTAGGACCACTCCTGTTTCTTGTTTACATTAATGACTTACCTTCTCTTGTTAAAGACTCCAATGAGATCGTACTATTGTGATGACACATCACTCATATTTAAAGCGAAGAGGTACGACTCTGATTATGACGATGTGAATACTGCGATGTCAAAGGTAGTTGAATGGTTTACTGTAAATAACCTTCTTTTGAACGAAAAAAAAACCAAATGTGTTTTTACCGTGCCCAATGTTAAACAGGTTAATACCAATGTACAGGTTAGGAATGAAATGAACATTGTGGAATCTACTGTATTCTTAGGAATAACTCTTGATGCAAAGCTTCAATGGGGTCCTCGTATTGATAAGTTAGCGAGCAGTCTCAGTTCAGCAGCCTACGCAATTAAAAAAAACCGTCAATTATCGGACGTTAATTGACGGAACGAAGCATAAACTGGATGTACTAGACAGTCGTCTCCACAAGGTCAAGAACTCTTTTATGGGTCAATGTATACGTTTCTATTATAAGATTCCCATGTGTATTCAAGTTACCTTTGGATAAATTTAAGACAGTAAACCCACCTATTTCGCTTCCTTTACTTATAATAACCCACCTATTGTTTTTTAATTGTAATTTTTTTGATGATGTTTTAGTTAGGTTAATGACAGGACAAAATGGTGAACGCTGACGCAAAATAAATAATAAGCATTAATCAGCAATTATCTGTCCTCGAATTGGTAAGTTGGTGGAACAATTAAAATTCGTAGAAAACTACTGTAAAGAATGTAACATTGACATTTGCTATTGTAATTTAATTAAATATTGTTTGAATTGTAAGTACTCCTCGACGTGGCGATGTTTATTAAATCGACATAACATGTGCGTACAGTACTCCAATTTTCTTTTTGTGTCTCGGCTTCGTGTTTCCAAAATTATAACTATAAATTAAGTATGTAATTCGATAAATCTGCCATGCCGTGTGGCGATCGGTCGAGAATAACACCACCCATCTCTTTCCGTAGGTGTTGTAAGATGCTAATGACCTTAATGGCATTTTCTGGGTTAACTCTCTCCATCGTCGACTATGACCTCGTTAAAGGTCAAGAGTTACCGCATCTTATAATAATAAAAAAACTATTTATAAAGGCATAAAAATTAAAACAAAAAAAATAATTAAATACGTAGTTTTGAATTCAAATGATTGTAGAGAAGTGGTACGGTCAAAGTAGGACTCGCAATGATCGATGTACGTACATGAACCGCCCGTCAAGGCACCACGGAGATGGTTTGTACATCCTTGTAATAAGTGTAGCAACAAGATGCGGTATCTTGACGTGCCGTTTCCTAGAGTTAATTTTCGCTTGTGATAAATTAGAACGAATATGGACAACTAATTCAAAGTCACCCAACACAGATTAAGCCAAAGCCAAGTATGTACTTTATTGTCTCATTTCTTGAGGTCGTATTAACTTCTGATATTAGTTTTAGCTTTTTAAAGTGTTTAAAGTCTACATTTGTTGTTTATAGAACAGTTAAATCGTAACCCTCTCCTATGGCTGCAAAGGGGTGCCAGTAGATTTGTGCCGCACCTCTAATAAACACGTTACGTTGTGTACCTAACGAATATTAATAACAGGGCCGCGATGATTTTCATTTTTGTTATTGCATGTCGTACCCCAGCCAAGGATTAGGTGGCTTTTTGAAGCTTTAGTTCTACTGCAGAATGAACCGATTTTTCTGGATGGTTTAATATTAAATTTAGATAGCAACTTTTTTTTACGAAATTACAGATTTAACATTATTTTATAGGAAAACCTTAATTTACTTCAAATCAACATGCTGTTTTCTGAGTAACCGCAGAAAGGCCTCTCTAGCACTGCAAAATATTTCGGTTTTTCTATTTGTATCGCAAGTCCCATTTTTCACGTGCCAACTACAACGCACAGACATAAAGGTTTACGACAGGCCGTCATATTTATGACTTGGGTATTGTGATATATTTTTTGTTGTGCGCATTAGGTTTTATCTGACTTTCCGCTAAATCAAGTAGCTACTGGCCGGTGTCAGGAAGCACCCGCATATATCATGCGAGCGGATGCCGGCATTTTGGGGTTATGTCCCGATTCCGTAGGGCGAGCAACACCATTTGTCTTATCGATTTGCGTAACCGGTAATTTACTTATTCGCAAACAAAGCACGAGCATTTTGGAGGAAAAATGCTGCATTCGCCGGATGATACATAGTCTTATTACCATACTGGTTAACATTCTGGGCTTCAGGTACTTGCAGAAATAAACTACAGAATTAAAGTCCAGCGGAACTACTACAAAAATCAAACTATGTACGAACGACGAACAATTGACAGAAAGTTGTCACGTTTCGGTCGTAGCACAATTTGGAAAACGAACCAAAATTTTTGGATCAACCGACCGATCAATCAACAGTTTCATTCGTCGGTCTTGTGTAGCCGGTTTTTCCTGTATGGACATGGACACTCACGGTAAGTAATGTGTTTATGTTACGAGTGCATGCTACGTGGATAAAGTCTGTCTTTGTTGTAACAGAAAAACGGAATAAAGCCGAAATATTTTTGGCTACCAGAATTGTGACAGCTAAATTCTTTCTGCACGCGACTCTACTACCACAGCATAAAAAACTTATCTACGGAATTTTCGACAATCTTTACGTAAATGTAGGAGTTAACAGTAGACTGTGGCATATGTAGCTTTTTTGTCTGGGCACTTGGATTAAGACATCTCGCGCCCTTTTTTCTGTAAAAAAGGGAAAATGAATAGTGCAGGGCGGAAATATTACGGATAGTAACGGCATTTCCGCGCGATAAATCGCAGTCCAATCAAAGGGGCCGTCGTATTTCTCTATTAGTGCCACACTCTATTTTATTGGGCTTTTTTATCGACTCTTTGTTGTGTTTAGTCTGATTGATACGAGTCTTGGCTATTGTGTCATCGTCTTTTGATTCTCTTGAATCTTTTCTTTAGAAATGTATTTCTTATAATATACTTAACAAGGTTTCTTTTTAATTTATTTTATATTTTATTTGAGGGTGTTGATGAGATATCACCTTGGCATACTTTGGCATGGATTTGAATTTTTATTTATTAACGAGCGAAAAATCACGCAGGATACACTCATTTTTGAAATTAGTATTTGTATTTTATACAAAATGGTATCTGTTTAATGGAACCTCCTACTCCATACATCTTATTATATAAAACAAAGTCGGGTTTGTTCGAACACTTATAATTATAACTCGAGAACGGCTGGACCAATTTTGATTTGGGTATGTAAGAGGTAGCTGACACCCTGAGTTAACAGATAGGCTACATAATTTTCCCAAATTCCTACGAGAACGAAGTCCCGGGTGGAAAGCTAGTGTTACGATAAAAACTTCACAGAACAGTTATACAATACATTAAAGAAACTATTCACATTGTTACAACTTTCATTCGTATTTTAGTAAGAGTTAAATCAATCAGTGCAACGTGTTACTTATACTCGTATTGAAAATTGTTCTGTCCATGCACTGAAGAAATATTGAAGAATAAGTTTGCCTCTATCAGTGAATCACGTTAGTCTACAATAAGACTACGTGCAGTGTATAAAATGTAGCAAGTTGTCGTTATCTACAGGGAGTAAATCAGATAATCGATACGCGTGCACCTCGCCATACCTCGCCCTCCAATTATCTACGCCGGAGCACACTCTCTTTTAAAAGCTGGTCTACTATTACACTTCAGTGACAACTGGGCGGCTATTTCTC
The DNA here is from genome assembly GCA_949987775.1 of Aproaerema taeniolella. Taxonomy (NCBI): domain Eukaryota; kingdom Metazoa; phylum Arthropoda; class Insecta; order Lepidoptera; family Gelechiidae; genus Aproaerema; species Aproaerema taeniolella. The sequence continues at coordinate 8,338,577 of OX465259.1, read as the reverse complement.
TAATCAATGGCATCCTACTTACTTTTAATCAATGGAATCCTAGTCATTTAATAAATGTTAAATTAATTAAATTTTCTTCATCCTTCCTTCTTAATATGAGAAAATCTTCCAGTCCGTGTTCTTCGTAGAACCATACTCTTGTTAAAATCATTATTGCAGAAAAATGTCTTGAAAATAAAGACTGAAATGCAGAGAGCATAGGTACATTAATAATAGGATAACTAAATAATAAAAAAATGAAAATGTTACTCGATTAATGTTATGACAAAAAATTTAAAAATAATCCTTGTATTACTTGAATATTTAAGCCTTTTTTTATAAAGATCTTGCTAGGTAAGAAAAATGTCCACTCTATCTAAGAGATTGAATGATTTCGCATGCCTCATCCCAACAGGAAACAGAATGATTGAGACGTCAATATTGTCACATTTCCGGTGGCAGCCAAAAATGACGTCCCGTGGTTTGTTGTGAAAGGATGTCAAGCCAAACGAGTCTATCTATTAATGAGATACTATTATACACATATTGTACTTAGCCCTTGTGACCACCAACTATGGCCAAATTTATCGCTGCTAATGAAATGACCACCGGGTAGCATAGATATATGCCATAGCCACTTTTCAGCACGTGATCGCGAAAAAAATGGCAGATGAACTGTTTACCCTGCTTTTCAAACAATTTGTGACTTGTAGCTCTATTTGTAAGTGAAGGGAGCGTAGTAATATATGTAATAATTTATTAGTCTCTCTCCAAATGTGGTTCAGCCCATTAGAAAATAATCATTTTGAACCAGAATAAACATTTTGAAAGAACTGAAAAAATTTGACTTTTCATTTTGTTTTTATATCTGGCAGACTTTATGTTTCTTAATTTCTGTGATAACATTATTACGAAAGTATTAATTAAGGTCGTTCTTAAAGATGACTCGAATGCTAAACTAATATAACTCACTACTATAGTTATGGATTAACTTCATTATTTATGATTTTACTTCCTTTTATTTAAAATCTAATTACTATATATTATACTGAACTTGGAAGTGTTAGATAAAAACTCGGTCCACCGTCCTAAAATCTTATGGCATGGCAAGTGCGCCATTCACGGAGCGGTGTATCTCGACGATGACTCAGCACCGCCTAATGGTCATCTATGATTAATTATCCTTATCAGCCCACCCGAGTGATGGGACAATATCAATCTGATCAGCTTTGGATGTGCAATGTTTAAAAGCTTTATTATAAAATAGTAGCTCATTCTTGAAAACGTTGAAGATTCTAAATGATACCATTTCATGACATTTCGTAACGATATTAAAACCAAATAGTAAAGTGTATTTTTTTCTGAATTTAATTGAGTGACTTTAAATTAGTTAGCGAAAATTAAGGATTTGAATCAACCCACGAAGCTGAACAACTTCCCCAAGGAGGTCGAAATATGAAAAAAGTCGCCTTTCCATTGTGCGATCAGCTGTTTTGCGTTTATTTGAAAACTAGCTTTCCACCTGCGGCTACGCCCGCGTGGCCTCAGGTTATATTGTGCCCAATTGTGGGATAAATGTAGCCTATGTCCTTTCCCAGGCTCTAATCTATCTTTGTGCCAAATTTCATGAAAATCGGTTCAGTAGTTTAGGCGTGAAAGACGGACAGACAGACAGACAGAGTACTTTCGCATTTATAATATTAGTATGGATTTTATTTTAAGAATTTCATTTAGGTTCTTTGGGGAAAGTTGTTCAATTTCATGGGAAGGAACCACCCCCTAAAGTTTCGCTTGCTAATTGAAAGTCACCCCGTATATGGAAGTTTTTTTGTGGAGAGATCTATCAAAACTGAAATCAAAAAAAGATCATAACAACACAGCATATCCTGAGCAATTACGGATTTTGACGCACGGTTGCAAGTTCAACTTCAACCATCAATAAACCTACAACCATCAATAAAAGTACCTACACATTTGAATAGTCCATAGGACGATAAAAAAACAACCAAAAACTTATGATAAAAGGCCTATGAGATAAAAAAGTAAACTTTCTAACGACTTGCTTTGCTTTGGAATCTATCAGTTTAAGATAGATGCGCTTAGCTTGTTGCTACTGATTTGATTGAAAAATAATACTCCTAAACGTTGAAAAAAGTTTTAATGTTACTTAGTGGTATTCATAAAAGTTTTAGGAGTGACCGTGATAGATACGATGAGGGGAAATTAGATGACTGCGGGGGGTCCGGCCGGCCGTCCGTTCTCTGACATGACCATTCACTGGACTTTGAAAAAGTTCGCCTCTAACAAATCGATTGTTCGCGAAGACAGACAAATTTATATCATCTACAAATCTTTTACCTTTTTATCAGTCATTCTCGTATTTTTTTCAAATTGACAGTTTTAAGTTTTTCTAAAATGCAGCTTTTTTATGCGACAATAAACTAAATTAAGCTAATCCCCTATCCTTTTAAGCGTTTCTATTAAATTCGGAAGCTCTTTCATGGGATATCTAGTCGGTAATTCTAATAATTGGCTCCTTTATGGGACCGGAAAGAGCCGCGTCAGAGCGTCGAGCCTTAAAGGGATTTGTGTGGCAAAAATAAGCGCGAGTATGCGCTATGCGCTATTATAGTATGAGAAAGCCATTCACGGCAGACACTGTGTCGCCGACTTTGTCTGAACAAAATATTGGCTGTTTTGAGATCTCTCTGCAGTCGTTGGAGGTCTAATGTAGATTACAACGCTTGCTGCAGTCTGCTGCTCATTGAGCAGTTACTTGCGATGTTTGCATCGATCGAACGCATTCTTCGCCAGCGTTTTGTGTGTTTATATTTTACTAACAATTCACATATTTTCTTTGGTATACCCATATTTGTTTATTACAAGTGTAGTAAAAATATCTTCGCGGTAATGAATCCTTAAAGAGACATGTGCAGATACAATGATAAGAAAAACTGATATTATCGTGACTGTCAAGTACTTTTACAATATTTAAAGATAATAAACAATAGTGATAACATTAATTTCTGTATATCTGTTTGTATTGTTTGATATCACTTATCACAATTAATACTTATTGGTAATTGTTAAGTATGATCTACTTTGATTGCCTAAAGCCGTTTGCTACCTACTGAAATCACACCGCACTTACGTTCCCTGAGAATTGTAAATAAGTGTTCGACGGGTATTTTCACAGAGCATTGTACATGTGATTTGACATAAAATGAAATTAAATGGCCATATTACATGTTGGGGGCAACAACAACAATACAGTCATTCGTGCTATAATCCCAAATGACAGTTTATTCGGTTAAATAGAGTCCGCGCTCCGCCGCGTTCTCGGTTTAGCTATTCTCCAGAGGCGTTCGCTCATACAATTCCCTATTCCACCTAAATCGGGATTGTAATGTGTGATTTCGCCAAATTTTGTATAAACGGAGGCATTTTATTTTCACGGGTGTTGTTTGTGTTTGAATTTAAGTTTTATGCAACGTCGCAGACGCGTGAAATTGATTCAAGCTTGAAGGAAGGTTCCTCCGAGATCAGTTCATTCATAAACTTTTGCCATTCATAAAAATTTACAACTCTAATACTACGGACTCAGGTAGGCATATTTTATGAATGAATCGCTTTTGCATTCTACACACGGTGACCATTCCAAGTTGCGTCGGCATTTATGTAAGATGATCGAAATAGGTATTCTTTGCGAAAATCACGGTTTGAACACTCATCGGTCACCGTTATAATGCTACAGATATTTCTATTTTAAACACAAACGTCGCAGTTTATTTCAAGGTGCTCTACGTCAAGTATAATTCATCTTAAGAACAACAACCACCTAATGACTTTACGAGTGAAATGTTTAACTGCTGCAATAAAACTTGGATTTGTTCTTACTTGAATACAAGTGTCATTGAGCGAGAGAGTCACTTGGTGCGGGAGTGAGTAATTCTTAAGGCATTCATTCATAAAAGGGAGATCAAAAGGCGGGCACTCTAAAGCCCTAAACATTGCTCGCTGAATGGACAATTGGACACCCATTTGCTGTAAGTGTTTTAGAGAGCGCAAAAAATGTAAGTCAGGTACAATCCGGATGCGAATGCTCCGGACGCTGCGTTCCCACGCTGGACCGGACAGTTATGTCCGAATCTTCTATGGAGCAAGGAATACCTTATGCTTGTGAGAGCGACTTTTAAAAACTGAATAAATAATTTGTTTATGATAAAAAAAACAATCAATCTATTACAGTTTTATTAAGAAAACCATTGTACAAGTAAGTCAACCTTGAAACGATAAGTTGTATTGAACTATGTACCTTCTCATTTGATGTCAATTCTATCACGCTTCGAAATCTGCTCGCTCTTCCAGCGCTTCAATAATTTCTTTAGTCAATTCACAATTGCTTTATAGAGTGTCGAGTTCGGCCTTTGCCTTTGTTTTCTTTCAGTTTGTCTTTGAAAGAGGACAAAGGGCCACATGTGCGTCAGTCAATAGTTCGGGACTTAGTAATTTGGGTAACAGATGTTGAAGTTTGTCTATTTGTTCTGACACGTCTTTATCTCCTGGGGTTTTGGGGTTTATTTTAACTCAAACGTAAAAAAAGGGACGACGTATTTAGGAAAAGATTAACAACTTGAGTAGAATCTACATTACTTTGCAATAGCGCCACGTTTATAAGAAAGGATTTTCTCTAAGCGATGAACGACAAAATGCAGTCAGTATAATTTACCTACTTACGTCCTTTTCACGTTTGATCAGAAATATTTAAGATGCTTTAGATTTTTAATTTCATTTTTACCGATGTTTCGTCAAATACAACTACATACCAACCTAGTTGAAATCTATTTTAACGGATACTTATCTTTATTCATTTATTTATTACAGATATGTATGTTTATTCATTGTTAAAAACGTTAAAGAAAAAGGTTTAATGCAAAAATTGATTTTGCTGTCCAATTGCAGGCGAAAGCTTGAGAGTAAGTAATACTTACCTATGCACTTGTACCTACTATGTTCAATGTTCATCTAATAAAACGGATAAGGTGAAAGTTTAATAAGAAATTTAATAACTTAATAAGAATCAAATGTGACGAACGTGCTACAAGTGAATTTGAAAATCCTAAATAATAAAACTGTGTTATTGCAATGACCTGATTTTGATTGAATTAAGAGGACGAGTAATCCGAAATACTCGCGAATCAAGAATGCAGACCGGCCCTGACACAAAAACTTCAATTATTTTTTAATTTTATTTCTGCTAACAAAAATCTTTTTATTTCAATATTCCTGACACCTACTAGAAAATCAACTGACCGTAAAATTTTTAATGAAACGTATTCATCGTTTGTATGACATCGCTTGTATAGACTTCCGTTCGGAAGTAGTACCTATAGTGCCGATAGAAGGTATAATCTTTGGTCTTGAGGGGAAGGGGGGCAGGTGATCTGTTTACGTTGACCACTGGACAATGTGTGGAATGACGGCCGACCACCCAGTGAGGCTGGACGAGTAGCGGGTCGAAACTTGCAGGGGTGTCAATAAGTTTTGACCGTTAACTTGTAATAACAAACTTAACATTGTCACGGTAACACATCTAATCATAAGTACCTGTGTTTATTTTTCACACAAAAGCTAGTGACTGTGTAGTAAAACAATATAGGCAATGTCGTATTTAATCATCTTAAGAAATTTAATTCTTTAAGGATTTTTTTAGTTATTTTATTTTCGTTTCGTAATAATTCTTGCCAAAAAAATGGCTTTGGCATTTTAACAAAAATTTATACACAACACATCAATTTCTTTGAATAATTGATTGTTTTTAATGACGGAAATACATTTCAGCCGCGCATTTGTATGTATTCAATGACAGCACCCGTGCGTGCCAACATTTCTCCGACCTTTGGTGTAATAAACACTGTTCCCGTTTCTTGACGGTCAAATTTATTTTTAGTTCGCATATGAGCGGTTACGTTGGCAGAGTTGTCGATAACAGAATGATGAAGCTGCGCCAGTTCATTGTTTTTTATTTATTTCAGTGTACAGCTTTTATACGAGTATTTTCCTTCTACGTAAGTAGGTAAGTTCGTTAATACGTCTATTAGGGTCCTATCCTCAAACTATTTATAGAATTTATGAATATAGGTGTAGTGCTGCCGGAGAGTGTTAATTATTTCTTAGAGTAAATCATCGTCAGCGTATGTGACCAAGAACTTTCTTATCCTCCCCCACAGCCCTATCCATTCATCACTGCTGTAATTTCTGCCCACATCACTGCATTGTAAACAGGCGTTATTCTGTAAACGCTCTCATTATAAAGCGCACTTTGTATGAAAATATATCCTCGAGTATAAAGGTAAACATTGATTTTTTTGTATCGTTTGAAAGAATGTGTGTTTGGGCTACAGTGACAAACGGACAAAGGGATATTGTGAATAGACCGACCGCACACTCGGCGCGCTTCCCTCTTCGTATGAATCAAGTTTTGCAATGATTGGGCAGATTTCTCAAATTTATAAGTGGCCTGTGGCGAAATAACTTTGAGCCTAAAACAACGAGTTCTGAGGAATTTTTATTGGCTCAGATACCTATTTCCTTACTGCATCATTATTAAAACTCATAATACTTAATACACGTAGATCATGTGTGTTTGTATTGTTGTAATTAAATTTCAGTTCAATTATAAAATGTGAAATTTTGTTTAACCCCCGACATTTATCTCTTGAAAGGCTGAACCAATTTTAATCAAATATAGCTAAATACCATCTCGTTAGCTTACAAAAAATACGCATCGAAATTGGTCCATTCGTTTAGGAGATACGATGCCACAGACAGACACACACACAGACAAAGCAACACATCAAACTTATAACATCCCTATTTTTTGTCGGAGGTTAATAATTTCCACTTTCTCTGCACTGCCTAATTTCTAAAAAGAAACATCTGAATGATATATAAATTTTTATCAATTTAGCACATGTTTTTGTTTTTGCCAGCTCTACATATCGTCTCGCTTTTTATATTTTATGTCTTTCTGTCGTATATAAATCTGTAGAGCGAATATATCAAGCATTTACGTCCACACCACGTCATTATTACTTACTAGCCTCCCGCGCGGGACTTCGTTCCCGTGGGAATTCGGGAAAATCATGTACCCTAAGTCCATCCCGGATAATGTAGGATTCTAATGGTGAAAGAATTTTTCAAATCGGTCCAGTAGTTTCGGAGCCTATTCGATGCAAACAAACAAACAAACAAACAATCAAATCTTTCCTCTTTATAATATGTATAGAAGATAGATTACACAGAGAAAACCGTCAGAGGTCAAATGATCAAAAAACATCGTAAAACCAGTATATTACCAGTTGACTAAAGAGCCTATTATTTATTCAAACCTACACAAAGTGTTAAATTTATTCAAACCAACACAAAGTGTTTAACTCTCATCATTGCAAAAACTTCAAAATGTTTTGAAGTTTTTGCAAAGATGAGAATTAATTGAACCAAGACAACATTATTTAGCCCACTTATTTTAAAAACTCTTGACTATAATTATCTAAATATATAAAAGGAGAAACTGACTGACTGACTGACTGACTGACATATCAACGCACAGCCTAAACGGCTAAACGTAGGCACTTGAAATTTGGAAAGAACGTAGCTTAGGTACCGTAGAGGTGCACTAAGAAAGGAATTCCCGAAATTCCCACGGGAACGGGAATTAGCGGGAAAATCCTTTTGTATGATAAATCTAAACCGCTTAAGTTAGACGCTTGAAATTTGGCATGCAGGTACCTTAGTAAACTTAAAACTTAGTTGCAACAGAATATTGCAAAATTCCCACGGGAACGGGAGTTAGCGGGAAAAAACTTTTGTAATCTGTTCAAAAGAAAAAATTGACACGCAAACGAAGTTGCGGGCATCAGCTAGTTATATTATAATAATTAAACTGTGTTTGTCTGTTTAGTGTTTATCCATCATTATGTTTTCATAGCAATGTCGCAATTTTTTTACGTTGGTTAGGTCTGATGTTGGTAGGTCTGATGTATATATTACATATATTTGTATTAAGTATATATATTTATGCACCACCTACTACTTCTTATCTTGCTTCTGTTCTACCCTAAGGTTGCCTGGAAGAAATTGCTACCTAGCAATAAGGCCGCCTTGTTGTACACTATGTTTTATGTTCTGTTGATTGTGCTGTATGTCCTTGTGTGCAAATAAAGTATATTGTATTGTATTGTATTGTATTGTATTGTAAAGACTGATTTTCCATCGCGAATGAATGAACTTATTTCAATTAAAACTATATAGAAATAAGTTCAATGCAGCGTGGAAAAAATCAATATGTAATATGCAGAGAAAAACAATTCATACTTCTATATTTCCGAAGAAAGAATAATTTTGTGCCAAAGCATCGGTATCGATAGAAGATCACACCCACTTCTACCCAATGAGTTCCCCGCCCATCGTGGCAATCTATACCGCTGTATAGTGTACTGTACTTATTCAACTACCCTCCTTCAATGGACAAAATATGTCCATTGTTACACGTTGATTAATTGAAGGCATGTTGGTTTATTGAAAGAAATAGCGGCGAAATTTATTTGGTGAGAAGTATCAAAGAAACCAATAAATAAAATACGTAAATAATTCCGATTTTTATACTTATTAGAATTGTCAAAAAAATATATTATAACTAAACAACTAATGTGTGTAAGTACGTGTGCGCAGTTGCACTAACACAACAATAATCATTCATGTATATTTTAGAAATGGGTAAAAACCTTGCAAGACATTACTACACATCTTTTTAATGTATGTTTTTGCATTTTACATTTTATCTCTGCTAATATGCTAATATACAGGATGTCTTTTTAATCACTGGTCATATTTTTCTTGCGTTATCAGTATTATTGATGCAGAAATTTCAAAACGTTGTTAGTCCTTTTAAGATTTTAGGGGATATGAATATTTAGGAACGCAGAATACGGGGCCCCGATTCTGTAACTTAAGTTGTGTGTCAACGGAATGGTCGCCATTCTATCTGTTCAGCTGGCGAAATTGAGAACTATTTAATTTTCATATACTTCCTGACAACCATCCCGACCAGCAGCGCCACCGCGAATCGAAAAGTTGCAAACTACCTAGCAACTGAAAATTCAGTTGGCGGTGGCGCCACCAGTCAAAGCAGCCGCCATTATAGTTGTATGAAATGTGTATAGTTCTTAATTTCGTCACTTGAACGGATAAAATAGCGACCATTCTATGGAAACACAACTTAGGTTACAGAATCGGGGCCCGGGTCTCATGTGATGAAGAGCACTGTTACCAAGTTTCAAGTAAATTGAGCGATTTTTTTCTCAAGATCATAAACGTTTTTTTTTCATGTTACGATGATCCTGCTTGAAATTTTTGTGTAAGGCATTAATTAACTTCTTCAAACATAGAATAAGACGTACCTGCTAACACTATCTATATGGAATTTTATAATTATCTCGAAATAAACGATTTGAATTGAATTGAATCATAAACAAAAATATGGGTCTGGTCTGTTAAATTTCTATGAACCTGGCGTACGTAACATTTGACTAGTAGTGATTAATAAGGCGCCTTGTATTTCCTGTAGGGCTTTATTACTTTTTAATATTATTTTGCTAGAGCATGAAATTTTTAAACAATACAATAGCCAATATGGCACGGTTACCAGTTACGTTATAATCTAAAATAACTTCAATTGAAGAAAATTAATCCTTAAAAGTGGATTCAACTCGGTAAGCTCGTCTGAAGCAATCTTCGAAACAAAGACATAAAATCACGATAGGCTCTTTGTTTCAGGAGTAAAAGAGAGGTGCTACGAAAGAGGGAGACGCAGCTAGTCTAACGAGAACAGAAGGCTGTCGTTTGATCGTATTACCTACCTCGCGAGTTATGTTGCCAATAGTATAAGTAAGGGTTGCAGATAAAATTATGCTTGATGGGTGTTGAACACAAAAGCGACCAAAAATTAAATCACAGTATTAAAGTAATTGGCTTCAAAGTGATCCACCAAAATCCTCGATGGGTATTCGTGTGTGGCGTATGGCATTCTTAGTTTTGGTTTGCTGCAAATGCAGTTGCATCAAACCAAACTGATGGGTACTGATAGTTTTCCGGATGGAAGAGGCAATTTCGTAGGTTTATTTAGCCTATGTTGAGAGATCACACATACATATACGAGCATTTAACCAAATTTTTCCTACTCAATTTTAATCAGACTACCTTTTTCTTTTTGTTAATACTTATCCTAAGACGTACCTACCGTGTCAACCTGGTCCGGAGCAGGAGAGGCTGGTAATCTGTAACACAGATCTCCCTAGTACAGATACCAGTCTCTCACATAGATTATTTGTACTGTACCTCTTAGATTAAGTAAATTTTTGTAAACCATATTCTGTGTGAGAGAACAAATAAAATTTTATTATCAAATTTTATTTATTATTATCTAGACAGCAGAAAAAGTACTAATTGCTAAATGAATGTATAGGCAAAACCGATGTAAGTTTGAAGTCTAAAAGTGGAATTTGTATACAAAATACAAGGCATAAAATAACTACAATAATTAAGACAGTATCATGTCAGCTATATCAATTTTGCTTGGAAATACAAAATATCTGTTAAAAATGTTCATGTTAAAATTTTCCATGGTCTGTAATAAACGATCTTATAAACCCTGAAAATCCATCTCGAGTAAATTGAAATTGGAGAGAGATGGCATGCAGCTTCCTCTTTTCAGATTCACGTTTGTAAGAAAAAGACGGAGAGAATGGGTGTGAGAGCTCAATAACGATGCAGCCAAGGGTTGGCTGTTTCTCTTACGGGGTGCTCCTGGTGGCAATATGCGAAGATTTACGCGCCCCCGGCCTCCGGAGTGTACTTACTGCCAGAGCCATCTTTTTGTGTGGGCCCGGAACAAGAGCCCTGTTTATTGGGCCACATGCCCAAATAGTCCTTCATGCCATTCATAAAATATTAGACAAAAGAACACGTATTTATTTCAATCGATTCTAATAGATATTCTATAATTAAATTGATAACGTGATACCATGCGAGAAAAACGAAACATGAAGTTTGGGTAATACAGTGATAAGACTAAGACTGACAATAGTACTTAGCTGATAGATGGAATCTATAACACAGGACTTTTTCCTAGTATGGACACCACAGACTCTCACAGAGGTGATGTTGCTTTTTCTTAAGCACGATCTAAAATATGTATCCCTTTGTGAAAAAAAGTGAAACATAAAAATTAATTCATATTTATTTATTCGATTAGGAAATAAGACAGAATTACACTGGGCCCAGGGCCTTACACGGGCCCTCTCTAAAGCCGGCTCTTTGTGGTATTACGGGCCAACTTCTCTCCATCGTAGCTACCCCCATTTTCTTGATGTTCATACGTTCTTATTGCTTTTGTTTTATATCAATGATACTATGTAACGGGCCGCGACTTTGTAAGTTTATTGGCATTAGTACTTTTTACTTGGCAATATTGGAGAAGTTCTGACACTGGTGAGATATATTTGAACGTAAATATTATTTATATACATACTAGCTGATGTCCGCAACTTCGTTTGCGTGTTAATTTAGATTTTTACATACAAAAGTTTTTTCCCGCTAACTCCCGTTCCCGTGGGAATTTTGCAATATCCTGTTGCAAATAAGCTTTACATTTACTAAGGTACCTGCATGCCAAATTTCAAGCATCTAACTTTAGCGGTTCAGATTTTTCATACAAAAGGATTTTCCCGCTAATTCCCGTTCCCGTGGGAATTTCGGGAATTCCTTTCTTAGTGCACCTCTACGGTACCTAAGCTACGTCTCTTCCAAATTTCAAGTGCCTACGTTTAGCCGTTTAGGCTGTGCGTTGATATGTCAGTCAGTCAGTCAGTTTCTCCTTTTATATATTTAGATAAGTATAGATTTCTTCACAGTTTAACATAGATATCTGTTACATTATCGTTTGCCGATCCCACTCAACCTCAAAATTAATTTATACTAATAAGTTTTTCACTTTTCTTGGCCCGTTTCTATATAATAAGTTAAATAGGACATTAAATATATGTATACCACCATAATTCCTTTAATTGTAAGAAAATTGTTAATAATTACCTTCGGACCTTGTCCTACGATGAATCAGAAAATTTAAATCTAATTTTAAGATAATCTTAACTAATCTTAAGTAAGTTTTAACTTATCTGTAGATAGACCTCAGTTACTATGACTATTTTATTGTTGTTTTATAATTTTTCCCTTTTGTAATATGAAATAAGTCACAAAGTTTTATTTAGCGCATAAGAAGCCCGAGATACAGGTTTTTCATTATTACATTAAACAGCGACTAAGACTATATTAATATAAGTGACTACAGTTTTTTTTTAAATTTTATTATAAGATAGATTAGCTCTTGACCTCAATCTTGACCATAAAGGTCAAAGATGAGGTCTAACTTTGACCTTTGACCTAAAACGCCTATAACGGCACTGGTACTCCCACGCACCGACGGAACACAGCAGGCTGTTTGGCGTCGGACTTCGGTAGGAGGGTGGTCGCGAACCAGACGGCCCTTTACAGAGCCTATCACACCGCATGAGACCATAGGATGACACCTCAGATTCAGAAAAAAATGAAGTGTCGTTGCCTGGGATGGATTACTAGGAGGCAGGTCTCATTTGTGTTTCCTTAGTCGCCTCTTACGACACCCATGGAAAGAGATGGGGTGGTGTTATTCTCAACCGATCACCACACGGCAAAAAGTTCCTCACCAAGTATTAATAAATAAGAGCAATCCAGTTTTACGTTTATTACGTAAGCTGAAAAGTACTAATTAATTTTCATCTCGAGAACGTTATTCTGGTTTATTATCACCGTCTTGTTGTTGAAAGTCGTAAAATCCTGTTCATAAATACGCAAAAGTATATGATGGTTGATGAATGTTATTATGTTTATTAGTTTGACTAATGTAAGGTGAGATTTTAAATCTAGATGCGGTAAGGCCAAATTATAATTATAATTAATAGCAATATAATTAATTAAGCATCTATTGCTATTAAGCATTTATTATAATTAATTGCTTAATAGCAATAGGAGATAAGCTTAAAAGAAATATAGTTTATCTAATATTCAGTCAGGTAAATAAATTAGTCTTTAAAATCAACAGATCTTAATATACACAATACTGCTCCTTGATTTTTGTATGGTTTTTATTTTGAAGATGACAAACTTTTATGATGCAGTGGAGCAGCTGGCGCATTCTATTTTTCTTTAGCTCTTAGTTTTGTTTGCCAATTTTTACGAAAGTTAATCAGATCAATGTAATTTATAGTTTATATAAAATATTTACTCTCATCTCGTCTTCTGTAAAACTGGGTATTTGACTGGCTCGTCAAATCAATTATTAGCTCTTTATTGAATAATTAAGCTCATTATTTGAATGTATTAAGTGGTTGTCATAACGTCATGGAAACTTGAATTGTGAGTGACTTCATTTATTTTCATCAACATTCCTTTTTTATTCGTTTTATATGAGATACTTTTAGCTCATAAAATGTAATAGGCATTGGTTTTTGCCCTAAAATCCTTACTTCATTCCTAATATTATAAATGCGAAAGTAACTCTGTCTGTCTGTCGGTCTGTCTGTCTGTCCATCTTTCACGCCTAAACTATTGAACCGATTTTGATGAAATTTGGTACAGAGATAGATTCGAGTCTGGAAAAGGACATAGGCTACATTTTATCCCACAGTTGGGCATGACCTGTAGTCCACGCGGGCGGAGCCGAGGGCGAAAAGCTAGTCCGCTATAAAACCATACTTCTTCCTCGTAAAGTAGGAAAATGATCAATTTATTTTTAAAGTATTTTCGAGTACAAATCCGATCGGTTCCGCTAACATAAACAAAACATCTCCCCCGAGGGGCCACTTAATCTGGTATCGCTAACAAATTTAATATTTGCCGACTGATCCTTATAAATCGACGACAATATTAAAACCACCAGTACATTTTGATTGTTGTCGCCCCTTCGCTTTATAACGTGGCCCAAGTTATAAATGTCTGGCGGGACTATTTTTATTAGAGTAAGTACCTTAATGGTATTTTCTGGGTTAACTTGCTCCATCTTCGACCTCATCTATGACCTTGGTCAAGATTGAGGTCAAGAGTTAACCGATGTCATAATAAAAAAAACGACGGGTTGCACTCCGGGAGTGCCGGCAGAAGTGAAAACTTGAACATTAACTTTGTGTAAAATTAAGGAAATAAAACAAAAAACACAAAAAGAGTCCGCAGCTAAAGAAGTTTACACTTCAAAAAAGGTGGCAACCCTATCCTACGCATTTTCGATCACGATCACGTGACATCTGAGGCGAGTTCATCGCGAGTTTAATTTTTTCCCCATACTAAAAGTGCTCAACGCCGCTAAAGAAGTTTTCACTTCAAAAAGATTAGAATGCGACATACCAGAACAAAACAATATGTTAAATAAATAAAACTTTGAGGCTACGTTTAACTTGAAAAAAATGCTATAAAAAAGCATTTTTTTTAATGTATGCTTTTTTAAAAAAAAATTTCATGTCATATGAGGTTAATTTAGCGGTTTGAAAACTTTGATATCGGGATTAGGCAAGCCGGCGATTTCATTTTGCTTAGTTATGTAGAATGTTACTCCGCTCAATCTAACAAAATAACCCACATAACGCTCATGTACTTAGCCCCCGCGATATGCGCACCCATGCACAGATTTACAGTAATCCAGTACTGACTCCACGGGCGGCTACTTCACGATTTGCAACTTTATTAAAATGTTCATTAACACCCATATATCACTCTTATAGAGCTTCCGACGGATGCCAGTCATAAAAACTAATCCGAAAAGATTTCGTTGACATGATTATTAGTGTTGTGAAAATTTGCGTCCGCTAAAATCTTTTTAATATTGCAGTTTTAATGTTATTGAAATTTTTGTAGAGATTTAAAAGCAAATATTAAGTGTCCATACAATAATATATTATGTAGTTCTGCAGACAATTTAAAAAAATACTTATTTGTAAAAATCTTGTTGGACCAACAAAGTTAAATAGTTAACAGTTCTATTAGAGTCACTAACAAAGCTATTAAAGCGCACAATAATAGCAACCTTTCCACCAAGATCCCGTAGTAATTAAGGTGAAGTAAACGGCTGTGAAGATTTAATCAGGCCTAGTCAAACAGCCGTACACAGAACGACGTCGTCTCACCTTAACGATCTTTAATAAGGACAGGACATAGCGATGCAAAATGAAAGAACTCTTAATTTAGGTTAACGGATTCTTTAAATCAAGTTTTAGATTTTTTAAATGGCTCTTTTGATAAACTTATTCTAGGTATTTATCCTGTGACACACGACCGATACTTGGTACTAAATATCATTGTCATCAAGAGGAGAGTTTTTGATCCGATGCTCTGAAGTATTGGTATTACAGTATAGTTACAATATAATACAGTACTCTTTATTGCACACAAAAAACACAATATTAAAAAATAAACAAATGTTCATCTTGTAGTGTACAATGCGGCGGCCTTATACGTATGTACGTGTACGACCGTCACGTTAACATGTCACTTTTCCTTCAAAAAATTCCTGAAATGTCAGAGTTTCGACCGGAACTTTAATACAAATAATTTAACCTATCTAAGCGGAAGAGTATCGTCGGGTTATTTAAACTTTGCAACTGAACTTTGAAATCCTTTTTCACATCATGCATGACTTAATGTATTGTGCGAAAACAGCCATAAGTCGGCCTTGTTTACTAAATTAACGGATTACCTCTCAAACAGTGACAGTTGTGTTTTCCACAGAAATAGAACAACAGAAGGTATCAGTAGCCCTCCAGTGGGCGTGAACAATGTCTGTCTAATTAACCGCGCTAAGGGAGACGCGCAAATCTGCTCTGATGGATTTGTTTAATATTGCTCCCGTAACCCGCACCATCAATCAGGATAGCTTGGCCAATTTACATTTTTAAAATTTAATTTAGACTCTTGTTATTACGTAGGCGTTCCAACGCAGGGAACGCACTGGACAAGAGAAAAAGATTTTTCATTAAAAAAATCACAATTAATTTTTACCCTTATTTTTACTGTGCTAAAAATTAAAATGTTATGAACAATCTTATCGATTACAGTTATCAAAGGTTCATTGCTATATTTGTTTAAATAAAACAAAAATCATAAGTAGCAGTAGTCTGTTTATATCATAAGTAGTAGTTTTCCTAGCCACCATAAGATAAAAAGACACAGACATACACAGAAGTCCTGAAAAGAGGCTTCAGACTTTTACTAGATCACTCTTTAATAAAATTGCATCTTTCTATTTATCTATGTATTTAATATATTTCACTATGCAACAAAATTACATGTCAATCCAATTAAAATACGTATTTAAGTTGATTTTTTATGAAAACAAAGTGTAGAAGCGATGTATCTTAGATCTGAAGGGATGTGAAAAGAAAACATATCTGTGAAACAGCAGGACGTATAAGGGGTGCGCGGGGTGAGGAAGGGTGTGGATATTGCCTAATCATGCTCGCGTAACTGCCAGTTGTTTTAGCATTCATCGCCTTCGAGCCGGACCCGACCCAACGTTATCGAGATACACAGACCCATGACATCTAGAACTCAGTAAAATATAAGTAGTTTAATATAAATATTAATACCAAACTATACCTAAGTTTTGTAAAAATCTGAAGACAGATTAAGCCAATAACTAAAACGCAACAAGTTTCTTCAAATCACAGACCTTTCATGCGAAAATCATCACATCAATGATAAGTTCACCAAAACGTCATAGGGTTGCTGGTACGAATACGAATTTACATTTGGGTGTCTTTAAATTGGTTAACGACAATTATGGAGGTAAATTAGCCCACTAAACTGAACGACTTTTCCAAGGATCCTAGGTCGAATTATGGAAAATTTCACCTCTCCATACAATTTGAGCGATCAGCTGATTGCCTTAGTATAGAAGTACAGTTTTTTTTAAGAATCTTATTTAGTTTCCTTGAGCAAAGCGTTCAGTTTCATGAGGAGAGTCACCCGATATGTTACTATCACCGGTTGAAGTTTTAATGAGTTTCAGTATTTCAGCATTAATTACGCTTAGTGTTTAAATTAGGAACAATTTCGACGAAACTGAATGACAGCATACTGTCTATACCGTGTTATCTGTAGAATGACCTTATGTTTCATGAGATTGATTCTGCATTGTAAATTGCGACGCCCGTGGTGTGCCCTAATAAGGATTTACTAGCGTTTGCTGTTTTAATGAACGACCCCTCGTTTAAGGGGTGATGCGTGTCTTTACGATCCAAATACTATTCATGTTCATACATAGGTAAATTAAGTAGGTATAGGAATTTCTTTAGAAAAAGAAGAGATAAATTACGGTTTTTTTAAACACTAAGAAGGTTAGTCATTCGAAAAATTAAATGCAATTACGCATGCTACCAAGTTTAAAATTAATTCTAGTTATAATGTACTTAAAATTTCCAAATGCAGGTTTTTTACCGCAACTGTACAAACAGGAGGTATCTCCTCTTTAATCTTATTTACGTAATTGGATTGCCAGGTTAATAATGCGTAAAACAATCCGAGAATCCGAAAAGTTGCGCGTCGTGAAACCCCGGAGTTTTCGGGCTATTAATTCTGACAAAGCACCGCCAGAGAAAGGGTTGTGGCGACCGCCTAAAATATTGTGACGTTTTCTATAGAACGTGCACTTTTTCTCTAACGACATTGTTCATATCGATCGCCTTGCAATAAAATCTAAATACTTTACCTTTACATAACTTTTATTACTTTATACGCTAACTTTACAGCTCGGAACCCTCTGCAATAGATAGTTCCTAATGCTCAGCAAATATCAGAGTTGCACAATGCACAATAACATTACCAAGCCAAATGAGATCGGAAGGAACGACTCACACAATCACCAACCATACATCATTCGGTCAATGAGGCTGTAACAATCGGACAACAAGCCATAGAGAGTTCGTCGCATTGTGTCGCGTAATTTTATCAAAAATATCAGCGTGACAATAAAACGCCGACAAAAGTCGCCAAGTCGGAAGAGCGGATGCGATTCGCGACGTCTTGCCGACAAACGCAGTGCGTAATTTTTTACGCAACTTGTACAAAGAGTAGAGTAGGGGATGTTTCCACCCACAAGTCAAGCTCATCGGTCATTACGGACAATCGGAAACGATCGGAACTTTGAGCCACTTGTGCTGCAATAAAAAGTGATTATTGATGTTGATCCTGAGTTGCGTGTACACAGGTGGCCGAGTCCTTTATATTATACTTACTGATTTTTTTCTGCGTAGTTCCACTAAAGGTTTTTGATAATAAACTAAAGGCTTTAATAACGCACAAATTTAGATACCTATTAACAAAACACTATAAAAACCTAACCCTTTCACTCTTCAATGACGCCACATAAAATATTCGTAAATTTGTATTACACCTATTAATCTTACTGTCGCCATTAAGAAGCGCGACAAAGTTGATACTATCGCCGTGGCCGCTATTATGGGACTTTTACTGTTATCGCACGTCGCCTATTGTACATCGTGTAATTAGTCCATAGTGGGAATCAGCCCATGTACTACATTGCTACACTCTTCATAAAATTGTTAAATATACATTCCATTGCCTGCCTGTTTGGACTCTATATTCCTTTAGTGAGAATGTAACCAGTATTGGAGAGAGCACTAAACATTTTTGTCGGTTTCCAACTGGTACATTAGCCCCCTAATTGCACGGTGGGTCAGCAGACAGCGTCACAGTTATTGCAACAATGCGATGGGCATGTCCTGATACAATTGATTCTTCGGTATGCTATTAACTGCTTACCTACAGGGGCTGGGGTTCCAATACAAGGGTAGATTTAGCCATTTTAGCCTAATGTTTTATAAAACTGTATGATGTCTATGACGTGACTTCTTTGCGGAAGTCTTTGATAGAAATTAGGGCAAATATTTAAAAGCAATCTAAAAAGAAGGACTTACTCCAAGTACTATATATAATTATTTGGCAGCATGGCCAAAATCGGATGGACCGTATCATCATCATCATCATGTGTATGTGTTTTAATAGTAAAATATCATCAAGTGCACATTTTATAAAGTCAAGATTGATTAAATCAAATAACTTATATTTATGACCTTCAATTTGGAGAATATTAGGACAGTAACTAATAAATAACCTTCCAGGACACGGCTAACTACCTAATTGACTCAGGAGCCCTATTTTAATAACTTCAATGGTTGAGTGACTTATTTTAAATTTTATCAATTTAAGTGATTACTTATTTTTTTACTTTCTTTTTTCTATAACCTTTGCCACAAATTACAATAGGCGGCAAATCACACAAGTAGAGTCTCCACCCTCTTCGGTAGCAGCATTAGAACTGTTGAACAATGAAGTTCCTTCTCGGAGGAAGGAAACGTCCGATCTTTATTCAATTAGCTATGGTGGCGGCGAACAAAGATGTAAACACAAAGAGACGCTGCCGTTGCGTAAAGTGAAGTCAAAACTTTTACATATAATGCAAGATGACTCGACGATTCTGAAGCATGTCGGTCTCAGAAGATTTAAAGATCAAACAGATTAATATCGCTTTTAGATACCCATATTTAGATCTAGCAAAAGGGTGTAGGTACACACGAAGAAAATCTGCGCTTATTGAGGCTGGTCGTACTGCACTTATCGGTGCTAGTTTGGTAAGTATATTTGAGCACCGACTGCCAGTCTCAACTATTTGAACAGCGCATCGCCTATAAGTGCTGGTAATAAAATAAATCGGCGCAGGTTAGCTGCAGTTCTACTACACGGACACGACGAAAGCAGGAATTGAAAACCGTCAGCCAGTAATACTCAAACCACTATCCACGTTGCTTAATTTCCTCGTGAACGGAAAGCTTGGTAATTTTCATTTCATTTGGCGCGACCACAAACGCAAATCGCGGAGATTACCAACGTCAAAGACAGGGCATTACCAGCGCTGCCAACCTGCCACCGCGAGACGGGGAATCTAATCTAAAAGGAATTATTTCAAAGGAATTAACTCCGACTTCTTGTGTAAAGTCGCGGATTATGCTAAAGAAATAGATGACGAAGGTTTGAAATGGTTCAGAACTTGGATACTTACTTAATATTTTGTCATCGTCGTGACTTCGTAAATAAAGATGACAAAACTCATTACGTAGGTACACAAATGCAAATCATTACGTACAACGTTCTTTGATGAAGTAACAACAATAAATTTATCAGAAAAACTAATGAGAACATAAATGCACCGTGCGTGATTAATGCGCTACATCTCATAAGTTTAGAAATATTTCTCAGTTTTCCTACTTTGAAAATTTAAATCTAACTATGTACATTTTTATGTACAATCAGTATATAAACCCCCAATCAGTATATAAAAATTCTTAAAATAAAATTAAAGTTCTACAAAATAAAATGCTGTTCTACCTATCCAAATAGATAAGCTGGTCTTATCAAGTGAAACATGTATCAAAAGATTCAAAAGTTAAAATTTTAGAGGCAGCTGAAACCAAATTATATAATTAGCCTTATATTTTACGCAGATAATTAATGTGGACTTTGGAATTCAGACGAGATTAGAATTCAAAGCTAATTCCTTTTATCTTGAATTTTGGAAACGTTTTGGGAAAACCTTTGTAAATGAGACTCAATGAGAATACCGCAATATTGTTCGGTATAGGTAAATCAACTATTTTGGTAAACCCTAAATTTTTATTTCAGACCATGGTTAAAAAAGTATAATATCTATAAACCGTGTTGTAATTTGTTTTTTGTGTTTTCAATTGTATTTTTTTTTTGTCTTAAAATCAAAATTAAATTGTTGTGAGGTACAAAAACTTCTACAAGGCTTTTTTGAATGAATATTCAATGCATATCAATTATCATATCAGAGTGATCTATGAGGTGTAATTGTTGGTGAGTAATAGGCTAACAAGCCGAGCCGAGCGAGCCGTCAAGTCGGCTTGAAGCACACGGCTTGAGCTGAGGCCTTTCAGACACTAATTACTTGCAGTAACAGCGATGATAATTGTTTTTGAAAGGAGATGGATAACTACCAAAACGGCTTCATGAGTAAAAATATCAATTGAAAGATATATTTTGACCAAGTCTTTATTGAATTTTATTACGAACTCATCTCGTCACCTTTACGTTACAATTTAATAAATTAATCATTTTCATAATCAACCAGTGTGGCGTGAGTATGTCACATTTAAAATGATATGCGTAATGACATACGCGCGTATTTCATTATATGTATTTGCAAGTCAAACTCGAAAAACTAAATGTTAGCAATAAAACAAGATAATCACATTTAAACAGCGTAGATATTTTAAATATGAATAAGCAGGCAATTACTTAGTAAAAAGCATTTTTACAAAACTAGCTAACAAAAGTCAAATGCCTACGCCTCTAAAAAGTGTCATCATTTACTACCATTGTCATCCTCGAATATAAAATCCGGGCTCTTTAAATAACACAATGATAATTTGTCATCTAACGGACTATAGAGTACCACCTGGCAAACACGCGACCCCAAAAAGTGAGCCTACCTTTTGCTACCTAGTACAATTCGCAACGCTCGCTCCTTTTGTCAATATGATTGTTTAATTTATATTATGTGATCTTCGAATGTTATTTAAGTAGTTCTCCAAACATGTGCAGATGCGGGGCGGGTTGAACGAATGGCAGCTGTGCCGATGTTCGGGACCCTTGCGGTTTATGTATTTTGATGGGACAAAAAGACACATTCAGGAAAAATTTCGGCTTACGTAGTTCTCGAATCATTATGTTTCGTGATCCTGTAGTTACGTTAGATTTGGAAAAGTTTCCTTATCAGGTTTAGTTGCATACATGTAACATGCGTTGAATCATTATCGACTGCTCAGAAAAGAAACCATCTTCTTCTAGCAGTCAATGATGATTCGAAGCTCAAGTTAATTTTACCATGAGTTAGGTCTAGCCTCGTACAAGTGTTTCAAGTGCGAGTGTCAGGACAATTTGAGCACGTTAATCACAGGGATCTAGGTATCCCTCTTCTGGGAAGGGCCTCTCCTAGAGACTTTGAAGAAGACACAAAAATGAGCTGTTTTTTCAATCTTACTTACTGCAGCTTAATTTCGTAAAATCAACTCTCTAAGTATAAAAGATTCGACAAATCTAAAATTGGCAAAGGTTTATTTACTAAGTAATTAGATACCTAGTAGATCTATGTAAGTGACTGGATAATTGAAAATGGTGAATAAAACCATTATTATTATTAACGAATATTTTCAACAAATTTCAAAATAAAATAAAATAAATTATGCTACATCGTTAACCCAAATGGTGAAAAAAGAAAATTTCAAATTGGCAACTCGGTCGACAGTGGCGCCACCATCACTCGCGGTCGGCGAATCGACTTCCTGTGCACCATTTCCCGCCAAAATGGATCGCTTCCGCTGCGTATTTGTCATCTTCCAATCTCAACATGCGTGGAGTTCCTGTTTAATTGAAAATAAATACATAAAATAAGCTATTTATTTTTTAAAATGGTTTGGTTTTTTTGGTTGTATAGTTCATGGAAATAGATGATGAAAAGAGGTTTCCACAAAGAAAATGGCCTTTGTCTTTTCTTAAGTAAACTGTTTTAATGTGATTCGGCAGAAAATGTAAGCTTTATCATCATTTACGATTTTTTAAAATTATACTTTCTATTTGCTCTACCAACCTCGAATAATATTGACTAGCTTTTGCTCGGGACTGTATTCTTGTAAAAATTTATAGATTCCTACAAACTAAAAACCAAAATGACAGCTGTTCTCCATTATAAGTGTTATTCTGATGTCTAAGCTATGTTAGGGTAAAGTTTCATCATAACCGGTCCATTAGTTTTTGTGTGAAGAAGTTACAATCATCTAACCATCCTAAAAATTTTCGCATATTATATAAAAATAATCAACAATGAAAAATAATAAAAAACTCTAGGGAAAAAAAACGATTAAAGTCAAAGACATTCAGTACCTACTAAAAGGAATAATTATTATTTTAATATCAATGGCTAGTAAGATTTTTCATAACATTCATGTTCACATATTGGAAAGAAGTCCTTTATTGGTTTGAATGTATATATTATTTTCTTAGTGTTTTGTAAAGAGTTTTTCATAGAGTCATCTCTACGACTATCTTTATCCTGATCGTTATCTCGGTGTGGTAATCCGTATGCCAGCTACATGGGATCAGATTGCGTGCTCGCGATTAACTTTCGACCTGTCGGGAGGGTTGCACCCTCAGTCAACGGATCTAATGAGCCTTGTCTATAAACAACCTTGCGAATTGTCAACAAATCTATTACCGAAGAATATTATCTTGTAGCCTTTTAGAGTTTGGAGGGCTCACCTTGCCAATTTGTTAATAATTTAAACAACATATTTTGTTGTTGTTTTACAGAGTTATTTAAGATACATTTTAAAATTAACTTTATCCACCTAACATATCATAGCGCTCATAGGCCGGTGGCACTCGCTTCTCGGAATTGATCACTGATGTTCAGCAATATGGTGCTGGGTACCTTGCTTGCTGAGTTACCAAGTAACTATAGTCGTTAATTCAAGTCTGACACCAAGTTCCATCATTATATCTATACCTGAGGTAGTTGGCCTGGCTTTCTTGTACAGGAGCAAAGTATATTGTTAAGTACTGACTTTGTAGAGACATTGAATATCAGCAAACGGACAGTAAAAAGGGAAGCAAAGTAAACCGCTTGATTGATTGTTTGCTGCGGTGGGCAATCACAGTCACACCTATCTGAGTCACAGGACCCACAGGTCGCGATGGGCGAGGGTGTCACGGTAATTGTGAGAACTGATCGCGTAATTAGCGCTTCGAGCCACAGAGGGCGCGAGAATGCACACCCCCAACACTCTCTGTTGTTTTTTACCGTTCAACACCCCGTGGGACTTTTAATTATTCTGTTTATTTAAGTTTTCCCCCTTAATAGAATTAGAATACCGTTACCAATTTGGTATTCTAATTGAACTGTAAGTCATTTCTTATAAATATACATTAGATACTTTTTTGCGTGTTACCTGTTAATCTAGAGTTTCAGAGTGTATAAAATTATAATGATTGTTTTTTTAATGCCGAGCTCGTTAAATGCTTTGTTCAAAAATTATTTAGAAAAGCACTAACAGCACCTCCGAAAATCACCCGAGAAAGTTACTATGCAACAAAACAATGTGAGTGCATCAATTTATTTCAATTTACACGCGGTATTGTTTCGGCGCAGGGCTGCGAGGCTTCCGGGCGCGCTTCCGACACGCGCGCGACGCGTGCCGCGCCATCTTTGGATTCCACCCTACAACAATTGCCCGGTATTGCCAAAGAGAAAATTTTACCCCATAACGGGAAGCCCCCAATCAGAATTTGACTCTATGAACTCTTATTAGAAATCATTTTGCAACACTTATTGTTTTGAACGATATTACCTTTGTAATCAGACAAAATCTTTTGATTGTTTTATCTGTTCCGCTAATGTTGTTTAATAATTATCTGGAACATATTCGTGTCGTGAATGTATTATTACGATCGTCACTTCCAGGATGGGCGTAATTTAAAGTGAAAAGACGTGTTGACTCCCTTGTATTGTAAATAAAGGTGTTGCCTTCGTAATTTGTGTAATTTTTATCTACGCTCTTTCTATTCTTACAGGATATTAACTCTCTTCTAGCGTCAGGATATGTATTAGCCTAAAGTTTCGCTCAAAATCTTGTTTGACATAAAGCGTTTATTGGATTAATTTCCTATTAAACCAATCTAATTTGACCTTAGATTGAGTAATTAGAACAGCCATTACGGTAACAAATAAAGCAAACAGTGAAATGACGTGAGAAATGTGGGTAGTTGTGTACTTTCGTACGTCATGTGTGGATAGTGCAATGTGTGTACTTAAACAACCGCGCCCTGTGTGTTTGCTCGCTAACTGCGAGTCAACTGAAATGAAATATCGTTATTGTTAAGTTAATACTTATTGGAAATCAAAAACATCATTTTGCATGTTTGTTTTTTCTAAATATGTAATGTGAAAGTATAATACTGGGTGAAAAAGAACCTCCTAGCTATATTCAAAATCCTGAACCAGTATCACTCAAAGAACACATTTATGTAAAAAAAAATATTTTTTCAATGGGAATAGTTCATTTTTTGCCTAAACGTAGACATTACTCCTACACCCAGGCACGCGAGGGGTGCGGGTAGCGCTCGGGGGGTGCGCCCGAGTGGTGTCTACGTTTAGGAAAAAAAAATCAACCCCCCCCAAAATAAAAATAAAAAAAAACAAAAAGTGTTCAGTAAGTGATACTGGTTCAGGATTTTCAATAAAGCTAGGAGGTTCTTTTTCAACCTGTATAGAGCTCCTAAATAAATGTTCCTATAGTAAAAATTAAATATTTTCTAACATAAATTTAAAAACAGGTCCTGACTCACTAAAACCTCAAAATTCAGCCCAAACCTTTTGCCCTACAAATTTGAAATTTTGCAAAAATATCCCTTTAACGGTATAGACAATGAATAAGGAAGGAAATGATATTATTCAAGATTCTCGCGGTTATTTTCACTAGCAAGAACCCATTATAATATGGTAAGAATAATGTCTCGGGCATCCTGTAGTTGTCAATGAGTAATTAGGGTAAAATTATGAGTAAAATTTTAGGGTAAAATCTCTGGAGGAGAAGGACTTTCTGACTCAGGATTAAAAGGAGGTCCTGACACTTCCTTCGTGTAATTTTAAAACAAATAAACATTTTGAATTTGTGACTATTGATGTTTGTGATATGAACCTAATGCGGAGAAGCAATACAGTCAGGCAACGCCACACTCGATGCGATTTCAAATAATGTAATCTCAAAACTAGGAGGGCTGACCTTCCAGGGCCAATGTTAGTCGTGTTAGTCATGTTTATTTTCAGCGTTGACCTTACACAATGTTTTGATCGTGAATTGAGCGAGGAAAAGTGCCGTTTTCCACTACATCTCATAAACATTGACTGGCCCTTAGCTCTAAAATCTACCTTAATCTAACTAAGAATTAATTGGATAACAATAATTTACCACCTATCATTTACAACGGTACCCCCATTGCTTACACCAACACAGCAAAAAATCTGGGCATTACTTTGGACTCAAACTTATCGTGGACAGCACAAGTAAATGACTTAAGCCGTAGAATCCATTATTCGTTTCACTCCCTCAAGCGCCTCCAAAACTTCTTACCCTTAACTACTAAGATCACGTTGGCACAAACTCTACTTCTTCCCGTCTTAGACTACGCCGACCTTTGTTACCTTGACGTCACTGAGGAGCTTTTGAATAAACTCGAGCGGCTTCAAAATCTCTGTATCCAATTTATTTTTGGTCTACGAAAGTATGACCATGTCTCTGAATTTCGGAAGCAGCTCAAGTGGCTCCCAATCCGCCTTCGACGGAACGCTCATATATTGTCTTCCCTTTTTAACGTTCTTTTTAACCCCCGTGCCCCTAGCTATCTTCGGGAACGTTTCAACTTTTCTCGTCCTCAGGACTTACCCTGTGGCTCCCACATTAAATCCCTTCTCTCTATACCCTCACATCACACTGACTTCTTCTCTTATTCCTTTTGTGTACATGCTGCAAGACTGTGGAATTCTCTGCCACATACTGTCCGAGACAGCCCTTCGCTGGCTGTATTTAAGCGTAGAGTTAAAGAGCACTACCTTTCCTTGCAATAGGCTATTTATTTATTTATTTATGTATGTATATATATATATATATAGTAATATTTATGTATGTTTGTTATTTGATATATTTATTTATTATTTTTGTAGTATAAGTTTAATTATAGTATAGTTTATGTAGGTATATTACGTATTTTGCACGCTCTATCTGCCTTTCCGATCAACTTTCCGTGGCTCGGGTTTGCTGGAAGAAATTTCTTTTTAGAGATAAGCTAACCTTTTGTGTCGTATTTCTGTTTGAGATTTTATATATATTTGTCATGTGTGCAAAGAACTGTAAATAAATAAGAATAATAGTAATGAAACACACGTGACTACATTTTAGGCACTGCATTATAAATAATCACCCAGTAGCAGGTACTGTTAGTCTACCATCAGAAACTGTGCCATAGCAATTTGTATCATTAAAGCCCTATAATAGCTGGACATTATAGCTTTTGTCACAATGCCAGCGGAGCAGGATTATCTCATTACATCAAAGCAGAATACAGTCATAATTTAAGAATAGAATCCCTAAGTCCGGCTCCTTTCATGACTCTCGCGTTCCGCTCATTAACATATAGACCGAAAATAGCTTGTGAATGAAAGCTTGGGTGAACTTGTGTTCAGAAAGCATTTGAATATAGATAAGACTGCCTTAATGATGGAAATAAGTTGACTTGAAAAAGTCTCTAGCAGCCACGCGTGTTGGGATGTACAGAGGTCTAACTATGTACAAAGGCCAGCACATTCAATTTTCATTGCAAAACCATTTTTATCTCACTAGCTCAGAGTGCACGCAATACGATTTTTGATCCACAAATATTTTTTTTAAGTTGATTCATAATTTTTACATTCATTCGAAAGGAAAAATGGAACACTTAAGCAACTTCTAATAGGTAGATGTAGTAAATTTTGTATAAATATTTTTATATAATTAATTCAGTTTAATAATTATCCTAGGTGGTTCAGTCAAAATAAATGTTCCTTTCTGCAGTTACAAAACATTAATTGTAAAGATGTGTTCTATGTTAAGGTTATAGGTATGAAATTATTGTTTTTCGCTAAAAAAAATTGGAAAACTGACTTTTTCATCCAAACATTTTTGAATCGTTTTCGGAGATGCGATTTGGAATCCAAATGTAACAAAATTTTGTGAGATGGTTGGGATAACATTGAGCTAAAAATCGTCAGATTTAGTTTACTGAAAGTGCCAATCGTAAAAAATTTAATGCAAAAATGAGCTAAATACTCGTATATCATCATTTGACTGGATATCCTTTTTGAGAAAATAAGCATTGAAACGGATATCCAGTCAAATGAGGCGTATCATCATTTGACTGGCTGAATTTTGGAAATAGCTGCTGAATCAAAGAAAGTATGAAGAAATTTGTAACTGAAAAAAAAACATATATGTGGGGACCCAATATATATTTGTAAATGTATTTACCTATTCTTAGGATCAATCCTTATTATTTTTATGCCACTTCGACGTAAAAGTTCGACATTTTAGTAGGTACTTAACTCCGTAGACTGTATGAGCAAACATGAACTTTTCTGTATTGGTGAAGTAGCAGTAAAGTAGTGAGCGTGTTGTGTAGAGAGCATAACTCCAACAAAGTTTCACCTAACAATGTGTAATGTTGCCATTTCTATGCGTAGTGCGTCCGCCGGAAGTCGTGGGGAGTTTGTGTCTTCTTAAACCAGTGTTGCTCACTCTTCGTAACTTTGCCAACTAAAAATAATTTAAAACTATATTTATTGGCTCTTTCTTAGTACTAGCTTTTTTTAATCAGCATTTTGACGAGGCTTGAAGCGTTAATCTAGATAGATATGATTATCAAAGATTCAATGACACGTGAACTTGGATTTACTACTTTAACTGCTGACGATATTATATTCAATGCTTTAACTTAAAAAAATGCATTACTTTGATCATGAGCAAGTTCATATTATGACTCGCACTTCGTCGATTTTCGTTTGGCTGTAACCACAAGCTTTTTTGGAGATGAATCCGAGGACTAACAAGAATTAGGCCAAATTGAAAACAATCTTTCTTCATTCATAAACACTTATAAAATAATAAGTAGTCAAGACTTTATCGGAATGAAAAAGTACCTGATTTATCCACCCACTCCTACAGTATTAGTTGAGGCATGAAAAAAAAACTTACAAAAAATATTTGTGCACTGATATTCTGTTTCTCATGTACCCTTAAAGAGAAAAAAGGAGGCAGCACTGTCCGTCTATCCAAGAATCGCAAACTAGCCAGTGATTATGGCGCCATCTGTGTTGCCCGCGCCACTGACACGCTTCCGCTTCTCGTGCCCAGCCGAGCCGTCACATCAACTGAATGAGGGACTTCGAGGGGCTGTTTATTCAGACTATTCTTAGTCGAAGATTTATTCCCCAACTATCTCAACAACATGTTTATTTTGATGTCAGATTACAGAAAGAAAAGAAACATTCGAATAATAGTGTACCAGTAGGTACATTATAGTGGATCGATTGACCACTCTAATGTACTGGTACAAGATGACAAATATGTATTTACTTACTTAGGTAAAAAAAGTTACGTAAAGTGAGAATAAGCGGCATATAAGAAACAACTAGTAAAATCTGCAGTAGTAGTAACGGACGTAGAAGTAAAGAAACGCTGTCTGAGCACAGGCACTGGCTCTATTGGCCGCCGCGCTGTAGAAAATTAACAAAAAAATATAAACCACATGAAATGAGATACATAAATGAAAAAAAAATCGGAAAGGAGCTGTATCGTAGGTACACAGCCGCGTGTTTCATTTAATTTCTTATGTTTTACGTGAATTCGCTCGACGACGTGTCACAGTCCACTCAACGTAACGAATTCTTTGATTCATTTGGCTATCGAGGGTCAGTGGCGGCTTTGCAATGTTAGCGCTTCTTATAGTACCAGTCGTCCCTTTCTCTCGTAGATAAATGTACCAAAGATGACATTGGATTATAGGTTAATAAAAAACGGCCAAGTGCGAGTTGGACTCGCGCACCGAGGGTTCCGTACAAACCTGTAGGTATATGTATAAGTAAAAGTTCAATTTAATACCTCTACGCGTTCATGAGGAAAGGGGTAGTAAGTTTAATTTTATTAAAAATATTTTTTTATATGATGTAACTAAAAATTTACAGTTTTCGCAATTTTTCCTTTATCTGTGCTATAAGACGTTGCTTCATACCAAATTTCAAGATTCTGAGTTCACGGGAAGTACCCAGTAGGTTTTGATTCCCTTGCGAGTGTCGAAAATTTGCGGAAATTTGCGGCATAAACGGCTGTATCTTTTGATTGCGTTGGCTTATAAGTTTAATTTTTTCACAGCTACAAGGGACAGGGAAATTTATTTTGTATAAATTACAGCTTGATACTTTCACGCGTTCCTGAGGAAAAGGGTCTTGACAGACAGACAGACGGACGGACAGAAAACAAAGTGATCATACAAGGGTTCCGTTTTTTCCTTTCAAGGTATGAAACCCTAAAAAACTATTAATAAAAACTGTAAAGCGTAGCGAGCGCGAATTTTTTTACTTCAAATCATTGATGAACTAGAAATTTGCTTATTTTTTGGGGTGGCCCCTAAAGTTTGACCGCCCTAGAACCGGGCCTACTGGGCTTCCGGTGAATCCGCCGCTTTCGAAGGTAAACCTCTAATTATATTTTACATGCAGATGATCTAAATGTATGTAGCTGTAACCCAAATTATATCCCCTGATCTTGTTATTATTAGTTTTCTGCGCAAAGAAAATAAGTTTTTTTATCCCACCCCACTATAGAAGCACAGAGGAAAAAATGCTTAAAATTCTCATGACAAAGCAAATTCAACAAGTGATTTGAATTTTAGTATCACGACGAGTACTTTAGCCACAAAAACAATTCGGTCAATTTCAATTGTAAATTTTCAACGGAAAACTAAACAAACAGTCATCGTATTTTTCAAATACTTTACCTACTATAGCCAATTATAGGAGAACTTCTTCTTCCTAGATTTTTGTCTGTTCATTTATTATTATTATATTGACCTTGTCGTCGCCCTTATCTAATCCGCTTTCACAGTGCAAATGGGTAACTTGACGTGCTGCTGTCTGTACCTACCTCTACATACATACAAGGGGGCCAGGCAGCGTTAAAACCACTTTTTCTCTTTTCTATTTCCGCATTTTTGTTGTAAACCCGTTTTAACGTAACAATACATCGTAGGTCCTATACTCTAGCACCCATATGGTAACATAACCTGCTGATAAACATACGTAAACAATTTTTAAAGCCTCCCATGAAGCTGACATAGCCTCATAAAAAATCTGAAAAAAAAAAACATATATATTTTTCAGAAAAAAGTGGGTATCGAACTTGGAACCTCTATTACGATTCCGATCAATTAGCCATCAACTCTATCCGCACCTAGATAGAGTTACTGTGTAGAATGTAGATAATAATAGAGTATCATGGAAATAAACAGCTCTTATAGTACTGTAAACACTTGATCCAGCCAGGCCAGGGTCAGCCTGACCTGATTACCGATTACACTACTTTCAGACTACGTGTAACCGTGTTTATTTCTTAGCAAATATCATCCTACGCATATTATTAATTTATTCATCAAAGTAGATTGTCGGTAAAAAAAGTATTAAAGTTTACACATAATGTAAGTAGAAAATAAAAAGACAACCTTAAACAAGAGAAAGATTAAAGACGTAGTTTTGCCTGAGCCATTTTGGAAATAACATTTTTCTGTATGTATTTACTTGAGAAAAATGTGGTGAGTAATAAAGAATACTTTAAGTTCACTAATTCATGACAAATTGATATTCCACAATTGTAAAGGGCTTACGATTCGTTTAGTAGGTAATTCAAATTTCTACAGACAGGTGTAACAGCTGTCTTGTCACATTATTTGTGAAATTCATCGCGTTTCGTACCATGTAACATTTGTACATATTTATGAAATGACGTTTAAAATTATTGCATTTGGTACATTTTATGCAATGGCGCCGATGATTCATCATCTCGAGTACCTTAGAGCCAACGTCTCTGACGTCATCAGATGCTAACATACCATAAATATATCTTTTATAGGTACTTAGGCATCGATATCTTTATTTTGTGCAGAATATAATACATGTATGTACCACGCATAAGTAGCTACGCCGTAGGCGGACTCTATTCGTAGCAAGGTCAGTTCGTATTGTATTACAGCTAACCGCCAGTATAACTAGAACCTTTTCAGTTCTCAGTGAAGAGTGTTTTTATACACCTATTAGAGGTCAAGAAACATTGGTTTTCGTGTTACAGCAGGAATCAATGCAGCGACCTTTGCAGCAGCGACCGGAACGTTTATTGACACACGCCTCTACGTCCTTCTTAAATTAAAACTGATGTTATTTTTTTCGCATATTTTGACAAATTAGTCAGTTTGTTGCATCATATTATTAATACCTATATCGGCCAAAAAATATGACGTCAACCTGTTTTTTAGGAACAAATTCTCTTCTATTTTCTTACTACATTGAGTGTTGTTTTGAAGTTTTACAGCTCTACATTTGCTGTGATTGGTGCCTTCGTCACAATTTTGTGTTTACTCCAACCGCAGGCGTAAATCACGGAATGACGTTGGAAGGAATAAAATGTAGAAGGCAGATGGATTTTTCTAAAGTATAACTAGGCTGCAAATCTGAAAATCAGTGCCTTAGGCAACTGACTGCGACGTTTTCTTATCAATGCATTGTATATGTATGTAAATCCTTTACTGTACCACAAAAATTACAATTCAGACACTGATCATCTCCATTCAGTGGTTTGATAAGCAAAAGATCATTTTGCTGTAACGTCATCTGAAGTTCTGCTTCTAAATATTGTCACCACCCTTTTTTATTTCACCCTTTTTGAAGGCGGGTCAATTTTTTGTTAAAAATATTTTATATTTCTTTCAATGATAGTGGAAAACGAACATTGATGTAAGCTGTTGATGTCTTCTTATTCTTATCGTGTAAGTATAAGTATGAGGCCAACTTGACTAACCCTGGTGTCAGAGTATTCGAACCGCCCAAACGTGATATTAAATGTTACAAGTTTTTACACATGAAAATTCTATTGGATTTTTTTATTCTTTTCAATAGTGAAAATACATATTTTTGATACCCGTCGCGTCGTGTTGCCTTGATTAAATAATTATTTTATCAAGTCATCACGGCGGGTATCATTTCAAGCATGAAATGTCGAAACTACTTATTTCTATTGTTTCGCCACTTCTGAGGTCTATAGAGTAATGCTAGTGAAACCAAATGTTAAAGAAATGTGCAAGATCATCCTTCTTTATTATTCTGTGTTCAAATCCAACACGTCATGTCTATTCTGGACGCCACGAGACCTTTGAGTATGTAGTATTTGTTTACTCTTTAGTCATTGCACGAGACCAAAAATGACGGCCATGCGATTGCCAAAATGAAAGTCATGGATGTTACACTCAAAACAAAACTTCCTTCCTTCGATGGTTTTAATTTTAGGAAATGATGAATGGTTAATTATGACGTAACGGCAACTAAATCTTGAATTTGTAACAGTACCGCAATCCAAACCATTATATGAGCAAGTATGAAATCTTCTTCTTCTTCTTCTTATCAAGTCGGTAACGAATGAAATGAGAATTGAATAATTACGAATTGTATAAAATATACAATACAGGGCGTCTCAATGGCCGTTGAATGAAAATGGTGATCATTTTATCCGTTCAGGTGGCAAAATTCAGATCCATCGAAACAACCGCCTCAATCAGCAGCGCTCCTGCCAACGGTACTTAGCAACTTAGCAATCACTACCACTCGATAAAACCAGCCGTTCTAAGTTCAAATATCTAATAAAATCCTAATCTTTACTCGTACTAATTTTATAAATGTGAAAATGTGTTAATTTGTTTGCCCTTCTTTCCTTTACATCTATCAGGCTTATTGGACAAGGATAGTTTGGTGTCCCGAGAGTGGCATAGGCTTGGCCACGCGAACGAAGCCGCGGGCGGAAAACTAGTCAGAATGTACTCGTAATAAAACTGTTTACATCTTTTTAACGCTTTTAAATAGTCATATAGTTTTTAATAGTAATTTTTTATACTCTGCATTATATTTTATTTAACAAGCACTTGAGGCCCGACAATCTTGAGATGAAAAATATTCGCCCGAATAGATTGTCAGCCTTTCAAAATACATCAAAATCCACTTTGCAGTTATCCCACAGTTCCTAATTCTGCATGTACTAAACACGATCCACACGATCTACATTTACATTGGTACACAATTGTGCATTCTTTTAGAATAAATTAAGAAAATTATTATCAAATGTTAGTTAGTACACTTTCTTTTTAAAATCTGTATTTTACTGGTAATTATTATTCCGCTCATATATTACAAAAATTAATTTGTCAAATTTTTTAATTGGCTGAACAAAATGTAATCTTAATAATTTTAAGATGAAATATACATGCTGTAAACTTTGCAATAAACGATTAAATGAAAAAGTAATGTGTACCTTTGTTTTATTTTAAAATTACCAACTTTGTATGTGTTATGGACGACACTTTGCTTTAAAACTGTTTGCACGATCTCCATCAGATTTATTTGTGAAGGCACAATTTACTGACATTTATCGATTGTAAAACATTTAATTTTATGTTTTACATCAAAATATAACCATTCCTAACAACACACTACATAATATTATTTATTGAAGTGATTAAATATGTATATCCAGAATTGCATGTTTGTTCTAGCTACATAGGTACGTACATTTTTATTTCTGTAACAAAATAAGCTTTCGGTTTAGTTTGCTGGCAAGGACCTTGCCTCCGAGTTCATAAAAAAATTGTGAAAGAAGGGAAAATAATCAGGACTTATTTTTCACTAAATTTTCCCGATGGAAATATTTCCACGAAAAACTATTCTACCGACCCTCAAGTTCTTCAACCATCTCTGTGAAAAAGATGACGTCAATCCTTTGTTCAGTTATAATGAGGGAAAAATACAACCAACTCGTAAAATAGAAGAAAGTAAAAAAATCGTAACGTTGTCGTAAAAAGTCTCAATGTATTTATAGGTATCAGACCAAAAAAGACATAGGAAATCTTGGTGAGTTCATTGCGTTACATATTCCATTACTTCACCTTAAAGACAATCCTTTAAAAATCATACGCTCAGTGGAAGAAACGCTCATTAAACTTAAAGCTCCTTTAAATGTAATGCCGTCCTTGCTTACGCCAACAAGATGGAAAGTGACAGTCTGATATTTAAATTAGTGTTAACTTTAATCGATGTCTCTGCAACTGGGTGATAGTCATAGAAAACAGTGGATTCTGTTTTATCTTTTAGTCAAGAAACTATTCCACTTACTACCTACCACGGTATTCAGGAAAAGCAGCTACCCAAAACGTGATACTTTGATAACAATATTGACTATGTATATACGTGCTATTAGATGTTATGAAATAGATTGATAAGTCTATCGTTACCGACGAAAAGAGGGAAACTAAGAAATAAGGAGAAGTTCTTGCCATGCCATAGAATGAAGCAATCATATAACAATATACTTATTTAAAATCAGTTAATGATAAGTACACAATTTAGGGACCAACTTAAAAAATCTTATTTTTAAATGACGTTAATCACATTCGAATCAAAAGCAAAATTGGCACAGCTCAACTATATTGACGTCTCTATGTCTCTTACATCTCTGCAACACACTATTTACCATTACATGTCCATCTACGCTATCATTCCAAGCATTGGACAATGACAGTATAATTAGAGCGTGAACACGAACAATAACTGTCACACGGCCAATAAGCCATGGGCTTAGCGAAAGGCAAAGACGAATAGTAACATTGATAGTTATGGCCAGATGGTCCGTTCTGGCTCGCGATTTGGCGTCGTAACACTAAAACAATAATAAATCTATTAATAATGCGAAATGTCAACAAAAGTACACGTGCGGGACGATGTTGTTGGAGATGTGACGTCAGAGAGGAACTGACCGCCATCTTCCAGATTTTCCAGTCAATGGGAACAGATATGTAAAATTGTGGTTTGGAACATTTTAGCTGTTTAAACTTGGGAATAACGTTATAAGTAGAATAATTATAGGGTATGGTATTTGAAAGTACTGATTATCAAGTCTTTTTATAAAAGAAAAAAGTGTAAATATGTAATCTGATAAAATCCCATCTAAGCAGATTTTATTCTAATGCGATCTAATGTTTTCTGATGAGCGTTTTAAATTGTTGAATTATGTGTATAATACTCGCGGCAAATCAAATTGTAGTGAAACAATTACATTAGTATAAAATCTGCTACTTTTTATTTAGGTACTAGTGCTTCTATTTTATTCGGCTTTCGTATTTCGAATAAGTAATGATTTTCAAAAGACAAGAATGCTGAGAGACATTATGAAAATAGAAGGAAAAGCTCAAAAGACGAGTATTTATGAGAGCTGTAAAGTGCAAAAAGAATTATTGGAGAAAGTCAAAAACGAAAAAAGTTATGCCGAAATAGTGAAAAAACATACAATTTTCTGTACACAATTGTCACCAGCCATAGAATAATCATTTGCTAACGAGTATTTTTTGCGCTACCATTCAGAACTTTTACAAGTACACTTACACTACACAATAAATTATTTTACTAACCAAATATCGTTTTAGGAATCATGCTATCAAAACAGACAAAGAGGCCAGATATACAGAAATAGACTTTGTATCATCCGAAGTTGTTAAGCCTGTTGGGCTATTTTCATCAGTTTGATAACGAGCCAAAATCCGATAAAACGTGATTTTTCAGGGTGAAGCACGTGGCGTGGGCGCTGACGGTACGGCGCGCGCGCAGGCGACTATACCAGACACACAACCCATCTACACCTACTGATAAATAAATAACAGTTACCTAATACAAATAAACGTAGTTGATTTTCGCTCAGCGGCTTGCTTATGCCACTTCCTACATCAAGTATCTAAAGACGAAATAAGTAGAGATTATAATTTTTAGAATGTACACACGGCAGCACAACAAAAACTGACCTTGTAAAATTGGCGCTCATAAAAAAAACCATGATATGTAATGTATCAAAAGACTTTTTTATCGTCATAAATTACGGCGCTAATAACTGTAAACATCCGGCCGTGAATTATAAACGGCGATGTAAAGATAACATAATAGTTTCAACGAGAAACTATTTTTATTTTCTTATTTTTTTCTCATACATGATTGACACAATGGATTAACTTTATTTTTTACTTGAAGTAATGATTTTAAAATTCAGGTCTTCTTTTTTCTTATTGTGTCTCGGCAAACAGTGTGTCTCATTATTGTCTTTTAAAAATCAACACGAATTTTGCCGACAATAAGAAAATAGAAGTACTGTAACTAAATTGCACAAAGAGCCTTTATTTCCTAACGTAAAGGATGATCATTGGGATAAGTAAGGTAGTTAGGAATAGAGTAATACATAATGAAAACGAGGAATTTCACTTCTCATTTCATCACACAAAGGTTTTAAATGTAACTAGAAAACTTGAATAACTGTATTTATGTTTACATAAATTAGCTGCATTCTCGACACTAATTAAATTCGTGATGTGAGGATTACTCTTAAATAAATGGCTTAATTCTTGTAGTTGATTGCGGCGCGTCATGTTCTCGTAACCAGGAAACCCTTTTGTAAGAAAACATCAACAGACGATCGTTGTAAAGGATCGAAACTTTTCATATGAAACTGGCATTAAATAGGGTTAGTGAAAACATTTGAAAACTGAGCTAAACTGTTTTAGATAGTGTAATGGGCGTGGAATCCATCGCAGTGAGTCACTCGTGAACTTGCGGTGTCCAGGTGAGGCCTCGCATCAGAATATACCACTCATATGGCCGCCACTCTATTTCAGAATACACTTTCATCGCGGCACACCTCGCTTGCAGCTGGCGCCATTCTACTATACAGCAGTCAGTCTCTATTTAGGAACTATTTCTTAAAAAAAATCTTCTAATATACCAAATTAGTTTTTTGAAAACAGTGACGGAACCAATAGCATAATTCGTAGTACATCCATGAGTTATATTAGGGCAAATTCTTCCATAAAAACACCTCGTGGTGAAATGCGTGCGGCATCAACTGATTCTATGAGCATTTTATGCTCTGCTTACCTCAAGAGATTCCTTTGATGAGCTAAAAGTACTCGTAAAGTTTAATTGGCTGAAGCGAGTTTCATCGGTCAAAATCAAAATTGACGATAAAGTTAGGCTATATTTTAGTTTGTTTTTAGAGCTAAGTTTCAAAAAGCAAGACACCATATTTTTCTGTTGAGCTTTGAAATACAATTTTAATTGCATACTTGTAGTGTTGGTTGACCAATTCATTGGGTTTGAAAGTTATCACAATATGCAAATGGAAACGTCACATATAACAGATTGATTGACTATCTATATGACAATATGAAAAGCATGTTGGCAAAAAGTGTGTTAATCAGTCCATCATTGAATATTTTCCCCAAAAGTAGTTTGAAAACAAGAATAAGTTAGCTGATGAGCCGAAAGTAGCAAATCTAAAAAAGTTCCATGACAAAAGTAGTTTCGTGGAAAACTAAAATGACTCAAAAACAGTGAGTATGTTATTTACCAATGTAAAAATAGCTGCATTTGGAAAACTGTAAACATAATGCCAACGACGGAAGTTGTTAAGACACTTTATTAAGTAATGTGTGCAAAATTTGAATCCGGGAGCGTAGGCACGTAAAATAGTAAAAACATGAAAGTAATGACGTCGCAAGTTTAACGTGAGTCTTGACACTGTTTTAATATTTCTCTATAATGTTAGAGATGTGAAGTAAACGGAGTTGTAGTCAGGGGTCTGGTTGTGTTGGTGGTTGTGTATAAATGTTTGGTGAATGCTCTGGGCGGGCCGGCGGGGCGGGCGGGCCGCGAGCCGCCACCGCGTCCAGTGCTCGCCCGCCCCGGTCCGACACTCGACGTCGGCTCGTCCACGAAACAACACTACCACTATAATTATTCGACCAATATTTTAATCGGTAAGAACTACCGAGTGCTAAATTATCTAAGGGCTGCTGTGCCAAAAGTGACAACGAATGGGTTCAGTTCGTGCGATCCGCCTCGACAGTGTGTAGCGTCGTCTTTCTCTAAAGTTGCGCAATTCTCTACCTATCTCGTTCGCCGTGCTTTCTAGGCTCCGAACGTTTATCTAGTTCGCACTTCGCTTGTGATTAGTCGAGCTAAGCGACATCTCAACCGGTAATATTAGTCAGCAGCACGTAAGTTACGTTTGAAAGTCAGTGTGTTAATGAAATTCAGTGAAAACAAGTGATAGAGCCATCAAATGCATTATAGTTCAAAAGAAAAAGTGTTTCCGATATTATTGAATTAATTGAGAAAATAAAGGACTATTAATTTTGTGATGAAAAGGTTTCATCACAATTACGGTTTCGTGCAAAACATACTCGTAAAGTGTTTGTCTATGTTTTTGTTGTCAATTTATCATTTCCTTCCTGAACATAGTGAGATTAACGTAAAAAAGGCATACATCATTTTATGATGTCATCCTTACAGCAGATAGAAAGTAGGCCTTGTATTTATATGCGGGTAGTTGGTGTAAAGCTGCAGGTGGTTGCGCGCGACAATGCGCGGTTGTCAGAATGCTGTGAATCTGATCCGGCGCGCGCATCTATTTCGGGCGTACTCATCGCGCGCCAAATTTGCGATCCCGCCAAATCGACGCGCCTTCGAGTATTTTTGTAACAGTTTCACAATCACGTAATTTTTAACCGCTAACTCGACTCTATCCATTAAATATCGACGTTTTCTGGTTGGTACGTGTTCATGGTTGGTGATTTGTTAAAAGGAAACAATACTGCAAGGTTCTCCAACGCATAGCTAACATTACAAATTTATTTTATATTTAAAGTGCATCTTCAGGTTATGTAGGTGCTTTTTTTAAATAATGATGAATGGAAATTCCAAAACATATTAAGTCATATTTCGTGTAAACTTATATTTAAAGAAATGCTTCTAAAAGTTTAGTACCTAAAAAGGGCTTTAATAACACATATTTAACAGTTTAGAATAAAGAAGTTGAAAATGAAAATGCAAGACATACATTAAAACAAGTAAACAATTAACTTCCGACATCAAAAGTTGTTTCGCATGGAAAAGTAAAAAAATAGGTCATCAAGATAAATGGAACAAAACATTTTTGACATTGGCCTTCGATCTTGACCAGGACAACATTTTTATTTTGAGTGTATTTACTGAATTTGCTAGGTAATAAACTTTCAGAAATGAAAACATTTTAAATGTAATTCCAGTTAAAGGTGAACCCTTAAGAAAATCCCTTTTTTTACTGCGATCTGCCGACGACATTATAGAAAAAGAAGTAGCTTAATAATTAGATAAACATTAAATAAGTTATAAGGTAATAGCAATTCAATTTTGAAACACGTTAAATAAATATCGTAATCCGACGTGTGCCAAGTTTCCTTTCACTTTTCGTTTTAATTTGTTAGATAGCTTCGAAAGCTACACATAAGTACGAGCCAACCATAGCTGGATTCAATCATAATCATATAACACTCTCTAGTATAAGATGCACTTAACCTTAAATTGGCTTTATAAACGTGAGTAATTTTCAAGAGCAGATGCATTCCTCGGTTTGAAGTGTTTTCCTATCTATCTAAACGTCGATCTTAACTTGAAAGGCTGATGAATAGTGTTCTGGTTTCTCCCGATATAAGCGATGACGCAAGTGAACTGAACGGCTAAACAAAATTTACGGATTCTACTCACAAATTGTTCAATAGCCACGTCAGTTTAAAGAAACAGAGTGTAGGTCGTCGGCATTTTGAAATTTTACGGATAACTCTTCGAGTTTGAACTGAAAATCTTTCGTAATAACAAAACTACGCGAGTATAAGAACATAGCCATTTCCAGGGTATATAGACGTAAAATAATCAGATGTTTACTATGCAAAGATTTTTAATAATTAAACAGTGATTACGTTATTTCATTCGTCAAAATAAACACCGTGGCCTCATCAAAATCATGATTAGTGATTCGAGAGAATGTTTTTGCCTTGTCCATCTACAATGAATATAAAAGAATTCTAAGATTGATATTGGAATAACAACAAAATGAATTACTATGCAATAAATACATTAAATTCAATAAAAACAAACAATAAATAAACTGAGTCCTGCTTTTGTTTTAGTTTTAATACAAAAGACATCAACGAGTCACAATTAAACATCGCTACGAGACTCTAACAGTTAAACGCACGTAAAGTTTAAGTTGATCCCACAGACAAACCGTTTAAATGTTTTGTGGGAGTGTGTAACAAATTAGTTATATTTATGTAATAGTTGAATAAATAAATAAATAATAATAATGAAAATAATTAAT
This sequence comes from Aproaerema taeniolella, assembly GCA_949987775.1. NCBI lineage: Eukaryota > Metazoa > Arthropoda > Insecta > Lepidoptera > Gelechiidae > Aproaerema > Aproaerema taeniolella. Next base: position 8,297,292 of record OX465259.1, on the reverse strand, counting down.
GAATCACCGCTGCTGAAAAGCTGACATTGTGAATAGACTTGAAACTGTCAACTAGCTACTGAAATACACCGAGGTCAAGCTGAATACCCGTTAGTTTTTCGTCGCATGCTTAAGACTCCAGCTTACATAATTTTAGAAACTGCGGCAGGCCGCTGACTTATTTGACGTCGAAACTATCGACAAGGTCGCGAGAATCTCTAAAATAGTTAGGAGCGAGTAGACATTCGTAAAAATGATCGTTTTCAAGTTTCCCTCGACAGGTCGATTGGCAGCCGCCCAAGTCCACGGGCCATTCGACACGCCAGCCAGCCACCGAGACGGCTATTTGTGGCCCTGCTGCTAACGTTGCATACGTCATTGCTCCATTTACAACATCGAAACGTGTTATTGTATTCAATTATGTCACTTGCACTGTTTTGTAAAACACATTATCACAGATTCAAGGTTACCCCTCTTCAAATGGCGAAACTGATTTGGAATGGTTTGCGTGTGCTTTCACTTATTCATGGAAGTAATTTTGTTGCAGAAACGAGCACGACATAAGCTGCCAAAATGTTTAAAAATCATTTAGAAATGATTGGCAGAAATGAGACAGCATCGAAGAAAGCCAAATTCTGGCAATCCTTCGTGCGGTCTCTAAAAGGTGAGGCACTCTTGCTTAGCAGCTCTTCTTGCTCTTTACTGAAATATGTGTGTAGAATGATCTTCCTCTGATCATTCTACTTTTAGTAAATCAACAAGAAAATAACATTCAAAACACAAAACAACACTTTATAAAACCACGGATCAAAACTATAGCTTCTGATAATTATGTCGCTGTTCAGGATCGGAAGACATCAGGGCAGAGGAGAGGTACAGGCCCACACGCCGCAGCGTGTTCCCTGAGCTGTCCTCCTCTTATCCCTACAGCAAGTCCATCTATGACGACCCCGTGGCTGCTGCTGAGAGGATCACCGTCCCCGGATACCGCTACCTGCCCGTCCACCGCGAGGTCTACGGCTACTCTCCACGCCCCATCTATGCTCACAACTACCCCCGCTCTCTCGAACGGTACAGGCCAGGTTAGTTCACGTCACTTTATAATTCATAACGTGGCAAGACATCCTATATGTACAGGCATGATTTCTCCCCGTACCTACAAATCTTTGAAGAGGTGACCATTAAAGTTAAAGAACAACGTATACTTCTGGCACTGTCTAAGCATAAAACAGATATAACACAGTTAGGGAACTACAATGTGATCAGTTGAAACCTAAAATTCCAATGCTTTGAATACCTTCCTAATGTTTACTAATGTGGTCCAATGTCAAGACGTTTACCATGAAACTGTGAGAGGTTAGACTCATTAATCCGAATTTACCTCTATATTCTAATTTACCTCTAATTGTGCACTCGGTTGATATGAGACGACCCTTATCAAAGGAAGTGCATCCGAGACTTAAATAAAATTAGGTCGAAGTGTTGACTGATTGTTGTTAGATGTCAGTTTGCTTTTCATTGGTGAATCGTTTGGATCTATGCCATTATTATAATTGTTTAGGAAGTGTCTATTAACATTACTGATCGTACTTCTGCTGCATTAAAGATTACCTACATATTATTTACCTACAACTAACATTCGTAATGTTATAGCGTGGATGTATATCTAGTCTTGTACAGAAATAATTGTAGTTAACGCTCAAGCATTTTGGCTTTTTATTCGTGTGTTCACAAAATGATTACCAGCTACGTATATTTAACAAATATTCATCATAACATGGACAGTCATTGGCATTGTATTTTAATTGTTTCAGCGTCAAAGGCTTCCGGCGGAGTTTAAAATATACTTTTAACAACTTAATGAATATTAATTACAAAAACTCAAAAAAATATATTTGTAATTTTGTACATTTTTCGTATAGCGTTATTGAAATGGAATTCAGCCTAATGGTTTCATTTTTCATAACATAGAGACCATCCAATAACTGTATAAAGATCATCAACTTGCATAAGTTTAGCTTATCGTGAGCTAATTTACTATGTATTTTTTATTTGTATTTAATTTTTTAATAAATAAATTTTAGAAAGTGTCCTCTTTTTGTGGATCCTGTCAAAAGCTCGGAGATTAATCGGTTTAACATTACATGGAGCCACATACACAATAATGAACACTCATTTACGTACTTACACAAAAAACACAGTATGTTTAGATCTATACTATAGGTATTTAGGTATACTGTTTGATAGTAAGTTTTACATAACCGGTTTAATTACAAACCATATTCAGTTTTCATTTTCTTTAATTATAATAAAACACGCTTATCATCGTACGAGCGCATGTTCACGACTTATAAATATCTTATCTGTTGGCTGGCATTTTGCAAGTTCCACTCTACGTTATTTAAAAATAATCACATTTAAAGCATGTTTCATTTAATAGAAGTCACCTCTTATACATATCATTACTGCACACTGTATATCCATGGATGTTAATTTCGTAAGTAATTGTTTTTAAATCTTCTAGAATTTGTCAGGAAACGCTCTTTTCATTTCATAGTTAGATCCCCTGCAATAAATTGTAATGTTAACGATTCCATAACAACTTTTACTTTCATCAAGTCTCCCGCGGAAAATTATAGTAACAGAGGTGAGTTCTATCAAATTAAATAAAAACCATCATCATTTAACAAAGCTTTGGCGAGAAATCCTACTAATATTCAACTAAAGAATTATCTACCTTGAAACCATTGATTTTACCCCGTGTTATTGATGTGATAATATACAACATTCTGAAATTTTCCTTTCTAGGTACATTTATTTCGTTATTAACGGTCGTTTTGACTTTTTTAATATAATCATCTTTACACAGGAATTTTAATAAGAAGCGTATTTTTCCTTCCATAAAATCCTACTGAAAGGACTGTTGTGTATGTGAAGTTTTCCCGAGTTCCTCTATTTTATAGCTGAGGCCTACATTGAAATTGGTGTGCCCTTCCTTCAGATGTCTAGTAGAGTAAAGTCTTATCAGCGATTTCTGTTGGCAGTTTATCATGTGCCGAGGCGTCTCCGACGAGGCGTTGACCCCTTCGACTCACACAAGGCGTGGCAGGATCATCTGGACAGGCTGGCTGCCATCGACAGGCTGTACCCATCCCGCTACGGACTCTACCTAAAGGACCGCGCGTACCCCATCACTGACTTGAGCTCTCCCGTCAGTTCATATGAGCCCAAGTGCCTAAAAGGCATCGAATATGAGCCCGACTCCAAGCCCCACTGGGGAACAGGTAAATACTAAACCAAACTATGCACGGCCACATAAGTTGGTGCTGTCATGAGCAAGTTTTGATGTAAATTTCTCAATTGAACATAATCTTTCAGACAAACGCTCAATTGCAAAAACGAAATGCCGTCCTTGTTTACGCTAATAAGGCGGAAAGTGACGTAAGATATTTAAAGTAGCATTAATTTTAATGGCCGTTTCTGCAACTGGGTGCTAGAGGCTAAAGAGACTTCCAGTACCTTCATTTTCTACAGCAAAAGTTTGCTCATGAACAGTTACTATTATTATAATAAGCCCTAGAATAAGTTACCGTGATTGGTCTGTTCGATCTTTACGCGGACATGTCTTCTAGTGTCTTCTTTGGTGTCTCGAGAAAGACTGATTTGTTTTTGTAAACTGCGAATAGGCAAACCACGGTTTCTCGCTGGTCCACGCCATCAATTTAGTTCCTGATTTAGTTATTTTTTCAAAATTATTATCGTGAATTAAATACATTGCGTGGAGCCAAAATATTTGACCCGTTTTACAGAATGCGTTGTATATCGTCAATCACGAAAAACCAAGTTTTTATTACAATTAAATTGTTAATAAGAATTTTATATAAACCTCGACAGACAGCTTTCAAATGAAAAAGTCGCATCGAAATCGGTCTATTCGTTAAGGAGGTACGATGCCACCATGGACCGAATATCACTTTTCTAGGATGCCACAGACAGATTTACACCCCTATTTTTGCGTCGTGGGTTAAAATTCTAATAAGTACCATGTTTTTGGGCAGGACGTGTTTGCATGTCACCCAAATTAGTCGCATTCTGTAATACGGGCCTTAGGACATATCATCACAATCACCTGCCAGCTTCGATTCAATCGAATCTGATTTGTGTGGTTCAAAGGTCCAAATAACATTTTAATGCTAGCATCAGATAAAATCAAACATTTTTTATATCATTGTTATGGATAAACCAAATTCAAAATTATCTCTAATGTAAATAGTTTGAAATGTACCCATAGATTTACCTTCATTGGTTTGGCAATGTGTTTAACTAAATATTACCTTGTCTTTATATTGATTTATGTGGAAAATTGCTATGAGACACCATAGAACATGATTTTGTATTTATTGACGACGATGTAAATTATTATATACTTTAATTTCTTATTAGTACAAACCTTTTACTTTAAACTAACCAAGAACACATTTTTCGTATTAAATCATAAAAGACCAACCTTGTATTTTAATTTATACAGTAGCTTAGTACCTCTATTTCATAAATTTCTTAGAAAAAAAAAGTTGAATTAAACATTACCGATTGGTCTTGCCAATTGTGTTTATAAATTTTTAGTATAAATTGAGATTAAATTTGAAAAAATGCGCATGAAACTCACATTGTACATAATCAAAACAGCATTTACGCCCGGAATGAAGACTCACGTATTTGCTTATACATTCGAAAGAACACTACACTCCACAAGATTAAAAATTCCAAATAAGTAAACTTTTAAATCTAAATATCAATAAATAATATTGCTTATGTGGCGTCCGTTTGTGCTATGCAAAGATTCGTATTGACCAAAAGACTTACCGTAAAGGAGCGTTGCCGGAGCGGATATCGAACGTGTTCAAAAAGGATCCCTTTTTCGCTGAAGCCGAAAAATGGGCAGATTTTGACCGTTCTATCCGAAGCCTGTCCCCGGATGTGGGCAACCGCTCACTTCGAGGGATGTCCCCTACGCCGGTGAAGCCAAGAATAAGCCAGCTGCGCGACTGTGAGGTCGCTTATGACGCCGATGGTAAGGGCAACAGACCCCTGTGTACCCTGTATCTTCGTCAGAACCCTTTGTGATAAAAACAAACAAAGAAGTCCTGGGTCAGTTCAGTTAAAATCTGATTTTTATTCTGATGGGTCAAACATTTTCCGCCTATCTAAAGTAGTTAGAGCACCATGTCCATAATAAAACTTTAATGTCCAACGCCTCTTTCAACTAAATACTATTTCCAGTGAACGAGAAGTAAAGACAACTTGATTCGCTGAGAGATTATTTTTGTAGGTTGTTAACACAAACTTCACCTACCTTTGAGTGTACGTGTTCTTGTATCCAATATCGAAGTGACATTACACATTTAACGTGTCTAATCTACAGCATGAGGAATGTAAGCTTCATTAATTTACGGCTTAAGAACATCATTCTAATCGCCTTGAAAAAATGTATACTTGCAGCTTCATAATGGTATTTTGTCTTAAAATGTTAATAAGAAATGTCGTCACATAGCGTGTTCTAATAACAAGGCAGATCACCTATGTAAAGATGTTTAAGTACGTAACAATTAAATAATTCAGTCATTCCTTCATCAACAGGTGAATATGTTTCAAGTACATCGTTTTCATTGTCATCATGCTTGTATTTAAAACTGGCTGAACTGAACGCTTGGCTTCTGTGACGATGACGAAATATGATACAGTGAAGCGTCTGTTGTCCTACTAATGTTGTGGCGTGTAGGTGCGCCGATATACAACGCGGCTGGTGGTAGGCGCAGGCCGTGGGCTGACATATTCAACCCGAGCCCGTCTCTGCCGATCTCGGCCATCACCAGGGATCCCTTCTGGTACGACTGGCCGGAGCTGAGGCCCCTCGCTCGATGGGACCGCAGCCCCTCGTACATCAGAGACTCGTACCTGTCGCCCGTCAAACGCACCTTCCTCTGGGACAAGCATCCGATCAGGCCCTTAGGTTAGTTGGTCGCTGTATATGAATATGCAAACTGTCACTGCGAAACTGAGGCTTAATTTGGTGTCCGAGCAGTGCCGTAACTAAAGCTTATTTGCACATAAAGTATATACACAAAAAAAGTAACAATATTTTACTGAACTTTCACAAAATTTAGTTAAATTTGCTCAATGCACCTAACTATGGTCTTGTACGAATTATTTTTTTATTGTTTCATAAAAAATATTTGTAGCTGTTATTTAACAACACTTTCCTACTTAGTTAATATTATATGACCTATTTGTATAAAACAAAAGTAATTCAATCTTCTCTAATTGCTAGAACAAAAATACTATACACCATTCTATTCTCACGTAGTTACTGCACTGTGAGCTGTAAAATAGCCTGAAATTTCTAATCGGCACCAAAACCCATCGGCACTGACTTTCACAATCATTTTGTAACTGATACGCTATATTATTTAAGCAACTATGTATGTCTCTATGGCAGATTTAATGATAGCTGACGCCTTCTCCGTGGATGATCTAAGCAGGACTTTACCGTTCATGCGTAGTCTGTAAACCGGGAAAAGGTATTTAACGTATTTACGACCTATGTAAAAAGAATTTTATTCCCACAAGTTGACAATTCATTTATAGAACATTAAATTACTACCTTAAATGAATGTGATCTTACATTACCTAAGCATTGAAGTACACTACTCAACAAAGTCTAGGGAACACGCACGATTTTTCATACAACAGAGGCCTCTTTGAGAAGCTGTGAAAAGTATTTAAGACACGTATTTTTAATAAAATCTTTAGTGTGAGCAAGTTCTATACCCGAATTTAAAATTCCTATAAATTAACTTTATCTAGCTTGAAGTTTGTGAAAAAGAGACGAAAATGAAAATTTAATTTCACCATTTCCATACTAAAAGCAAAGAAAAACTGCGTTTTCATTTTCATTTTTCCCTCTTTTCCACAAATTTCAAGCTAAATAAAGTTCATTTATAGGGATTGAAAATTCAGGTATAGAACTTGGTCACACTAAAGATTTTATCAAAAATACGTGTCTTAAATACTTTTCACAGCTTCTTAAAGAGGCCTCTGTTGTATGAAAAATCGTGCGTGTTCCCTAGACTTTGTTGAGTAGTGTATAATAGAACCTTCCTATACTGACTTTAAAAAGTGCCGGATTAAGTAGCTACGCTACGTACGTAGCAGGAGTTGCAAATGCTACGAGTTAACTACGAGCCCCCATAAACTTACCTCAAACGAAAATCTTTTGGACTTTCCGCGCTTTCGAAAAATGAGATGAAATTTTTAATTACTTCCTAATAACCTCTAAAACACAATAAAAAAATCTCTGATATGCTACGAACCGTGTGCTACGGCTGCTACATCTGGCACTGATGTGTAGGTAGATTTTAACGACTTTTTTACATAGTTTTTCATTGCATTTCTGTTTCAATTTAACTCATTTATCTTCATCTCAATCCCATAGTACCTACCGCTACTATAGATTAATAGCACATCTACCAAAAACCTGGAAAGTATCTACAACATAATATTGAGTAAACATAATTTGTTCGTATTGACGACATTAAAATATGAACAACGACTCCCGTTACCTGTTTGTTTTCCATAGCAAGTGTATTAGACTAAAAACTAGAACATATGCCACCTTTCAAAAAGAGCTCTGCATATACAGGGCTTTTAGGTATCTCTCTTTCAACCTCTCGGGTGGTTAATCAGTCCATAAAACTGAACAACTTCCCCAAGGAACATAGGTAAAATACGAAAAAAATTTTTGATCTCCCATACAAAATGCGCTATATGCTGATGAAGTTTGTATGGGAACTCAATTTTTTTTTTTTTGACCTACGTTCCTAGGGGAATCTGTTCAGATTCATGGAGAGGTTAAAAGAGAGATACCTAAAGCCTACATTGCAAACCACCATTACACAAAATGTACTTTTTAGATTTGCAAACATCACCACAATTCGCATTAGTTTTTCTCATCTTTAGATACCCATTAGTGTCGTGTCTGTTGTACATACCTTTCTACTTCTTTTAAGATTAATTTTAAGTGTCTACGTCAATGATATTAACTATATATAAGGATCTACGTAAAATTAATAGGAGTCTTGAGTTAGGTTTAAGATAACTACGCAATAAATAGCGAACTATTTTTCTCAACGTCTTAAATTGTTACAAACCCACAGTGTTTTTAACTGCTGTATGGAAAACTTTAGCTAAATAACAGATGTGATAAGGTTGATAAGAGGGCTGATGACAAAGAGATGTGAATCTCCTATGAAGCTAAATTAATTACTGCTTTAAAAAAAATGCTAATCTATTTTCGGTCACTTTGTTGAGTTTAGTTGGTTGTTTTCTTTGGTTGAGTGACATCTTTGATATCGTTGGTACATTAAGAAAAAAATTGAACTAAACCGTTGATAAAATGATAACTTTAATAATACTTTGATCAAAGGAAAAACTTCACTCAACAAGTTGCCTTGCGATGTATTGATGTTAAAAGTATACCGATAAGTCTATACAAATCGCAACTACCAAACATAATAAGCGTTATTTATTATATTATTATATCAAGCCTTTGGTATCCCATTAAAGGCCTCTCTCCTATTTTTCCACATCACTTGGTCATGGGCATACCTATATAACAGTATACTTTTAAATTATATTGAATATGTTTGGTGATGTTGCAATATATATAAGGATGTTGCAATATTGACGGCCGGTTTGGTCGAGTGGTAGTGACGCTGCCTCTTGATCGGCGGGTCCTGGGTTCGATCCCCAGTCGGGGCAAACATTTATGTACAAAGCAGATGTTTGTTCTCGGGTCATAGGTGTTCGTGTTTGTCTTTATGTGTGTTCCGAGGGACCCACGACACAAGGGAAAACCTTAGTGTGGGCCTTTGAGTGTGTAGCGTTAAAAAATATATATATATATGTTGTAAAAAATTTCGCTAGTTTATATTTCTCTTGTAAAGGTTGCCCTCGAACTTTTTTAAAAATTTAAATTTTATGGTCACTCTATTATCTCTATATAACGGCAAAGCTAGAAACTATATTTTATATGGTTTGATTGATATAAGATTAGAAGTCTTACTTAAATTTATATACAACTAGCTTTCCTCCGGAATTCGGGAAAATCATGTACCCTATGTTTATTACGGATAATGTAGGATTCTAATAGTGAAAGAATTTTTCAAATCGGTTCAGTAGTTTCGGAGCCTATAGTTAATTAGTGCATAAAAAATTGCAAAGGTTATAAACAATTAAACACCTCAACAACATGGTGTTTCGTTTTTCGCCGATAGTTTGTAAACTATAAATATTTCGGATTTTGAAAAAAAGACCCTTAAAGAGGAGGAAATTTTCCGACTCCCGAACTGTACCTCCATTATTTACAATTTTAATTTAACGCTCAAAGTAGCCCTCCGCACGCTATTCAAAATCGAGTACGTTACATAAAATATTTTTTTTAAGTTATTTGAAGTACATTCAAAAATTTTAAAAATATATGGTATATTCTAAACACCTGTAAAAATTCATTCCCTTTAGAATTTTTCATAAAAATCAATTTTCCAAAAAAGTAGGCTCTTGTTAATTATAAAAAAAAATTGAATTTATTGCCGTAATTTTTTTTCGCTTCGTGCAACTCTTTTTATATACATACAAAACAAAATTGCTTTATAAAGTTTTAAAAATGTTAATACTTTTTTTAAATATTTTTTTTTATTAATAAATGTCTTTTCTCGACATAAAAACAGTAACATAATGATAAATTGAAAAAAAGATTTTTATAGTGTCACTGACTCAAAGTATTAACATTTTTAAAACTTTTATGAAGCAATTTCGTTTTGCATGTATATAAAAAGAGCTCCACGAAGCGAAAATTTGCGGCAATGGGCTATGTGCAAGATTTTTAAAATAATTTGATTTTTTTATTTTAAGCAGGTTTAAGGTCCCATATTCAAATAAAAAATATATCAAATAATTTTGATCATAGATATAAAAATAAATAATTTTTAAAATTTTGGTTACAATTTGTTGCTTATTACAGCATTCTACAGATTAACTCCTTTGCCAAAGTAAAAAAAAAACCATTGACAGTTGGTTGACATATAACCTATACCGTTGTGTTTTTGAGTTTAAGTTCAACATTTAAGTTTCAATCACAGACTAACTAGAGATACGTTTCAATGTACTTACGTTTAAATGATCCTCACAGCAAAAAAGTGGACGTTTGGGACAATTCCTGTCAACCATTTTAATTCCTTTGGAATGGTAACAAACGTCAAATCTGGTAAGTTCATGTCAGTGTTTGAACAAAGAGGTATAAAACATTTTTTGGTTCTCTCCACCGCTGTAACTCGTCAGATGCCATGTTGAGTAGCAAAGCCTGCTGCGCTGTCGTTATTAGTGTTATTCCACAAATCCGAAGAGTATTAATCACTATCGTTGAAGCAGTTCTCGGAGTCCGGTATGAATAAGGTGTAGTCGTGAGAAAATCAGTCAAAATCTAGCACTACAGGTCCGTGCAAAGTTAAATCGTAATCCGGTATGCGGTAGCAGTAAAAGACTTCAGAAAAAAATAACCAAAAGCAAAAATAAAACTCAAAAATAAACAAACAAATACAAAATGAAATAGTTTATGTTTTTTTTTATTGACATGACAGCTTGGCTAAGACACGATTGTATAATGCCGTATTTATGATTAGTTTACCCTACTGAGAAACTTTTAATTATTATATTTTTATTTCAAAAGATAGATTTTATATATATTTTTTTTTAGGAAACGGGACCTTATTCCTTTATGTTAAATAAAAAATTAAACGAAATTAAAAATATTTTTAAAATGTCGTACATAGTCCATTATTTAAGTTTGCAATGATGAGAGAAATTTGATAAAACTTTGTTTATTAAAAATAGCCTACTTTGTTGGAAAAATTTTTTTATGAAAATTTCAACGGGAATGAATTCTTCCAGGTTCTAAACACCTGGAAGAATTCATTCCCGTTGAAATTTTCATAAAAAATAATTTTCCAACAAAGTACCATTTTTTTTAAATCTGCTTTAAATAACTTTAAAAAAATATTTTATGTAAAGTGCTCGGTTCTGCGCAATCTAACAATGGCGCGCGGAGGGCTACTTTGAGCGTCAAATTAAAATTATAAATAATGGCGGTACAGTTCTGGCAGTCGAAATTTATTTTTAGCAAATTTTCTCCTCTTTAAGGATCTTTTTTTAAAATCAAAAATATATTTTATAGTTTACAAACTATAGGCGAAAAACCAAACACCATGTTTTTGAGGTGTTTAATTGTTTATAACTTTTGCAATGTTTTAAGCACTAATTAACTTTTTATGCACAATGATCTAGATATTATTTCGAATCTAATGAACTATTACACATAATTTTAGCAATAGTATGTCTCAAAAACACGTTTCTGAACTTGTCGACTAGACTAGGTATAAATTATAAAGGAAAGATATGTATTTTTGTATGTAACGAATTTAACTTAAAAACTACTGGACCGATTTGAAAAATTATTTCACCATTAGGATGCTACATTATCCCTAAGTGACATAGGCTAACTAATTTTCCCGAATTCCCACAGGAACGAAGTCCCGAGTGGAATGCTATTTAAGTCATAATTTTAAGTCATAACTAATATGTAAAGCTGTACTACCTACAAATGGTCTTGGTATATGTATTTATATAAAGTATGTAGTTATATTATTTAAATAATCTGATAATTTATCAACTTTTTTCACTAAGAAAGTACGTTTCTTTTTCAGCTGCTGCTTACTAAGGGGACTGACATCGAACCCAAATTAATTTAAGTTATCAACTGTATTTAAACTTCACATCTAATTTATTACAAATATATATATATATATATATATAATTTAATTACCTGACTATGTTATCAAAATGCATTAAATTCTTTAAATTAATACCTACTTAATAAACATCTCTAAAATTCCTATAAGTTGAAATCCCTGTTTTTAATTAAAAGAAGTCCTTAATCGACATTATATTCAGCAAGATCTCAAAGACTGCAATAACATAGTCACTGCCACAAATGAAAAAAAAATGTTATTTACATCTTTTGTTTTTATTATTACGTATTAAATATTTTTATGTAAAATAAAAAGAAAAAAAATCAATAAAACTTTTCAAAAACCCATTTCTTGTTTTTTTGACATATAGAATATTGTATTGAGGTACTTATATATTCTACATATAAAGTGGTAAGTTTGATTAAATTGATCGTGAATTCTTCCTCCTTGCGCTTCGTCGCGTTTATTTTTCAGGCCATGATCTGGGATGTGCCAAATCAGGATTTGACTGACTTCCGTGCCTGCTAACAGGGGAACCTGATCCCATTGGAGCATGGTTACCTTTCTTCCTTATTTTGTAGATGTATAAGTAATCAAGAATATGGCAGACTTGACTAGCCTGGTGTCAGAATTTTCAAACAGTCGAATGGTCTCTAACTTGGTTTAACAAGAGTATCTTAGTCATTCAAAACAGCCGGGAGTCATTCAAAAAACTTCGAAACGCGAAGGGGATTAGGCCACGCTGGCCGAATGCGAGTTGGTGAACCGCGCGCCTTTCGAAAATGAATTTTCTTAGACGTGCGGATTTCATCACAATGTTTTCCTTCACCGCTGAGCAAGTGATAAGTTATTCATGAAAAATCCGTACTTAATTAAAGTCGAAAAGATGTACCTATTTAGTGGTACAGGCCCGCACCAGGTATTGAACTCGCAACCTTCTGGTTACAAATTTGGCTTAGGTACACTCAAGAGCACGTCAAGCTTGACACTTTGGTCTTTGGACCGGCCCTGCATTGTATGGCGCGCAGTATAAATCAGAGCTCAGCTTAAACTGATAGTGTAAAGCGTGACCTGCCCTTGACAGTACTAGAAGTAACATAGAATACTAAAATGTGAAAGTCCTCGCGGGCAGAGCCGCGTGCGGAAAGCTAGTAAAGGCTATAAAAAAGTAAGTAGTAGCAAATATCTAATATGAAAGCGCGAACTTTCAGCCGCCTCTTCGAGTTAGAGTCTGGCCATCGAAAGCCGTCCACTAGAAGCGGCGGCATATTTAAAAATTCGTCTTTCGAAACCTGTTTTATACACATAAATCCACACTTTTATGAACCTTACAATAAGAAAACAATCAAATCAAATTAGAAGAAAATAAAATAGTGTTATTAACTCCGTTTATTCAGTCTATACTCAGTGTTTTCAGAGAACGAATTTTAAATCTGCCGCCGTTTCTCGTGGACAGCTCGTTCATATATAAGTTATATTTTTTGAGATTATTTAGTGTGTCTCTCAACTATAGGTATTCCAAAAGTTTCGTTGCCAAAAAATGAATTTAAGAACTGTCTTGGAACCACCAAACCGCCGCGCCGCTCTCTCAGTTTTAACCTTTTTCAAATCGGGTGATGTGTTAACCGCTTTAGACAATGCTGCCAACTGACTGGGGCAAATTATTTAGTCTATGGTGTTGTTTGACAACTGACAATAGTGACATTGACGGCAGTTGGTTTTAAAATTCGATTGGTTTGTTTTGCTTTTTTGAATTATTTTACGGACATTTTTTCGCAGTTCTGTATTGAATTCTGTATTTTGTTTGCTCAAAGGAAATATTAAACGATGGGTGAACAAATCCAAGGCCAGTGCGGACCAGAACACGTCATGGATACGACTAACAATGACATGGTTTTCGATAATTTAACCATTCTGAAAGAATTAAGTAACATTGTCAATATTGTAAGGTATGTTTTTAGATTTTTAGTTTTGGATTTAAATGAATGCTCTAACCTCTCAATTGGTGTGCCCTGGAAGCTCTTAAAATATATGTAGTGGAAGACAGTAACTGGCAAAACTAACCTTTGGATTAGAACTTTGAAACTGCCTATGGGCATGAAGCGTCTTTCATTCTCTTTAGCATAAACGTGAAAGTTCGTTAGGATGGATGGATGTTTATTACTCCGTCACGCAAAAACTATTGGATGTATAATGATGAAACTTTGCAGTAGGTAATAAGAATAGTTACCTAGTTTAGAGATTAGAATAACCAGGCTACAGAGCTTTCCCAAACTCCTATGGAACGAAGTCCCGGGCGACAAGCTAGTTTAGAATAAGTATGAACCCACTTAATTATAATAATTTAACATGTTGGTTTCACATTTTTTCTGGATAAAATAAGTAAGTAGTTGTTAAGTTTTCGTGGTTATTCTGGTTATTGTGGAAAAAGATAAGTAACTGCCACAAATCTTGCTATACAAGTTTTAAATTATTGTTCTAGTAATGAAGAATTTTTGGAAACTGTGCCAAAATCTAAACTTCGAGTTAAGTGGATGCCTATATTCAATTACTTGAAACAATCTATCTACAATGAAATGGTTCAAGAACTCAATTCTATGTGGAAATTTGAAAATATGCCTGAGATGTTAGAAATTCTAGAAAAACAAAAAGAAAAGTTTAATGAAATGAGTCCTAATAAGGAGTTATGGTGAGTTTTATTTATTTTATTATTATCACAATAAGATAATACATGTATTAGGTTTTAGAAGTACTATAAATTAACCCTTAGTATAAAAGTTACCTAGTTAGAATTAAATAATTCATTATTGGTGTCAATAGTATTGTCACTGGCAAACCGTTATAAGATAACCAGAGGTGTGGGGTCATACCATCTTACTGCTCAAGAATCGTCATCATCACCTGCACCCTCTTGATCAATGGGGAAGGGTGTGGTATATTAAAACCCTTAATGGGATTCTTAACTTGAATAGCCATTCTCTATATTAATACTTACTATAATACTGCGACATTGTCAAAATCACGAAAATCGTGGACACCATTTTATCAAGAATTGAATTGAATCAATAAGAGGCACTGACTAGCATTTATCCATTGGATACTGGCAATTCACCACCAAGCCCTACAAATCTGAGGCCTTCGTAAATGAACAATTATTACTAGTTAGAAACTCTTTAATACATCAATATGTAAATCACATGTTCCAGGAGGCCCCAACTAGGTGATGTTAAAGCTCAGTTACGGGCACATGACTTCGTAAACTTGCAGAGACAGAAAACTTCACTTGAATCATTAGCCAAGGAGTATGAAAACAGAGTAAACAAACTGAAGAAAACACTTTCTGCAAAAAGAGGATACCTAAAAGTTTTACAACTGGACATTCAAAAATATCAAAAGAAAAATGAAGATTTTATAACACAAATTAATAATAAGATTGAAAATCAAGAACATTTAATTAAGAGAATCATTCCCTCTAGAATTTATGTAGAAGCAAACACAGATATGGACTTTAATGAATAAAAGGTAATTTATTGAATAAAATTTATATTTCTGAAAATTGTACACACTTTGAGAAACAGTACAACAAAATTAACTGAAGGTCAGAAAATTGTTAATTCTAAGTGTAGATGATGAAAATTTAAAGTAGAGAATAATTAAAGAGTAATTTCAAGTGATACTGACACTTAATGATAATCTAATATTGCTGTTTAGTCTTCTAATCTAAGAATATAATTAATTAAAATATAACAGACAAAAAATGGAGAGCAATATTTGCAAAAGCGAAATGTGTCTTAATACTCCTATCCTTTTTTTACAATTTATCATATTTAAAAAAAGTCATATTTCGTAAATGCAAACAAAACTGAAAATAAAACGAGTTATCTTCTTACTAGCAAATAGTGATATTTTATTATTAATGAAAATTATTGACACTTTTTTAACATAGCTAAAAATAAAATTGTACAATGCAGAACTTGCATATATTTTAATAATAATATTATTGCAATTGCACTATTGATGCGAGGACTAACTGTTCTAACACCTTTTTTGAATACATATATACCAATTCTGACAAATGAAGCCTCGATTAGGAGATCAGGTCAATCTTCTAAATAATAATTCAATAAACAATTTGATTTAAAATAATTATTTGACCAATAATACTGAGTGCAAAAATTTAATTTCACTGGGCAGTCCTTTCTCAAGAGAAGCAAAAAGAAAAGAATTATACCAAAGGGCCCTTTTTTATTTGCAGAATTCACATTACTATAAATAAATAACAACACATACTAAAGTGATTCAAGGACAATTACTTTTCTGCAATCTCGATCATCTAATTCAAACTAAAAATTTTAATTAAATTTTCGTCACTTATACCGACCTTTACATACTTTACATTTATAGGCACATTAGTTACAGAATAAAACGAAGCAAATGTGCTTTCGATCCACTACAACTTAGTAAATAGTATGACGCTTTGTGTCCAATGCCCGCATCTTTAAGATTGCTTGCCACCTCAAAACTTCTAAACAATAAAACAATGACTACAACATCAACAGGTCACAACTTAACAGGGTTCAATACAATCCATGTTAGACATTAAATCAGGGATCGAAAAAGCATTAGTCACGAGACTTTGCCAAATACTTCTCATTTCAAATAAGATCTCTTAATTATTTATTACCACTTATATCAACCATAAAATCAATAAATAAGAAGGCACAAGCAATTGATAAATAATTCCTATAAACGATCTGCAGCTCTGTCTCATGACTATATTAAACACAGTAAAAAATATAACTATAATACACAATACATTTAATTATTTGTAGCATTCCTCTCACTGTGCAGCACACTGGATCCCATACATCAGTTATTTTTTTTTTGGTGGTGATCGTTGTGGTGTGGCTGGCCTGCCACTGTTGATACCATTGTATTGATACTTAGCTTTCTTTTCAGATGGTTTCAAGATCTGTAAATGAAATAAGGAAGCCTGTAAATCAAAATTATAATGGAGCCTGATACAGTAAATAGAAATCATAATTGGATGGTGATTGGTCACACCTTGCTGGAAATGATACAGAACTCACAACCTTATATAAGAGCCTATACAGGAAGTCACACCTCATAAGGAATGTGATATACATTAATGTGGAATGTGAGAACCACACTTTTTGGATTGAACATCACATTTGAAATGTAATAGTGACTTAATTTTGTGTAACTGAATGTAATATATTGCGTGTGTTCTTTTTTATTTCAGTAGATAGTAGATCTAGTTTTCGAAATAAGGAAAAAATGAAAGGAATAAATAGTTGGGTAGAAATAAATAGGTTTATTTCTCAGTTCTCTATAAAAATCTTCGATATGAGAACCATTGCGTTCTAAAAAAATAATTGCCACTATTCACTAGTTCATTTCACAACAGGAAACAAGTTCAACTAAAACAAAATTCTAAATTTCAGAGCTTTCCACTGTTTAAGCCGTTATGCTGGTGCTTGGTTTTTTTTTCCGATGGCTTTAGTATCTGAAAATATAGTGATTTCGTTACTTTAAGTCTTTCTACAGTTTTCCAAGTGGTAAATAATTACCAAGTCATACATCAGGATAGGATTTTGAAAAAGGTTCTAGAAAATCCCTAATGTAAATACAAATAGATGAAAGTATGTGAAAAAGACAGTTATGCAGAAATAATAACTAGAGAATGCATATACCTGGAACGAACACATCAGTGTTTCGTCTACAGACATCATACCGCCTGCATTATCAAATTCTCCACAATAATTAGGTGCAGAGAAAAGTGTCACGAGTTGACGTTTTGCGAAAAACTCGTAGCCATCTTCTACCACCTGTAAAAAAAGGAAGATGAGATCAAAATATGAAGTGTCCTGAAGACCAGTGAGCATTTGCATTAACTATAACAATTTATTTATAAACCTTTTTTGAAATCTGTCAAAGACTTTTATTTCAGTCACAAATACACAAGTTTTTCTTTATCTTGGCTTTTATCAGCCCAAATATACTGTTGATACAAATCTTGATAGTAAGTTTGGTTTTGTCTAGATTCTGTATTGATACGAGTAAATGTATAATTACCTGATGGGCTCTACAAATCAAATCTAAATCATGTCGATTGAGGAATTTGCTGACCACATCAGGTCCAAATGTGAATGACACACCACGATCATTTTCACCCCAACCCTGCACATCTTTATCTGGATCCGACCACAACAGATCACAGAGCAAACCTGGAAAGAAATAAAAATAATGGTTTGAGTTTGTGAATATTGTTTACTTGATTTTAAATAAAGATTTAAAAGATATTATTATTTTTATTGTGAAACAAGCTTACATCAAGTAAAATTATATGGAAGTGCGAAGTGGCACTTGTCCAGTGCCGACGAGAAAGCGCTACTTGCTTCTCATTTATCATTGGTGGTGGGACCTTAACAATGTTACATTGGCGAACTTTAAAAATATTGATCTTATTATTTAATACCTGTGTCAGGGACATCAGTGGGTCGCATTATCCGTCTAATCTGCTCCATGCCTTGCAAGTCTGGTGAGAGACCGCCATGGCAGCAAAATATTTTCTCATCAATAATAGCAGCAATTGGAAGGCAATTAAAACAGTCAGTGAATGTCTTCCACAACTTAATGTTGTATCGACGCTTGCACTCATCGTAAAATCCTGCAAAGCAATAAATCATTATTAGTTACAAGGGGTGCTTCTAGTTTGTCTAAAGTAAAATACCAAATGCTTGTTCAAGCCACCAACTTACCATAAATGCGATTAATACTGGCGCATTCGTGATTGCCTCGTAATAGGAAGAAGTTTTCAGGGTACTTTATTTTATAGGCCAGCAGAAGACAAATAGTTTCCAAAGATTGCTTCCCACGATCAACATAGTCCCCAAGAAATAGATAATTAGCTTCTGGTGGGAATCCACCATATTCAAATAGACGTAGCAAGTCAGTGTATTGGCCATGAATGTCACCTGTAATTGTTCCAGTGTACAAGGTTAAACAATATTGGAAAAGCTACAAGTAATTATTCTATTTGCTAGAACAAAGCATTGTTTTCAAAATACAGACAGCAGCATAGCAGGTTACAAATTTGCACTACAAAACACTATTGGGTACAAGATAAGGGTGATAACATCAAGGTCAAAATGTAGTATAGTCTGATGTACAGTTGCATGTACTTGCTACTAGGTATTAATTTACTTTTGTTAGTGTTGAAATTTTTTGTGGGTATTCAATAAATAGTTACTACAAAACTTACCACAAATTTTGAGTGGTGCTTCTAACTCGAGCAATATGGGTTGTTGCAAGAATATCTCCCGTGACTTGGTGCAGAGGCCACGTACCTCTGCTTCGGACATCTGCACTGTCTTGCCAGGCCTGCATCCTCGAACTGAGCAAAAGTGAGAACAGTCAGAATTAGAATAGTATTAAAAATGAAAAAAGCTGCTGAGGCAAATTACATACATCACATGACAAACATGTAAGTAGTACTTGATATGCATAAGTTAAAAACAGACATCTAAAAGAAATAGACTGAAAAGTGAAAAGAAAAATGTGCTATAAGATACAATTAAGTACACATACAATTTACTATGCCTAGCAGACAAACTAATTCTAATTAATACATTTAAAATCATAGTAACAAAAGCAGATAAATGAAATGCCCTTAAGTAGATTTTAATATTAGATGTCATATATGCAGCATCCAACCAATGCATGCTAAAAGGGGAAGATCACAGGTGATGGTATAAAAAAAGTTAGTGAATTGTTATAGGTCAATTCTTCAAATAGACAAAATATACAATACTACTTTAGTAGTAATACAATACATGAATCTAGTAGATAGATTTCTAGGATATCTTTCAAAAACAGACAGATTAAGGATATCTTTTTTTTGGTTGGTAAATAAATGAACACGCATACAATTCAACCTAAGAGATAATGTTACTAGTTGGCATTGCAATTGTATGTAAACAACATGTATCATTACCAGTTCATAAGAAAAAATATTTCATAGACTAGTGCGGGTATTGGTATGGTTGCCAATAATATAGGAAATTTACTATCATTAAACATCTTTCTATGATTTAACATAATTCAAACAGACAAACATAAATTGGGCTCCGTGTGATGTGCTATGGCTTTCAGGATTCATCCCTGTCACATTTGAAGAGAGGCCCATTCGCCTTGTGGTGGTCGTTTATGGGCTGAATAATCAAGGGTACAAAGATTGAATGATGCCAGGTCACTTTTATGGACATGGACAAATAACATTGCAAAATAAAGGGGCAAGAAACTAGCTTGATACTCTGACAAAACTTGGAAGCAACATTACATTCTCCAGAAAAGATGTCTTTCAATTTCCCTTTTCGTCGTGCCGTCTCCTGCTGCAGCCTGTATACTGTTGTAACCCATCAAAAGCAGCACAATAAATGAAATAAACGTTTTATAAACTAAACGATGTAGTAGGACGCAAATAATAAATGCAAAGAAGTGAACTACGCCAGTCGGTCGCCATAGAATCTAAGCTGACACAACTGTTGGTCGAGTATCGCGTTGGTCGAATAGTTACTATGCGAAAACGCAAAACGAATTCCAATCTTATGACGGAAATAATAGTTTGCTGGTTCTAAAACCGGCAGTTACATCTGAAGTGGAATCAGATAAGAATTGGGGATAATCGATTTATTTATGAGTTTGACGTTTCGAATCCTACACACTAGTCTTTAATTACGCAACTAGAGACTTAATAAGCATGAACAACATATGCCCGCAGCATTGAACGAAAGATAAGACCTAAAGATTCGTGCGAGGAATCTAAGAAAATGTGATTTTTACCTTCTAAAAGCCTGTGAATAAGACTGTCAACATTGAGTTCGTCAGCCATATTTACGACACAATTAAATTTATATCATAAACTTCATGGATCTCCTCACAATCACACTAATAGAGCTTGTTTTTAGATTCGCTGTATTAGTTTCTCGAATGAATAATAAAAAGAATTAACACAGAACTTCACACACAAATGAAATCACACAATTAGTGAATTGATACTTGATGTGAATCTTTTCTTTTTTTCACTCACACAATCAAAGAATATAAATACTCCTGGCGGAGAAGAATGGCAACTCCATACAAAGAGATTTCAGTGCTGACATCTGTTTTATTACCCTGTCAACAAGCATGGAGCGCGAAAATACAAAATAGATCTTTGTTGTTCAATTTGAATATTTGGGATTAGCATTTTCACTTGTAAGAAAACTCCGTAAGTATTACTTATTACTAGTAATACTTACTGAGTTTTCGTACAAGTGAAAATGCTAATCCCAAATATAGAAATATAATAAGGTAAGTAATTAAATAAAACTGAATAACTTTAGTTTAAAATTTGTTTATTAATAGATTGTAGCAAATTCTTATCAAAAAATGCAACACATAATATATCCAATAGGCTGGCGACATATTTTTCAATTCGATGCTCCTTATAAATTTAGCTTTTTACCAAATCAAAAACATTTCGGCTGGAGATGAGTTAGTTTACAAACTATTTTCTTCATGTTCATGTTTCATATTAGCAACATTTGTAATACAAAATCATAATCATATATTGATGAACAGATTTAGACCAAATTTAGACAATACTTTTATTCTTTTTGTTGTTTAATGATTTGATTTAAGTACATAATATTGCTAATATACCTTGCATATTACAAACTGGTGAGTTAAAGGAGATTTAAGAATATATTTTTTTTACTTTGCTGACTTTCATTATTTTATAGTACAATTTATCACACATTAGCAACATCTGTATAATATAAAATCATAATGATATCAATACTTATTAACAAAACATTCCTGTATATTTTTTAGGTCTTCTTCCTGTAACATACAAGCGTTAGACATCCTATCCCTAAGAGAGATTAAATCCCTATAATTTAGATAACCTAAGCGATTATGCCAAACTGTAATCGGTGTTGCCCTCTGAACAGCGACTGTGGAACTCAACACCTCTTGCCTATGTAAGAGTGATAAATTCGCCCATTCGTAAAACTCACTTGAACAACTCACATTCAACCTGTACATGCCTTTATTCATAGAAGCAACCGCAATACATTTACCTAACCTATCACGAATCTCACATCCACACCAGTTGAACATCACTGTAAAATTATTCTTAATTAATGTGCTTACTGATAAAAGATTACTAGATAACCTTGGTACATACAACACATTAACAAGCTTTCTCACCTGGCCATTTAAATTTAATAATATGTCCCCAATACCTTCACAATTCAACTCCTCATTATTTGCTACCGTTACCTTATTATTATGACACTTAAAATTTAAAAAAATGTCTCTATTGTCACACATAATTATGTGAACATGTGTAATTATGTGTACATCCGAAATCCACATACCACCAATTCTTCTCATAGTAGTCCCCCTGGTTAGCCATCAATGCTCTTGCTGCCATAGCTTGCTCTTCACTGCTTCTTTTTTGATCAAGCTTGAATTTAAAACAGTTCACTTTCTTGTGACCCGGCTTTTTGCAATAATTACATTTTCCTTTAAAAGTATTCTTCTTTGAAAGAAAAGCCGTGTTATTTTCAGAATCGTTTTCCTAATTTCTTCTTGCAACAGTCGAGCTCGAACTAATTCGCTTGACAATTTTTTCGTCATGTTGGCAGTTTCTAAATTAGATACTAACGGGTCATACTCGGTTGGTAGTCCGGATAAAAGAATTTCTGCTACTTCACTATCTATCTTCTATAACTTTCCCTATATCAGCCAGCTGCTGAACTAGTAACATAGCTTCTTCAATGTATTTTGTCATAGAGTTGTAATTTTTGTATTCAATTTTGTGAAGTTGCCTCTATAAAAAACACTCGCCTAACAAGACCTGAGTCTTCAAACACGTCTGATAGACATTTCCAAGCTTCTTTTGCTGTTTTCGCTTGCCTGACGTACTGATACAAATGGCTTTTGAGGCTGAGACATATTCGCGCTAGGGCACGTTGATCTTTCGCGTCGCCCTGGGAACTGGCACCGGTTTCAACAATATCCCGCAATCCGTCGTGCATGAGTGCCATCCGGCACGAAAACTTCCAGGAATAATAGTTTTCTGAGCCTACTTCTCAACATGTATCTGTGGCAATGGTGTGACAATGGTGTGCCATGTGTCGACTCGGTTCTACTATCGTTAGCCATGTGGTTAAATTAATAGCCGACTTACTTGCTTCGCCTCGTGATGTGCACTTTACTTTTCTAATCTTTCCACTGGGACTCTGGGACCGTAACCTCCTATTTACCCCATCCATGTCACACACACTTGCAGCAATATTTATATTCTCTATTGTGTGCAATTGTGTTGCAACACAATTGCACACAATAGAGAAGGACCTAAAGAAGGAAGCAATCGACATAAAGCTTTTATTCGTCTATGGGCAGAATCAGTCTATCTCACTCTTTCTAAGCAATCCCTTGTATATGATTCTTTTTTTAACATGAAAAAATCATAGACAATATACACGGATTCTTGGTCGGTGTCCCAATCAGCCGGCCCGACATGCTGGACCATAGTCTATCCGACAAATTGCTAAAAAAAGAAACCGGAAATAGAAAGGTTTTGCTTTGTTGCCATTTTAATAAAACTGTCAGAACCGCTGTGGACCATAGACAAAACTGTCATTCGGGCAAAATGTCGCTGTTTTTGATTGTCAAGTTATTTTCTCATCGTAATGTGGCGTTCTGGCGCATAGTATGTATGAAACACAGAGGTTTGGCGTGTGCGTTCTATTTTATTTTAGACAAGACTTGACGGCTATTTGAAAAAACTTCATGGCTCTGTGTTCGACATCGATGTACTATTGCCTCGGTTTTTCGTAAACAACTCTAACAAAACATCGCTAAAACTCAATGCCGTAGGCGGAAAACCTCTTTTATCGCGAGTGCAAGACGCATACACCGAATCACCAATGGATAAAAACGAGCCCGGGTGCAGTAAGTCGGTGGAGAAGATGGAGAGTGAACAGAGCTACAGCGGCGACAGCAGCAGCTCTTCAGACTCTACCACCGAAAGCTCGGAAGGAGACGAAGAGTTGATGGAACCGGTACGCATAATGGGTCACACCCTGGAACTGCCACAGGAGCTCTGTGAAGATTTTGGAGTGTTTAAGGAATTCTTTTCAATGAAAACATGGGATTCTCTCAGTGATGAACACAAGACACACTTGAAGCAGTATTTACCGACTTTCCCTGAAAACGATGAGGAAGAAAAAGAAAAGACTGTTAAAATGCTGTTTAACTTTGAACCCTTCCATTTCACATCACCACTGAGTGATTTTTTCAACAATTTGAGGCAAGGAAACTTTCGGCCAGACATAGCTAAAATGAGAACATTTTTGATGAAAGCAAGAGCCAAACAGCAGAAACACAAGGTATAGTCCGATATGAAGTTATTGTGTAGTAACTAGCCGTGAGAAGAAATTAATTTATCTGATTAAAATATGTTTCAGATGAAAGCTTATTATGCCAAGTTGCTGCCTGAAGTGCTGATATCCCGTGAGAGGTTATTAGCAGTTGCCAAGGGCCTCCCTCCAGGGGACATTCCCTCCCTCCCACTACTACCACCAAAACCTAAAAACAACTACACTCCCATTTACACTAGAGCCAAACAGAGATACTTTGAGGAGCTTGCTTCTATTCATAAGGTTTTGGGAGCTGAAGAATCTGATGATGACAACTACCCTGAGGGACCTCCAGAGCTGTTCTTAAAGAAAAGGAAGCAATTAACAGCTGGCCAGGTACTTCCAGTTGTAAGACGTTAAAATTCAGGTTTACCAATTAGTGTGATCTTTTATAAATACATTGAAAATTTATCTAACTAGAAAACTACAATTGATCATGAATGCTAAATGTTTGGTAGGTATTGCATTAATATTATCATCTATAAGCAATCCAATATCTTTATTTTTTATAATCTCTAGGATGTAAATTTTTAGATTAAAGATTAATTATTAAAAACTAGCTTTCCGTCCGGCACTTCGTTCCCATGGGAATTTGGAAAAATTATGTAACCTATGTGTTAATCCAGGGTCTTGGCTACCTACATACCAAATTTTATTAAAATTGGTCCACCTGTTTGAGCATGAAAGAGTAACAAACATCCATCTAGCTAGTTGAAAGTTTAAAATGTATAATAGTTGATCTATAAACTTCATAATATGATGTAAGATCATAAGAAGAATTGATTAATGTACCTATTTTTTTACAGTTAGATCAATTTCCAATGTATTTATAGAAGATTAAAACTTAAAACAGTATTCCAGCCCTGTAAAGATGTAATCTTGATTAAACTTACTAAAGTAGCAAATATTTTCAGAGCATAGATGGCACTGTAGCTGGGACATTAGGTATTTGTGAGCCATCAACCAGTAGGACATCATTGGAGTGCCTAAAAAATGTTCTTGTAGTTCATAGAGCAAGAAGACAATATAGAGAGGTAAATACCATCCACATTTCAAAAACTATTAAGTGTTAGGGTTGGGGCACATTTACTGAATGGAAATAATAAAAATATCTAATGTGCTTCTGATTGCTTTCAACATAAAAATATAAATTGAATTTATGTTATAGGATCTAACATTAACATTATAGCCTAAGTTTTTCGTCAGTTTATTCATAAATGTCTAAATTTTATTCAGAACCACCCAGAATTAAATACGGCAGGAATAACTTTAGAAGATATCAAACAAAGGGTAGCTTTGGTAAATGGAGCAAAGAAGCTTATGTTTGGAGGTTCAAAGAGCGAGCTTTCTATGCAGAAACTTAAGAGAGGCCCTAAAAAAGAGCCGAAGCAGCCAAAGAGAAAGGAGGAGGAGCATGAAACTGTTGAGACTAAACCTCTGTTGCCCGAAATTAAGATAAAAATGGAACAGGAAGAATCTGACTCTGAGAGTTCCTCATTTGTAGACCCAGTGGCAAGCCCTAAGCAAGGGAAGAGACCTTATGAACAAGTAGAAATCAAAGAAGAAGTAATTGATCCCAAATATCCAAATCCTTCAAAGTAAGTAACATCTAAATTTTATTGCTTTTTTTAAGGAAAATGTTCAAGTTTATTATAATTTGAACCACTGTAAGAAACTTGCATGTGTTTCTTGAATATTATTTTTTCATCATACCATAGGATATAAAATACATATGCATAATAGATGACAGGAATATACAAGAGATAATAAGTTACTCTTACATAATACAATTGCATGGGAATGGTGATAAGTCCACCATTAAAAAAGAATTAAGGTCATCAAATTCCAGCCAATTTACAGCTTCATTTTGCCAAGCTAGTTCTGTATTTCGTTGCATAAACAAGTATATTTTTTAATTAAAATATCCACTTGTAATGATTTTGACCTAATAAATTAGTACTAAAGTTCAGCTGATATTTACTGGTTATTGTTGTCTTTTTTACATTTTAGTACAAACAGCGGTGTTCCCGATTTGGATTGTGTAATAAAGCAAGAGCCACCAGATCAGATAGCATCAAGCAACAACACTTCTAGAGTCATACAGCATGTACCCATCAAGTTAGAGGATTTGGATGGAATTGGTAAGAAATATACTAGATTATAGTGGCCTTTAGTGCTGTGCATTGTGGAAATATTATTGTTAGTTAGTAACCCATGGTCACAACCATATGATTCAGTGAGCAACAATACTTCTACTACAAACTATGGGAATAATATGTCTGACTCTTTTATCGGTTTATTCAAGTTGAGCTATCCAGCAGAATTAAGATGCTTACTGAGACTTAATTTTCATGATCTCGATTCCAAAAAAAATTTAGGCCTAGATTGCAACCTATCATGGTTAGGTTACATCACATTTAATATGTAAAAAATATGACCGTACTCTATCTTTTACCTTTCGGCCACTTTCGAAACTAACGGTTCGAAACCGGAAACCATGTTAAGAAAAACAATCATATTTTCGAAACCGGTTTCTGGAATCTTTAGTTTCAAAAGTGGCCGAAAGGATCTCCTATGCTAATGTTTCTTCGTTTTCTTTAATGTATGGAATGTAATGCGTTAAAAAGTTCATGAAATTCATAATTTCACGTTTTTATTCTTTATGTGTGTAGACATGATGGCACTGCCAGTCGAGATAGCAGACGAGTCGGGCGCGGTCCATACCGGCGAGGGCGAGGAAGGGCGAAGTGAGGAGGAAGATCTAAGTGAGGAGGAGGCGGTAATAACCCAGACGACGTACGTGTCGTTCCTGTCGCTGGTGCGCGCGCTGTTCCCGGCGCGCCGCGCGCACCGCGCCTCGCGCCGACAGCTGCACGCTCGGTGTCGCGCCGTTATGAAATCGCCTGTCGCGCCGCTCAACACTTGGTATAATAGTTAGTACACTTACTTATTACTACTTTATCCAAAATACTAAGAAATTCATTATTAATGTAGTGCTCCGCTAATATAAGGGCTTTCGACGCATGCGCCCACACCGGATAAGAATCGGTATACGACTTTTGGAAATTTAATTCGATTTCTTCAATTATAGCGATCCTTTTGTAGATTTCGCCAATGTCCAGTCCAGTGGCAGGTTATCAACTTATCACTCAGTTGCAGAGACGTCGATTGTACTCTCATTTACCATCTAGTTGACGTAAATAAAGACGCTTTACATTTAAAGAAGCTTTAAAATTAATGCAACTGACATTATGTAGCCACAGTTTTGGAATATAAAACCATTGTGACGTAAGGGTTGACTAAATTAGCTATCGAAACTTTACGACATGAATCTGCAACTTTTCAAAATTTTTCACCATTCATAGGCACTAATGCAGATCGTGGAAGTATTCCAAGAGGCGAAATTTTTTCGTGTTTCCATCTACGTTTCTCGGGGGAAAACTTGTTAGTTGACTAATTTAAAGTCATCCAGTTGACCCAATTTATTCACTAGATTCTAGTGACTAGAAAACATAATAATTTTTAATTTTGTTCTTAGAAACTTGTGAAATATTGACAATTGTATTGTGAGTAGTGTCTGAGGACTGGTGTGCGGAGCTGGACTCTGCGCTGAGTTTCCTGGCGGGCGAGCGAGGGCCACACCCCGACGACTTCGTGCCCTATCTACAGTTCATGCCCGATACACAGGTGAGATGTTACTAGTTTTATAGTGTTCTACAAATAAAAAATAATAATAAAAAGCTACACACTCAAAGGCCCACACTAAGGTTTTCCCTTTTGTCGTGGGTCCCTCGGAACACACATAAAGATAGACACCCATGACCCGAGAACAAACATCTGCTTTTTACACAAATATTTGCCCCGATTGGGAATCGAACCCAGGACCCGCCGATCAAGAGGCAGCGTCACTACCACTCGACCAACCCGGCCGTCGACTGGATATAATTTTCTCATCTTTATCTTGTTCCATCTGATAACCCTCACAATTTGTGGCATCTAGTGGTTCTAAAACCAATGATGCTCTGCCTACCCCGTTAAGGATTATGAGCGTGAGCGTATTTAACATTTAACAAATGTTAAATGGGCGTGAGCGTATTTAACAAATGTTTAATCTAAAAAAATGAGTCGATAATTATTATACTAACTACACTTTCTCGGAAAGTACGTTCATACTTGTGCAGAACCAAACTTAAACTACTTTTTTATTGTCAAACCAATATATGAGCGCAAAAGTTTTGTGTAAATCCTTGGTTGCTATTCATTTTTATTTTGAACTAGCTCTCCGGATGCGGCTTTGTTTTGGCTGTTTCGTTTTGTTCGAATTCACTTTATTAACATAGCTGTCCGCCCGCGTCTTTGCTCGCGTAGACCACAAATTTGCTCAACTTGTAATGGCCCTTTATAAACAAGTAGCTTTCCGCTCGGGACTTCGTTGAAATTCGGGAAAATTATTGCCCTGTAAGGCCCCCGCATTGTACACTATAAGATAGATAAACGTGTTGTTTTTACGATTATGTTTTTTGATGTGCAATAAAGAGTATTGAACATGAAGGAAAACATCGTGATGAAATTCCCACGTCTAGGAAATAAGTTTTCGAAAGATCGCGGTCCATCAACCCGCACTGAACTTGCGTTGTCGCCTAAATTCTTTGTGTTTTGAAAGGAAGCCTGTGCTCCTCGGTGGGGATATGGGGTGATAAAAAAAATTTACAGATGTAACATTTTAAACTTTCGCGATTTGAACACATAATTAAATACTAAGACGTGTCTAAATTCGCGTACATGTCATGATTTTACCTTTGTTCGCGACCGACGTTTCGGCGCGGTTGCACGCGCCGTGGTAACGGGTAGACTGTTGTTGTTCCAGCAAGATGTCATCGGAGTGGTGAATCTACCCTCAGCATAATTAAATTCACTGCGGGTCGAACCACAAAAAATGTCTATTCGAGTATGACGTTTTATTTGTTTACATTCCGGCACACTTTACTCACAGTATGGAGGCACGTCCCGAGGATATATCCAAAGCTACGACACTGGATATCTTCGGATATATGACAATGATAACTGAAATCCGTCTTCCCGATTGAAATTCTTTGGATGTTTTTTAATTTCAATTGCCTCACGTACTATACGTGGATACGTGGATAGTACTAGTGGCGTTCATTGGAGAGTATTTTTGGTTTGTGAAGTTCGATCCATTGATTCGGATCGATGATTCGAGTGGGTCGCGAATTTAGACCCGTTTTAGTACTAAATTATATGGCCTAAATCCTTTGCTTTAGAAAGGAAGCCTCTGTCCCTCGGTGGGGATACGGGCTGATAAAAAAATAAATTGCAGATGTACCAGTGGATCGGCGCGGGCCGTGACTGCGACTCGCTGCTGGGCCGGCTGTGCGAGCGCTGGCACCGCGCGCCGCTGCCCGCGCCCGCAGACCACCATCTGCTACCACCCAAGTAAGTAGTGGAAGATACCCAATCTCCGGACGGCTAAGCCCATCTCTCCAAATTATAGGCTAAAAATAGTAGAAAATTTATAAAATCCGTTTTTTCGGATCAAATATCATAAAACAGAGTCTTGTTGTTCATGTTCAATCAAAAAAAACCAACGTTGAATTCATTGCTTCGGTGAAATTAACAAAAAGACAAGAGGCTCCAGACCCATCTCCAGCTTTGTGTGCCCCATCCCCGGCCACCTCTTGCCCTATCCACAGCCAGCCAGCAAAAACATTTATGTTGGGATAAAAAATAGACTTATCAGTCATTAGAAGTTATTAACATACTAGTGTCATCTGATGGGGTTTTCGGGAGTGCTATTTTCGAAAATTACATTGATTTTGAAATCTAAGATGGAGAAAAGTGCGGAGATGCACTTTTTTGAAAATGTCGACATGGGAGTCATTTAATAGGTTTTTGGGGGTGCTGATTTCAAAAATCACATCCATTTTGAAATCCAAGGGTACTCTCCCCTACACCTTGTATATGTCACCGGAAAATAATAAGAACCGTAAGTTGATCTACTTTCGAGGTAGTTTATTAACTAGCGAAAAATCATACACGGCAGTTGAAATGTATTATTTAATGTATACATTCCCGGTAATTGATCAATTTACGGCGTCTCGCGGTAAAATTATCCGACGAACGCGAGAGGTACGCTGATTGGTTGAAAACGCGAGCTGTACCCTGATTGGTTGAATGTTTCACTTGGAACTGCGACAAGTGGGTTTGTTAGTAGCCGAACCCAACCAACCCGATAGAACTGATTAGAACTGCGACCCCCAACGCACGAGCCGAGCGAGCGCAGCGAGCGTGCCGCGGCAGCGGCCGGCGAAGTGCTAGAAACGACTCGACCGTGGTTGTGTTAAGCGGTTTTCGCATCAACCAATCAGAGAACAGTGTATTATATTACGGTTGTCAGTTTAACGTAAAAATGTACACTGAGCAGCGATTGGTCCATTCGTGTATGATTTGACGTGTGGAAAAACCGTTAGTTGATAAACTTACAGCCAGGCAGCGTAAGTTGATCAATTAGCTAAAAGGAGAATGGGCAAATTGGTACAACCCTCCAATAGCGATGAGTTATATGTCCCTGGACAGGTCTTTTCAATTGGAACAATAGTTACTATGACAGCTAAGTTGTAATAGTTGTCCGTTCGGAGTTATAGGTACCTAAAGTTAAACAAATAAAAAAAAATATTTTGCAATTATTATCGTTTATTGGGGAAAATAACAATAATGACGTTGTAGATTACAGTATTCCATAATTATTTACAGAAATATAAAGGGATTACATTGCTTAGATCAAAAAAAAAAACACCTTATTTACCTTACATACTAATATATTATACAAATATTTTTTTTTACATTTACAAAATAGAGTCAATTACATTTTGATTGTTCACAGTTCGTCCACGATAACATCATTTAGGAACACTGCCGGTGCAATAAAGCCTTCATGAATTGCATGTCCTAAATACCAAATAATTGATATAATATGCGCGCATGTACCCATGGTACGCCGTCCTGACAAGCATGTACAGTAGTGTTGAACAATGTTGTTGCTGCCTTCGATTTGGTTACTTTTTATCAAAATGTAACAATAATAAGTTCTTGCCCGGACGTGTCTAGATTGAATGCGCCCACGCAGAAGCCACACTTCTTCATTAATTCCATAATCTGGCAGGTCATCCAGTTGATTTTCTCTGTATGTCTCAATAAGGTATAAACCGTTATTAAGATGCTCCGCGCAGTATGATCTTGCCAGTTTTAGCTGGTATGTACCCAAAGCCAGTATCATTATCTGATTTAGGGTGAGCCTTGGGAAGTTTTCAATATTGTGGGCTTCCATCCGTTGAAAATCAACCCTTCGGCTATTCAGGCGCTTTCTCTCGACATATGTGTATAGAAGATTCGGTGAATCCAATGTTTCTCGTATATGACTCAGGAACTCTTCTGCATGTTCATTATCTGTTATCGGTACATGGAAGTGATTTATAATCGCTGCAGCAATTCTAAAGTTTTCGAACATATGCGGCAGTGCCCGATTAAAATATGATTGCCGTAACAGTTTATCATTACGTTTAAACCTGCCGTTCACAACTTCCACTACCCATCGGCACATTGTAATGGCTCGTGATTCGTTTGCCTGTTCCGTAGTGAGCTGGGATTCTCGACGGTCTTTTGTTGGTGGCACGTAATATTCATAACCCCAGGCTTCGATTGCATCCAAGCTGTCTCTGAACCCACGGTCCAAAATGAACACGTCATTTGGTTGAAGCAAATAATGTAAAGGGTGTTCTTCGTCATTCATGATATCCTGCATTATTTGCGCGTCAGTTTTTGTGGCAGCGTACGGCCCCAAAACATCAATAATATAACCATCTGACGATACAATCAAAAATGGCTTTAAAAGATTTCTAAACTTGTGGAGGCTATATGACAGCCGCTGGAATAAGAAGTTACTACTTTTATTGATGTAGACATATGTTCCATCACATATTAGAATTAGTTTGGTATTCTCTTCATTTCCAAAAAGGTTTTTTGGAATGACTAGGTTTCTGTCTAAAAGATTTCTTCTGTCAATGTGATCTAACCCCAAGTGAAGTATTACATATTCATTTGTAAGACATTCACGTGCAACGTTCAAATATCGTTCCAGTTTTCTCCTGGACATATTAAATAATGACGCAAGCCTTTCATCTGAATCTCCTGTACGAAGTTTTGTCAGGTATATACCTAATGCAGTTCTTGGATCTTTGCATCTTTCACTGAGTGAAGGAGTTTGCTCCAAAATAGAATCGAATTGATCACCATCAAGTCCAACCCAGAAACGCATGTCTTCATTAGACATGGCACCTCTTACATTAAAATTGAACCTGCGAGCAACCACGTGCAATGGTTGCTCGCAGTATGTCGCAAGCATCACTAAACTGGGCTCCAGTAAAATAATTAGTGGTATTGCAAAAATCTGGCAGCTCATCCCAGTTGTTTCCTTCGAGGTGTTCTCTACATACTCTTGCACCGTCGGGGATATACAACTTGTATTCGCACAACATGTGAACTTTTATAGCTTCTGGTATTCGGTGTCGTGTATCATTACCGCAGTTGGAAAAGATACAGTGCCCAGGAGTACTAGGTGCTCTTTTGTATTCAGGAGCGAAAACTTGGTGAACATTTTGTTCATCAGGATCATTGGCTTCTTCCACTTCCGGAACAACACCAGGTAGTCTAACGGCATTTTCAGCTCTCTGCCAACATCGATGACATACGCTTCGTGTGTTATCAAACACAATCTGGAAACAGTATAATTATTTCATTAAAATCGGATTATAATCAAAACCGTTTAAAGCAACATTGTTTAGAATACTATATTGGTTGCATTGATCGAAAACATTTTGGAGAATTATAGGGTTTTTACCGACTCGCTGCAGACGCGGTCATAAATCATTATCAGTGTTTCTATCTCGCTTCTACTTAGGGGTCTTATGGGCTGGCCTAGTTCCGCGTTGTTTTCATGTCGATAGTTAGTATCGATAGAAAATCATTTTTGCGAATATTGAGGTTAGTTAAAATTAAATGTAGAGTTATATTACTGAGACACTTATCTATTACTTTATGAAATGAATATACTAAGATATAACAATATATTTATAAATAAATAATGCAATATTTAAACAAAAAGTCAAAACATTAATGTATATTTTCGAACGTTACACAAATACAACATCGTTTCTTATGTTAATTAGACAACTATGATGGTTATTTAGTGGTCCTCATTACGTAGCAAGTAAGGGTATTTTGCTACCTGAGTCGATGACTCACACATATCGATACCGACGTTGCGCTGCTCCCAACCCTTTATCTGTTATGATTTATGACCGCGTCGGCAGCGAGTCAGTAAAAACCCTATAGTGTAACGTCAAAAAGTGTTTTGAACAATAATAGGTAGGTAACACGGCCACATCTGGCACAGTATAATGGCCAAAGTCTATTAAGATAGTAAAAGTAAACAAAAGTGTCGAGTTTAGGGTCTTGTCTCTGTTTAAGTGCAATAAAGTGTTTACATACATACATACTTCTCAGAAACAAAATACACTACGCGCATTAAAACCAAAGTCTGTTTTTCTCATGTCTATTCATTCAGTTTATTTATCTGTACACAAGGTAGGTACTTAGGTACATAAGACGCACCGTCAAATGTATATATTTATATCTCTAGAAATATGATAAAATACTCACCTCCAATACTGCATGTTGTTGGATGTATGCAGCAAACTCTGGTTGCGCTCTCGGAAGATTATCCGTTAAGACGTGTTGTTGATACCTTCCGCGGTAGAGCCCTCGCCGACACATAACACAATTGCGAAAACCTTCCATTGGAGCACAATAGTCCGAGGTCCGATCAATAAGCAGTTCAATAATCCAGTGTGATAGCCAAGTTCAGAAAACAGATCAGAGCACAATGTCCATGTAAATAGCCGGGTCAACGTTATAAGCAGATATCAGTGTCCGAAAAGATTGCCAAGTCAAAGTCGTTAAGAAGTATTGCATAAACAAGAAACGTAACACTCGCGCACAGTACCAATGAACGACTGTTACTTGACTTACCTGAGGGTCCCAAGTTAGAATACGGACACACCCCCGCCGGGGAGCGGGGGCGAGGTGCGCCCGCGGCTCGCCTCATACCACGACGGTACCCAAAACGCACAAACAAAAGAGATGCAGCTATTAAAAGTCATAAACCATGCTATTATTCTTTGAACTGGCCAGGCGGTACACCTAAAAGTGATTGTGTATACTGAAAATAATACTTACAATAATAAAAACAATGTTGCAATAAAAACTCGCTCATTGTATCGTAACAAATAGCGGCTATTGTTCAACAAAAAGCAAATCAATGTACGAATTACGAGGCACACCAACCAAATATTTATTTCAAAATCCCTTTTTGGAAATGGAGAAAACATTAAACTAATTCTAATGTGTGATGGAACACATGCAGCGGCTTCTCGGGACCTTGACCAGCTCATCGGTGCATCTTGTGTGAGGCCTACCCACTCTGTGTCTTGTCAATGGCTATATTCACGCTTATCGAACTTGCCCTAAGTATAAAAAAAATATTTGTATAAAATATATGTAAGGTAAATAAGTGTTTTTTTTTGGACCTAAGCAATGTAATTCCTTTATATTTCTATAAATAATTATGAAATACTGTAATCTACAACGAAATTATTGTTATTTTCCCCAATAAACGTTAATAATTGCAAATTTTTTTTTTTTTTTTTTATCTTTAGGTACCTATAACTCTGAACGGACAACTATTACAACATAGCTGTCTTAGTAACTATTGTTCCAATTGAAAAGACCTGTCCAGGGACATATAGCTCATCGCTATTGGAGGGTTGTACCAAGGTCCATACATTTTTGCCCATTGTCCTTTATTGCGTTAAATAATACATTTCAACTGCCGTGTATGATTTTCCGCTAGTTTATTAACTACCTCGAAAATTTATCAACTTTCGATTCTTATTAATTTCCGGCGACATCTACAGATTTACAGTCTTTTCCCTCAATGGGTTGTAGTTTTTGTTTAATTTATCTTTTTCGGGAAAGGCAAAGGAATCCATGTCCATGCAGCCGTTGCTTTAAGTTTTTTCTTTCGTGTAGCTATAAACCGATAGTGTTTTGTTTGCGGAAAACTTTGGCGGCGAGAAGCACTACCGTGGAATCTTTGTCGGAACCAAAAGGGGTAAATACACCATATACCTTGAAAGACTTGAATTATTCTATCCCCACTCTAGTACATTGTTACTTTAGGGGTGAAAGCAACTTATTTAAGTCCCGAGACGGGGTTTGGCGACCAAGCGTAGTGAGGGAGCTAATAGTTCGAGGGACTAAATAAGTCTTTCACCCGAGGTAAATACTGTGCTTTTCATTACGAATACAAAGAAAGCAAAAATAAAAACATGAATAAGGTAAACTCATTCCTGCTATGCGAAAGTTACAAAACTCTACTACTCGAAAAAACAAATGAACATCGGAATGCCACTTTTATGTTTTTTTTTTCTGTGGCTGGCCAGATATTCAGCCATTATTTTTCATTTTAATAATAGAAAAAAATTGAAAATATTTTTCTAAAATCTATGTTATTTTAAAGAAATAGCTAACAGTAAATTATTATAAAGTCATTAAAAAAAGTATTCTTTAATAAATACTTGACTTTTGTTATTTCAATTTTACATCGCGCTGTAATTGAGTGGCTGTATAGGAAGTTGGAACTTGTTTTTTAATACTTAATTTGAAAGCTGTCAGTTGAAAGCGATTCTCCCTAGGCTTAAAAAGTATTTCTTTCAAGCCGCTCCATAGGCAACTTCAGACCTACTTTCAGAGTATGAGTAATGAAAAGTTAGTTTACTGCAGAATACACTATCACTATTATACATTAAACAATTATTTAATGTATAAAACAAAAATTCTATCGACTCAGCAACCGCTCACATAGAGTTCCCGCTAAAGACCTCCCTCAATGGGTTAGATGAATTTTTTTTTTGTTATTCAAATTGAAGCTTCTTTGCCTCGTAAATAGCCTGGTGTAAATAGTTTTTTAATATTTTTAACATTAACAAAGATAAGATCGTTCAAATCTCTCGATTAAACAAAGAGGGGAATACTAAACGATGACATCACAGTT
Organism: Aproaerema taeniolella; assembly: GCA_949987775.1. NCBI lineage: Eukaryota > Metazoa > Arthropoda > Insecta > Lepidoptera > Gelechiidae > Aproaerema > Aproaerema taeniolella. The sequence continues at coordinate 8,260,771 of OX465259.1, read as the reverse complement.
AAGCACCGCCATATAAATTCAATACAAAGTTACGTTTTGTAAGAAAGTGATAGACAACAATAATATTTTTTTTTTTTTCGACCATTTTCAAATACAATTTCGAATTCTGTTAGCATATTATGTATGTTATTACGAAATAATATTCAATATTAGTTATCAACGCATTTAAGTATCCACCCAAGTTCCTTGTATGCTAGTGGAAGTTCGAATTAGAATGAACTTAGCCTTTTCACTTGGGGCATTGAGTGAACAGAGGCCGCATATAAAATTATCCATGCATACACTCTGTGCTGTTGCGATAAGAACGTTTTTTTAATAAATTGTTGTGACCTGATGAACTGGCCTCTATACCAGGGGATTACAGCGCGTTGGGACTGCTGGCCCGACTTACCTTAATATTAAACATGGAATGTTTATGTGAAAACGATACTTCGGGGCAATAGCTTACCTTATCATGCGCAATGAAACTTCACACTCTTGAGAGTTGATTGCCAAGGAAAACATAACCTTAAGTTTAATAGAAACAGTTTTTATTTCTATTGAGTTTATATTAAGGATGCATGTTCAAATTTACACGCACTTCTCTCCATTTAAATAGGGTCCAATTTTCCTTGTGTTGATTTGGAAGTCTATACCTTCATGGAGAGAGAACTATCATTTGTATTTTAGGCCGGCAGGTGTCAGTACATCTCTCTCTTGTCCTATACTGTTGACAATGACATGGGTCGTGTCTGTCTGTCTTATTAATAACAAAAAAGGGTGAGTTAATTGTGACACCCTGTAAAGGCGCTGCAGCTAAGTCCATTTTAAACTTACCAATGAGAAAAAAATAGGTAATTAAGATAACAATTTTACATAGATTTTGATAATTTAACTACAGTAGAGCTGAATCCTAAAGTTACGTATGACAGCTCAACCACTGGTCGCTATAACCTTGTTACGTTGTCATCTTTTCAAATCAAAATTCAATAATACCATATCTCCCTAATTAATTACAAACTAAAGATATACATTATCATAACTCTAAACTAAAAAAAATGTTCCCTAATATTAATATCATTTGAAATTCTCGTCATACGTAACTTTAGGATTTGGCTCTACTGTAGTTTCTAGTACACAAAACACAAAAGTTGGTACAAAAAAGGGTGAGTTAATTGTGACACCCTGTAAGGGCGCTGCAACTAAGTTTAAACTTACCAATGAGTAAAAAAAATTAGGTAATTAAGATAACAATTTTACATAGATTTTGATAATTTAACTAGTTTCTAGTTCTTGTCGATCGTCCGATGTTCGGAAGTTTTTGACTTGTTAGAGCTCAGTTAGTATCGATGTTGTATATGTCAAATTATTAACACAGGTACCCAACAACGTGGGTAGTGCGACCGCCGACTACCGAAGAAATTTCGGACTTTCACATCCAAGAAAAAAAGAGATTTGCAGCTGCTGCCAAGCCGTTTACGTATTTACATTTTGGGTGAGATTCTGTATCTTGTTTTATCTGTGTTTAAGTTTTTTTATTTTAAGTTATTTTAAAGTGTTCTATTCAAATGAAAAAAAAAAACATGGAACCAAGTCTGTTCCATGTTTTTTTTTTTCATTTGAATAGAATTTATTTTTCGATTTCAAAATTGGTTCCATAGTAAAAGTTGATTGGTGATGGCTACAAACTTAAATAGCATTTTATTGTTAGTCCCGGTATACTAATATTATATGTGTGATCAGTTTCTCAGAAACTACCAACGATATCTATGAAAAACACAGATTAAGAGTGTTTGGGTTAAAAAGTTCTCATATACAGAGTGATTTCTTTATCACCATCCAAATTTTTCTTACGGTGTCAGTAACGTTGATGGAACGTGAAAAAAGGAAAAAATTTTTTTTCCAAAATTTTCAGATTTAGATACCCCTTTTTAACATCTTAGAGTATGAATTTTGTAAAACGCAGAAACACGGGTGTCACAAATTGTTTTGAAGTACTTTAACAAAGTTTCAAGTCAATTGGACGATTTTTTTTCCATACAAAAATTTTGATTTGTTTTCATGCTTCAGACGATCTAGCTTGAAATATTTATATGAAACAGAGAAACAAAAAATACGGGTCTGTTAAATTTCCATAAAGTTTAAGTACAAAAAATTTGGATGGTGATAAAAAATCTTTCTGTATAATCTGTATATTGGGTGACATTAAATGAGTTAGCGAAAATCAAGGAAGTGGGTCACCTCACTAAATTGAACGAATTTCCTCGGAACATATGTTTAATTTTCGCCTTTATAGAACTTAGCGAGAACAGAATACAATTGTTTGTTTGCCAGAAAATAGTAAGTTGTTACAAAAATTTCTTAAGTTCTTATTTTTTTTAGAATTTCATATAGGTTCTTTGGCGAAAGTTGTTCGATTTCATGTGGAGAATCACACTCTAGAGTTTCGCTAACTAATTTAAAATCACCTCATGTAATAATATACTTCAAATCAAAATCAAATCAAATTATTTATTTGCAAGAACACAGTATAGTAAAGGTGTTACATTTAAATTTGAGCCAAGATGCATTCGGCCTACATGCGTGCAAATATTTAAATAAAACAATTGTAATTGCTAGTAATGAGTGACATGTCAAGTGGCATAAAAATTTAGTACGCTAGGGCTAATAAAAATAATTTAGTACATGTCATAGAAAAAAATAATAATAATAATATTAGTCAAAAATAAAGAAATTACGATAGAATGTCAATTAAAATTATACAATAATAAATTTATGTCAGAGTAGCAGCTATATAATGACCATTCACTTATTTTTATATTTAAAATATTCATTTATTTACAAGCCATTTAATTAGTTCTATTTTAAAATTATTTCCAGTTAATATTTTTAAGTTATTTGGCAAATTATTATAAATCTCAATGCACATAATCGGTGCGTTTCTTTTATGCAGGTCCGTTTGAATTGGCGGTTTATATACAAGATTCTCAAAACGTGACCTCTCTTGTCTATGATGTATCTCGGTGTACTTGTGTCGGGGTTGTCTCGCTCGCGTATATATATTGAAAAATTAGTACCTACGCAAATCGAGGATTAGTACGCAAATCGTTTCATACTTACGTACTACGTACACAGGTACCGCGCAGTAGTGGGGCCATGCGTGCGTTCTACAGCCGGCCTGCTGAGCGGCGGCGGGGGGTCTTGTAGCAGTCACGCGGCCCTTGTGGTCTGCGACCGGCCCAGACACGCCTCCTTCCTCACACTGCTGCGGGACGCTGTGGCCCGCCTGCCCAACGGACAGGGCACGAGGCATGACGTGCTCGTTCTACTCAAGTAAGTATCAAGGGGGGTTACGTCGAGCTAGTGGTGTGCGACCGGCCCAGACATTTTAAAACAGTTTTCAGTTCAACCTAATTACAACTATGGCATCTTAGTAATAAAATAACATTTTTTATGTCTTTTACCAGCCCTTATACGTCCCCACCGAGGCGTAGGTAATTTAAAAAATAACTCACGTCTCAAGTGAGCTGTTATTTACAGAGACTGCGCCGACCCTTTATCTAGTTGGTATATTCTTGACCAAAGATTTGAACCCAATTTTAGTAGGATTTTGTCACTTGGCCCGTATTACAGAAGGAGGACTCAAGTCATAATCTATACTTAAGTATTGG